>WOAB01000041.1:4200000-4620570 GCA_027886185.1 Rheum nobile
CTACCTGAAACCATTAGACAGACATTTTAAAATCTGGTGTTCATAATAGTAAGAATGCATGTAGTGTTGCAATTCAAACCCCTCCAACGGCCACACTTGAAATATAAAATCGAAAGAGAATGAGAGAAGCAAAAGCAGCTGAATCGACACGTAGTATATTGTTTTCAAACTGAAATCACAACAAAGAATGAAATAATCTTCAGATCTGACACCAAGAAGGAGGAACCAAAACCAGAAAATGAAACGCACCAGAAACCCTAACTTATCTTCCACCTTCCTCGCCAAGCGGCGCTCCGCACCTTCAGCGCCGGCATCAGCGACAGCGTCCGAAGCCTGCAAGTGCCAGAGAACAGCCGCTAGCTTCCTCGCGGAGACCGCTCCTCCACCTCCTCTCCCACCTCTCCTCGCCTTCCGACTATCTACACATTCCACCGGCAGATTCTCATCTCCGACCACCACATTATTCAACGACTCCCTCTCATCCTCCTCCACCTCATGATACTTCCACCGGAGCAGCGGCGTAGCAGGACCTGTCCGTTTCCCTGTCGCCGACGATCCAGCGTCCTTCCTAGGGGTCCTGGCGGAGACGACAGCAGTCCTCCGGCGACAGATTATGCGGTGAGCAGACTTCTTGGGAAGATCTGGCCGCAAAGAAGGTGGAGTGTGCGCCGATTGTGGATTGTCGTGGTGTGGTTTGGAGGATTGGGGAGGAACGGCTGACAGGGCGGTGCTGGAGGTGATCTTCATTGTGTGTAAATGAACTGGTCGGCCATTGAAGGCGAAGAAACGGGGATGTTTGAGTAGAGAGAGAAGGGATTGCGCTTGTGAAGAGGAGTGTGAAAGAGAGAGGGATACTGGAGAAGCTTGAGAGTGTGTTGAGTAGAATTTCGAGTCAACGTATTTTCTTGCTCTACCCCCGTTTGTAAGAAGCGAGTGCCTTGGATACTCTGCCTATGCGCGTCGGATACGGTGTCGTTTACTGGATAGTTTGATCCAATATGGCTCCTGCAAACCGACACCGTTTTGTGCTTTTTTTTTCGGACTTTGATTTGCACCGCGAAAATTCTGTTTTGACACCAGGTTTAAAGGTAGCGTTTAAAAAAATTAAAAAAAGCTTAAACGCTATGAATCGGTTCAAATTAAACGCTATAATATAACGTTTAATTTATATTAAAAAAAATTGTAAACTGGTTCAATCTTAAAGAAAAGAAACCGGTTTAATTTATACTAAATTATTTTTATTAAAAAACTAAATTAAGAAAAAGCTAGAAAAAAATGACACGTCCTTGGCCTTGTTGTGGTCAAGAATGCCGGCAATGAGCGGATCTAGGCCTTGTGCTTGGTCACGATAGCTTTGATAGAGGCTCGCGAGGCAGAAGCGAAATTGATCTGACGCGGCGTTGGTGAGATTAACGTAGCTTTGGTGATGCTCAAGTGGCCACAAGACTTGGCACTCGAGGTTGCTTGAAGTGACAAGCAGCAAAGGGTGATCGAAGCGACGGTCGGCGAGGGTGGCGGTAGTGAGTGCCGGCGATGGAGCGAAGGATAGATTGAGAAGTGTTTGACGTCAAAACTCAAGAAGGAGGATTAAATCACTCAATACTTTACTTGAATTAAAATGAGATGTAACCCTTACAAGAAAGGCCGAGATGGCCCTATAAAGGCGCGGGGCTCGGATGGGCCGAGACCCGCCTAATGGGCTAGCACACTCGACACAAGTGGAGCGCACGCCCTAAAAGGAAAATTACATAAATGGAAATGCTAAAAATAGTAATGTCTTAAACAAGAAAGAACCTCTAAATGTCTAAACTAGGTGATAGGCGCCGATCTTGGATGTTGGCGAGGCATGCGCGGCGACAAGGCATTGGTGAAGGCCATGATGCGGCGCGAGTGAGGCAATGGTGGGGCCCGACCTTCAGCTAGACCAAGATGGTCTTTGTGGGTGGCGCGCCAGGCTCAGACGGCAGGGTGCCCGACTGGGCATCGACAGTGTCGATGAACGTGGCGAGGAGCACAAGCGGGGGAGCGGCTTCGGGCGTGCCTTGGCTGGCGACAAGGCGCGTGACCAACGACCGAGTGGCCTGGATGATGGCCTTGGCACGCGACCTAGTGACAGGCCTAAGTGACTGGAGGCTCATGGCTTGCTCTTCCTCAGCGGCGGACATGGAGGACAGGGTCGCATCAAAAAAGCTTTTAAACGCTATGCCGTAGCGTATTCAAACGCTACTTAAAAGTGCGAAGAACCCACCCCGTCATCCATCGTCTTCTTCCTCAAATTTCCCAACCCTAAAAATTTCCCAAAAGCGGCGGCGGTGGGCAAGGACATCGGCGATCAGGTGACAACGGAGGCCGGATCTGAGTAGGCGACGGCAGCCAGATCTGATGGAGGAGATGGGGCGCAGTGGAGGTGGACTGCGGTGGAGGCGATGGGAGAAGAGGGCGCCAGATCTGGTGTGCGAGAAGAGCAGGCGACGGTGCCAGATCTGGTGCGGGATGGAGAGCGGGCGCCTGATATGGTGGATGAGACGGAGTGCGCAGCGCCAGATGTGGGAGGAGAGGGGACGGGGGTGGTGGAGGTGGATCCGGCGGAGGGTCAGCGGCTGGAGAAGGTGGCGCCAGATGTGGGAGGAGAGGGGACGGGGATGGTGGAGGTGGAGCCAGCGGAGGGTCAGCGGCTGGAGGAGGCGGGGCGCGCGGTGGAGGACTGCGGTGGAGGGTCAGCGGCTGGAGGAGCCGGCGGAGGGTCCGGGTCGGTGGAGGCGGGAGCGGTGGCGGAGATGGTTGGAGGAGACACGACGGGTGAAGGGCATGTCGATATGGGGTCGGAAAATGCTCTTTCTGTCGTGGCGACAGTCAAAGCGAAGGCGGTGGCGCAGTCGTCGATGTGGGATGAGTCGTTGGCGGCTATGATTGAGGCGAGCGGATCGAAAAGTGTTTCGATGGTTATAAATCCAAAACGGCGTACTATTGAGGTATTTTATGAACGTTTTATTTAACTAATTTTGTTTAAATGTATATAATGTATTATTTATATTTAATTTATTTAGAAAAGTAGAGTATTATGAATTATTAGTTAATTTCATTTAGATATTATTTATATTTAATTGAGAATAGAAAGTGATACATTATTTTTAGAATACATTCTAGGAAGTGCATTTAGGTTATCTTTATACATGTATTAGTAGTTTTGCTTACTTAATTTCATTTAGATATTTTTAATATATTACTTACTTCTTGTTTATATATGATAAATGCATGCGTAATTAAATTATAATAGCGAAATAGAATTTTACGGATATAATATTAGAAAATTTCAAGTATAAATGGCTTATGGATGTATGAAATGATACTAATAAGAAAAAAATAAATGAAAGAAAAAATAGCTTAATTAAATTAATTAAAATTTTATAACTAAATTTTTCTTAATTGATAATTTATCACATTTTAAAATATTAAAGTTGGAAATATAGATTTATTATAATTTAAATCAGATAAAAATATAAATAATAGTATTAAGTAAATTATAACTAAAGAAAAAAATTAATTAAAGAAAAAAAATATAAATCAAAGAAAATAAGAAAATAATCATTTAAATTAAAGAAAAAATTAACTTTATTAAATTAATTAAAAAATCATAACTAAATTTATCTTAATTGATAATTTATCTCATTTTGAAATATTAAAGATTAGAAATATATATTTATTATAATTTAAATGAAAGAAAAATATAAATAATATAATGAACTGCACATTGAATGTAGGATCCCGTCACCTTTGCCGACATTGAATGTATAAACCAAATGTAACTCAAAATAAATAATTTTTTTGATTAAACAGGATATATTGGTTGGTTTTCGACGACGGTTTTGCTCGTATGGACGGGACACGGAGAACCGCCGCGTTACTGCTTCTGCACGCAAACGGATGGGGCAAATGTTTTCAGGCAGAAGAAGAAGAAGCCTCGACGTCCCGTCCATAGCGATGATCCCGTCCCTGGATTGGACGATGTTGTGATGGAGGATCCCGTCACCTTTGTCGACGTTGATATTGTCATGGAGGACCCCCCCCCCCCCACCCCCAACAGGGTCATGTTCCCGACCCTGTTGTCGACCCTGTTGCCGACCCTATTCCCGACCCTATACCCGATCCTATTCCCGACCCTATTCCCGATCCTCCCGCTCCCCAGCCCGCACGTCGTGCCGTGACGCCCGTCCCGAACCTCCTTACGGTGTGGGAAACAGTGAGCTTTTGTCGTCCTTTGACCAGCACATAGCTTATCGGATATGGCATCATCCCAGAGAGGCCCCTCGCCGTTTGAAGGTCCATACACGTCCACTCTGGTTAGATTTCTAGAGACGGCACCGCCTTATTCCAATCTCCCTCCCGAAAGAAGTGGATCCACATGTGATCCTAATTTTTCTAATCTCTTTCCCGAAACTATATAAGCAAACCGCCACGACCGAGGTTTTCACGTTGGACGAGGTATTCTTTCATCCTTTCTCTAAATGGTGCATCTCATCCTTCAACACTACTATGCTTCCAATTGTTCCAAACGGCGGGCGGGGGTGGGATAGGACAACGGTCATCAACTTGCCAAACCTGTAAAGAAATAAGTTAAAATGAGTATAGTATAATTCACAAGGTAAAGCACAAATGTATAAGTATGCTTACCGGGACAATATGATCATGATTTCCTACTAGTGCTACCGTATGCACTGTTGTGGGAGGACGGTCACCCAAGGGAGCGAACATGGGGAGACATGTATGAGGTCCACTCCATGAGAGAAAGACAAGAGCCACTTGGAATCTGGTTGCAAACGCTAATCCAACCATTGGCATTTCCATCCAGTGATCCTCCCAGTGATATGCGATATATTGTATAGCACATCTAGTGGTTATTAGCATGATTTAGATGATGTTTGGATATGATTTGATGGTGATTCTGTAATCCGGAAGAGAAGACTAGAAGTGAAGAAATCATGGGATTTACAAAGGTTTGAAGTGCATTGAAGAGTGGAAGAACAGTGTGTTGAATTCAATTGGTTCGTTCTTTTTACTCAGATGTCCAAATGGAGTGATTCCAATTCGAGGAGTTAGATCTTGAAGTCTACTGAAAGTCCTCAAAATATGAGCGCAATCCGAATTGGGAATCAAAATTTATGGCGTTTTTACGGAAGTGTCGCAGAAGCTGGAGGCCCACCGCACCCGCGGTGGGGGTTGCCGCACCCGTGGTGACCTGTACGCAGAAGACTGTTTCCGAGATTTTTATTTCCTTTTATTTTAATTTTGAAACTTTGTTTCCAAGTTTGATACTTTCTTTTCTTTATTTATGAATTATTTGCCCTAGTATTTAAGGTTATTTCTAAGACTTTGTTTAGATGACCCTAGTTGCCACCTATCTTAGTTTTTCTCTCACAAACCCTATGAAGAACTAAGCTTCCATTGTTGCACTTGACATTTTGAAGCCTTCAATTGATTGGTTGTGAATTTTCTACTCTTGTTCGATTTCCTATCTAGTTGGATTAATTCTTTTGTGCTTGAATGGTTATTGGTTTATGTTGATTTATCTAGAGTTGCTAACTAGGTATATTGATATCTTCCTAATTGCTAGGATTTGTGATTCCGGGTTTGGGTTGCATATCTAGTAGCAAACACGATTTACATAAGCGGGTTGCGAGTGTTCATCGTGAGAGAGAGAGTTAATTGCATGTTATAGTAACGGGTTGTTTCTATTGCATGTATCTTGTTGAATCCTTGGTTGAATGCTATTGCTTTATTGAGTCTTGAAGGTTTTCAGATTTGATTTGGTAATAAGTACTATTAGGGCTGGTAGAACTAATAGTTACCTATGATCGGGATAAGAACAACTAAAGGAAAGATAAGAACTTGAGATTGATAGAATTCAGTGATCAACCATATCTCTTGTTGTGTGAATCTTTGTCAGGTGTGACGCTTTTCCTCATCATATTCACAACCTTTGCCTGTGAATTTGTTTGCTTTGCTTTGTTTTAATTAATTGGTTCGAAAATCATACAAACCCCCCCTAGTTCCTAGTTGGTGACTTGAAAAACACAAGAATAGATAACCTGATTCTCTTGAGTTCGACCCTGACTTGCTTGCTATACTCTGTTTAGTATGTATATTAGGATTTCTTTGATTAGGCATACGACTTTAGGCCTGTCACCCAGCAAGGTCCCGTATGATCAACCATCTTGATAAGATGGTCAATGTCAGTCACCATACTCGCAGGTCGGTAGAGATCTCGATGTAGTTGCAGTTACTTTTAAAGCTCATGTCGCACGTAGTCGTAACTCTGTTCCCCCAACCCTAACTGTACAGACAAGGAATGGTACCCACAATTACCGTCACCTTGTACGTCTTGTACTCGGGTGATGTAGCTGAACATGAAAGGGTCAACATTTCGTACACCCCAATTAAAATCGAGGTGAATTTTTTTTTTCCCGTTTCTTGGATCAACTTCAATTTTGGGCGGGATTGGCCCAGTGTCACTCTCTTTGCCGTCTGAAACTCCGTTGGTGCCTCCATCATGCATCGGAGACGGTTCTGATCCGACGGACGATTGAATGCTATCTAACTTCCTCTTCTTCTTTTGCTTATCCTTCTTCTTCTTCTTCTTTTCCTCATCCTTCTTCCTCTTCTTTTCCTCATCCTTCTTCTTCTTTTCCTCATCCTTCTTCTTCTTTTGCTCGTCCTTCTTCTTTTGGTCCTCCTCCTTTTTTTGCACCTTCTTCTTTTGCTCTTCCTGCTTGTGCTCCAGCCAAGTGGGGTCCCTCTTGGTCGAGTCCTTCTTAGGTCTCCCCTTACTGGTATCTCCGCACGTGGGCTATTCTAAGGCAGAAGTGCTCGGGTTATGGTAGTCATTATACCTTATCGTGATGTTGTATAACAGCTCGTCGGGCATTTCCTTGCCTTCCCAGTCTTGGTACATATTCTTCATTAAGACATCTTGTCTTGAAATATGCTCACTATCGTCACGATCTAGATCTTTAGGGCCCACTCCTTCCCACTTTATTTGTTTCCAAAATATATGGATTTCATTTGCCAATATCGGGATACCAGCCTATACATATCTCTTGATCGTGTGTGGGCAAGGCAACCCTAGCAAGGATCTCCACCATACATCGCGGCATTCTTCATCAGGTATATTTCCCTCCTTTGCCTTAATAGCTTATTTGTATAGTAATCTTATGCACTCGTCCGATATCTTGTACTCAAGGCGACTGAACAAAATCTTCACCCATTGGGGCCCATCCTTTATGACAGTGGCCAACTTAAAACTGCTCTGCTCCATAGACACATTAATTACACGTATCTGATCATTCATACATATCATGATCGTGAACATATTGTCGGTGTGTACCACGATCGTGTCAAACCCACCAATAGATGATTTTAGGATGTCCTTGAGCATAGAGTGTTGAGACTCGACCCTGAAAAATATACTCATGTTATACTTCATAAAAAATACTACGTATCTAATGGGAAAATATGTTATTTAATTACCTGTTTGATAATCTTGTGGCAAAATGAAGAATATGATTGGACCATGCATCAACTAGCTTCTTTTTGTGCTCCTTAAGCCAAACTTCCTCGGCGTACTGCATATACGTTCCTTTCTTCCACTTGTCCCTCAAATACTTAAGTCGTGACTCATACACATCCTCCGTGGGTGACCTCAACAACCAATGAATATTCCCCGTAAAATGCTTAACACTTTTCTTGCATATATTCTCGGTGACCCTTGTTTCAACATTGCGGTTCACATGGACCCTATACAACAAATGGTGCGCATTAGGAAAGACTATTGGTACAGCTTTCACAACTGCCAAATCTCGGTCTGACATGATCGTCGTAGGTTCTTTTTTACCGAACAAGGCCTCCAAATGCCACAGGGCCCATACGTAGTGCTCCGTTGTCTCATTTCGCATGAATATGATGGCAATACAGTAGTTAAGGTTTGTGCAAGTGAATCCAACAAACTCCAAACACGACATACCGTACCTATACATGTACATGTACAATCAAAAATAAAATTAGATGCAATTACATAGTGTAGATGTAGTGAAAAATGAAAACTAAAGTTGAAAACTAAAGATTACCTGTTGGTCTTGTAGGTTGTATCCATAATGACGACGTGGGGGAACAAACCCAACAAGTGCTTAGAGTCGGGGTGACTAATAAAAAGATCACTCACAACCTCCTTCGCCACATACTTTCCCTTTTCTTTCATCTTAACCTTAACCCTTTCAACGTCCGCATAATATCCTCTAGACCTTAGAAATTCCAACGTGAATTGCGTCACCGTCAAATTGCCCCTGGATTTCTTCTTCTCCCTAACCTTGCAATTGTACACTTGGCTCCTTGATGTCAGGCATTTTGGATCTACCCTGAGAAAAAGAGAAATAATGTTCTTCGGCGTCGAGCCAGTGGCAGACAACAACTTCACCGCCTCGATTTGTTCCGCATCAAGGCGTCCAGCAAAAGCATGCCCCATTAAGGATGTTGGGATGTCATGGGTGTGCCATCCATAGATGACCTTTAAGGTCCACTTACTCTCTTTTGATAACAACCCGTGCATCTCAAACGGGCACTCACTCTTCTTTGTCCTCGTTGACCGATTCGATTTAGGGGTTGGCTCGGAACCTTCGACTGCCTTATTATTCGCCGGTTTGTATGATCCAGACTTCTCACATGATAGTATCACCTTTCGAGCCCATGATTTTTGTATGACAATCAAAATGTTCAGTTCCTTGCCCACTGAACGAACCCATTGGATCATACTCCGTCTATCACCTATTCCTTATCCGTAGTAAAATGCGAAGAAAAATCGGCACTCGTAAAGTTGGTGCCACTAGAATCATCCTATTTATTTCACAAACATTGGTATACATTATAAATATGCATAAATACAAACTAAGATATATACTCATGTTCTACACTAAAAAAGTGTTCTATACCTAACCTAATGTTCTCCCCTAAAAATCATGGTGCAAATATGATACATAGAAAATTTAAACACTTGTCTGTTCCCCTAAAAACAAATACTTTTCAATTCTACGCTAATTATATAATTTATCAAATTTCTACACTAACATAATGTTCTAAAATAAAACATATACTGATATTCTATACTAACTTACCTACAATATCTATAACATTAAATTATTACTAACAAGAATATGTTAACATATAATTTACCACTAATAAAGTGCACTAACATACATATAATATCTATAAAATACAATTTACAACTACTATGTTACACTAACATAATAATACTCTATACTCAATTTATATCTACAGTATACGTACCAATACATGATCTTCACTAATCAATTCAAGACCGGGCCCATCGACTACACTTGAGAACGATATTCTCTCTCTTAATATTGTGATTTGAAATTGTAACACCCCCAAAAATAACCTTGAAAGTATTACCGCTAGTGACCTCAGATTACACATCTGAAGTCACCCAAGGCTTAACCATTTTATACTAACCATAAAATAACATCGATAATATTAAATATCATAACACTTTATTCAACCAAAGTCTCGGATTACATCTGTAAAATCTCAAATACATCTGAAATACATAATTCGTTTCAATACAGCGAAAGTCTTTTAAATAATAAATATCATAAGGGTCTTGATCAGAGCGATCTCACGCCTAGGATCTTCAACCTTGAGAAAACTTTTAAAAACTTCATCTGCCTTCATTGTCGCGTACTAGCCTTCACGGAAGGGAAGTTTACCTAATGTGTCGTATGAGACGGATGACACCAGCCAACCATGCAAAGGAAAATAACCGATTGGTTAGTCTAATGAAAGACTATGCAAGGGTACAATAGAAAGGTTCTAAGTAGTCGTATTAGGTTAGACACATCGCTTCTCGAATGAAAGCCGATGACGATAGTAGCCTCAATACTTCTACGGAAAGATACGAAACAGTATGATCAAGAGAAGACTCCAAAAGATCGAATCTTAGGGGAAACATATGAAGAGAAGACTCCAAAAGATTGAGTCTTATCGGAAAATATGACAAGTGTTTGGGAACGTTATAATTTCACACAAGCATTTAAAAAGACTTGACCATTTGGGTCCACGACCAACCTCACCGCGCAATGCGAATTCAGATTTGGAAGGAGGACTTACTTTAATCGAAGTCCGGGCGGTTTCCACGTTGTACTCCTCGCCCGAGGGTATATTAATTATGTGCCATATCGCACTTATCTTATTAAAGTCCAAAACGTACATTTACGTTACAAGCTTTTAAGATATATCATCTCTTCACGAGAGATATCGAAGGAATAAATTCCGATTGTCGGCACCAGCTGTGTGCACCTACCCTGAGTAAGGGTACAGTCAGGACCAGGGAAAGTACTAGGGCAAAATCCTCCTAATACCAGTTATAAAGAAACGACTAGACCTCGCGAGGTATATAGCATTCCTACGAATACTCGTTCTAACTAAACAGTTAAAACCACACAATAATCCACACCAGTATCATCATGGTAATAACAAATATAATAGCGTTATTTCTAGCAGTATATACAACCTATTATATTATCACATTTTAAATCATCCATTTATAAAACTGTTCCCAAACAAAAACAACAATCATCTCAATTTAATTAACAATTAAAGGCAATTGATAATTAACGGAAACATGGAGTGATAAGCAAGAGCGAACCGCCACTTGCCTTGATCGAGACGAACGAACGATGTAGGGTTTCTGGGTCCGGAAATTGGAATCTAGAATCTGGAATCGGGTTACGGATTCCTATGACGACAACGAACCCACGACGAAACCCTAGGTTAGATTCAATACGGATAATAATACGAATCTAAAGAAACGAAAGAAACGAGGGTCCCATCCGTGACCGACTCGTCCAAAGCCACAATCACGTTTGCTAAGGCAAACCGCGGTCGTGGTTTGGATTCCGCGGCCGTAGATATCTGGGCACCGTCGCGGTGTTCATGTCCGCGATCGCGTATCAACCTCCGACGAACCCTAAATCGAACCAGCTCACCGACGACAACGGCTCGGAAGAGGGGGCTTCGACTCCTACCACCACGAGACCTCCAAAGCACCACCACCACCACCTGGGCACACCGACGAGCAACTCCGACGACAACGCGACTCCGGTGAGAGCAAAACGAACACGAGCAAGAGATTGAGAGATGGAGATCGGAATTAGATGCTGAGCCACCCACCTCGGCCCCCCTTTTATAGCCACCGAAGAGGAGTAACGACGGCCAAGCGAAGCGATCCATCTCCCTCCCCCGGTGAATCGACGGCGACCCAACCGGCGAAACGCGCAGAGCCATTGAAGATGACGCTGAACAGTTTTCCGCGGTCGCGGAAAATGCCACGTTTGCGCCGTTACTTCAGGGAAAAGGTTTACACATGATTAAACCCCGGAAAATAATTATTTGTACCCAAACAAATATTCGAAGCCTAAAAAATACATCGGATGTATATTATAATGCTAAGGGAATTATTACAGAGATTATACGAGTTACATAAAATCCGAACTTCGCCAAACGCGACACGATTACAGAACGAGGGTTGGGGAAATTACACAAATACCCTTACTAAAAATGAGGGGTATTACATCACATCCCCCTTAAAAAAAAGTTTTGACCCCGAAACTTGGCCGAAATAAAAAAAAACGAGGGACGTTATAGCACTACCCCCGTAAATAGGTTTCGACCCCGAAACTAGGCCGAAAACAGGTTGGGAAAACGACTAAGCATGTCAGCCTCAGTCTCCCAGGTTTCCCAAGTAACCTCTTCAGATCCAGACGTGGACCTAAAGTGCTTCTCGCGACGTTCGAGAATACGCACAGGTATCTCCTCGTAGGTACCATTTTCCTGAATCTCGATGTCCTCATAACTCAGCACATGAGACACATCTGGCACATACTTCCTCAACAAGGACACATGGAACACGTTATGCACTGGATGCGCTGACGGCGGCAATGCTAAACGATACGCTAGAGACCCCACCTTGTCAAGGATCTCAAACGGTCCCACATAGCGAGGGTTAAGCTTCCCACGCTTGTCGAACCTGAACACACCCTTGGATGACGACACCCTGACAAACACTTTGTCACCAACCTCGAACTCGACATTCCTACGCTTCAGATCTGCGTAAGACTTCTGTCGACTCTGAGCTGTCAACATCCTATGTCTGATCAAAGCAATGTCCGAGGCAGTCCTTTCGACTAACTCCGGTCCGAGCAGAACCTTGTCGGCATTCTCATCCCAACAAATTGGAGATCTACACTTCCGACCGTACAAAGCCTAGAAAGGAGCCATCTTAATGGTAGCATGTCAGCTGTTGTTGTACGTGAACTCAATCAGACTTAGGCTGTTCTCCTAGCTAGTCGGACGATCAAGTACGCAAGCTCTCAACATATCTTCCAGTGTCTAGATGGTCCTCTCAGACTGTCCATCCGTCTGAGGATGAAACGCAGTACTGAACCTCAACTTGGTTCACATGGCCTTGTGGAGTTCTTTCCAGAATCTCGACATGAATCAGCCGTCACGATCCGATACAATGGTCTTTGGCATACCATGCAAATAGACAATCTCGTGTAGGAAAACTTCTGATAGATTCTGAGTTCCCCATGTTGACTTAATAGCCACGAAGTGAGCACTCTTCGTGAGCCTGTCAATGATCACCCATATAGCATCCTTTTGACTCTGAGTCTTCGGCAACCCCGTGACGTCCATAGCAATATCCTCCCACTTCCACTCTAGCACTGGGAGAGGTAGCAATTCACCACCTGGTTTACGGTGTTCTATCTTGACCTTCTGACAAGTCAAGCATTTCGCCACAAATTCTGCTATGTCCCACTTCATATTGGGCCCCCAAAATTTCTTTCTGAGGTCTTTGTACATCTTACTGGATCCTGGATGTACAGAATAAGCTGACGAATAGGCCTCCTTCATCACCAACTGGCGAAGGCCATCAACGTCAAGCACACAAATCCGGTCCTAAAACCAAAGTGATCCATCCTCCTGAATCACGAATCCGGGAGCTTTCCCGTCCATCACTTCGCTTCTTAACTTCACCAAGACCACATCATCAACCTGCTTCTCCCTGATTTGATCAAGAGCGTAGCCTGAATCTCCAGCATACTCAGGTATCCTCGACGCTGATCGTACAAGACTTCAATTTCGCACAACCCTTGGTTCAGTTTGGTCTGAGCAGTGAGTAGAGCCACTACGGTATCGTGCGGCGTCTTCCGGCTCAATGCATCGGCCACCACGTTAGCCTTGCCCGGATGATACAACAACTCGATGTCGTAGTCCTTGAGTATCTCTAACCAGCGACGTTGGCTCATATTCAACTCCTTTTGAGTGAACACATACTTGAGACTCTTATGATCGGTGAAGACTTGGCACCTAACACCATAGAGATAGTGCCTCCAAATCTTCAACGCGAAAACCACGGCCACTAACTCCAGATCATGCGTCGGATAGTTTGCCTCATAGGTTTTCAACTGCCGAGATGCGTACGTAATAGCCTTTCCTTTCTGCATCAGTACACATCCTAACCCATGCTTTGAAGCATAACTATAGACCACATAACCATCAGATCCCTCCGGTAGCGCCAAAACTGGTACGGAGGTCAGACACTTCTTCAACTTCTGAAAACTGGCCTCGCACTTGTCGTCCCAGACGAACTTCTTGTGGACCTTGCGGAGAAAACCGGTCATAGGTAGAGCGATCTTAGAAAATCCCTCCATGAACCGTCTGTAGTATCCTGCGAGTCCCAAGAAACTGCGCACCTCCTTTACATTCTGAGGCCGCCTCCAATTGGCTACCGCTTCAATTTTCTGGGGATCGACCATAACCCCATCCTCATTGATCACATGGCCTAAGAAAGCCACTTTCTTGATCCAGAAGTCACACTTAGATAGTTTTGCATACATCTGATTTTGTCTAAGGACAGACAAGGTGATCCGAAGATGTTCCTCGTGAGCCTCCTCACTCGGGGAATAGATCAGAATATCGTCGATGAAGACCACCATGAACTTATCCAGATATTGGTGGAAACATCAATGCATCAGATCCATGAAGACCGTCGGAGCATTAGTAAGTCCAAATGGCATGACTACGAACTCGTAGTGCCCATACCTCGTCCGGAAAGCAGTCCTCGGAATATCTTCCTCACGAATCCTGAGTTGATGGTAACCAGATCTCAGATCGATCTTGGAAAAGACTTTTGCTCCCTGCAGTTGATCCAACAGATCATCAATCCTAGGCAACGGATACTTATTCTTGATTGTGACCTTGTTCAACTCACGATAGTCGATACAAAGTCGAAACGAACCATCCTTCTTTTTGACAAACAAGACCAGAGTGCCCCAAGGCGATGCACTCGGCCTTATATATCATTTCTCAAGAAGGTCCTTGAGTTGTTTCTTCAACTCTTGCATCTCAGGTGGAGCCATCCGATACGGTGCCTTAGAAATCGTCGCGGTACCAGGCTCGAGATCAATGGTGAATTCCACGTCACGATTCGGGGGTAAACTGGGAATCTCCTCCGAAAAGACATCCGGAAACTCACAAATTATAGGAATATCAAGAACTGAGGCCTCATCTCTCTTGGGCTTATCCAGATAGCACAGGTACCCGACACAACCTTGTTGAAGTAGCTTACACGCAGCCATCGCATTGATGAGCTTACCGTTATCAGCGTCATTACGACCCTTAAATTTGCATACAAACTGGCCCCCAGATGACACCGTCACAGTCCTTGAGCTAAAATCGATTACCGTCCCATGACGCGTCAGTCAATCCATCCCGAGAATAATGTCGTATGGAGCCATGGCTATACAGATCAAGTCTGCTTCGAACTTCCTACCCTGAATGGTGATTGGAAATTCTGACAGACGCTTGGTTCCTACCAACTGTGCACCATTGGGTAGATGCACTACAAAAGGCTCACAAGCCTCATTGCATACTAAGCCTAGCTTACTTACACAACTCTCCGAGATGAAAGAATGAGTAGCACCCGAATCAAATAATATACACACAGAGGTAGAATGAAGGTATAAAGTACCTTGAGTAATCGGAGATTAGGTCTGTCAGCCTCACGCATCTCGTAGAGTCGCTGACCTTGACCTCCTTAAGCAGCTAGGGATTTCCCCTTGTTCCGAGCAGTTGTCTGCGTCGAAGGGTGAATAGCCTCCATTGGTTTGAATCGGGGTCGATTGTTATGACTAACGGACCCTTGCTGTGACTCAGCTCCCTTCTGTATTCTTTGCTGACAAAACGTCTGCAAGTGCCCCTCCTTCGCGCATGCAAAACACGTCTTCCTATCCTTTGGGCATTCATTTCTCTTGTGCCCCGGCGTGCCACAATTGTAACACTGGATTGAATTCTTTGCCTGACCCGAGCGTTGCGTAGACCCTCCCTCAGTTGTCTCCATTCTCGCTCGGCCAGACTTGGCAAAGTTTGATGGTGGCGTGGGTCGCTTGAACCCACTTGCCTGAGGCTGGCTCTGTGCCGGTCTCTGGCGATTACGCTTTATCGTCGACTCCTCCAGAGTCACCTCCAACTTATAGGCAGCATCCACGTACTGCTCCAGAGTAGAGAATCCGTGGTGCACCATCAGTGGCTTAATGTCCGGATTCATCCACTCGTGGAAATGCCAGATTTTCTGCTCTTCACTGGACACTTCCGGCCCAGCGTACTGCAACAGGTGATTGAACTTGGCCGCAAGCTCAGTCACTTTCAATCCATCCGTCTTCGGATAGAGAAACTCCTTATGCTTCTCTTCCCTCATAGCACGGGAAAAGAAACGGTCGGTCATTTTCGTCTTAAACATTCCCCAGTTCAACCCAGGATGATCAGCTAGACCGGTGCCTTCCCACCATTCACTAGCCACCTCCTTCAGTTGAAGTGATGCAATGTGCACTTTCTCAGCTTCAGTGCACTCGACGTTTCGGAACAACCTTTCCATGTGTGAGAACCAATATGCCACTTTGACTGGCTCTCCCTTTCCATCATAGCTGTCAGGCCTCATAGAGCTAATGGCCTTCAGCGCTCGACCATAATTGCCTCTATTCCTGACTGCATCTTCATGAGGCACATGGACAACTGGCTCCTCGAATCTAGGAACCACTTGAGGAATTGGTACACCTTGTGCCAGTGGTGCGATTGGCCGCAAGATATCGGTGACCGCTTGCATCACGATCCCCCGAATAGCCTCAATTGTCGCGGCGTCGAATACCACTTGAGGGTTGATCAAAACTTGGTCACTGCCCCCGGGGTTGTTGTGAGAAACCGACTCGTTCTCATCCCCTGGATTTGCGGCATTCCTCAAATTCAGTCTAGGGTTGTTTCTTGGCCCAGCACCAGCACAAAGGGTGTTTCGGGTGTTCACCATCTATTTACCGATCAATTTTTCCAAGTACATCACAACATTACTAACAGTTTATCATGCACAACGTATAAAAATTGACTCGGAATAGGTCAAACTGGTAAACTTTCATTGATGTTATGAACTGAAACTGAGTTTGATAGAAAAGCCCTTCCCAGCGATAAGACAAAATTGCCAGGAGGTTACAATTCTAACGTAAGCAAAATGAAACAACTAAAAAAAAAAAGAAACGCTAAGACTCAACACTGACTCCCATCATGGTACCCTGAAGTGCTTCCTATAATCAGGAGCCCTCATACACATCCTCTTCGGAAGGGGTCTATCCTCGGGGTCGGGTGTCAGACTCCTCGACCTACTTGGGCCTGGAGCACACGACTCATCCCTAGGCCTTTGCGCCCTCGGTCTTTCTCTAGACACGGGAACACTTGGCTCAGCCCTGTCAGATCCCAGTGGGTAGCAAAACTCCTCCAGAAACCCTGGTTGAAAGTCTGCCCTGGTCACCTCGTACTGAGGGTTGAGTAGCAACCTTGCATGTCGGATGTACTCCTGGAGCTCGTGGACGTCCCCAAGCATTCGGGAGAGACCGAGTTCCGTCTCGTATGTCCACTCCTTCATTTCATACAAGGCATCCGACCACTCCTCCAGGCGTTCCTCAAACATTCGGGGCCTCGGCCTGGCCTGTTGGGTCGGGACCACCCTCGGTGTACCCATTGACTCCCATGACCTTGCCCTCGCTCGAGCACGCTCTACTGCTTCATCCACCTGGCGACGCGCTTCAGAGGAAACCATTTGACTCTGGCGAAACACATGTCGCAAATCAGGACTCACCATTGGCCTCCTCGGAGTAGGGATCATTTGCGGGTCCTCTTATGCAACCTTGCCTGTCGGATGTACTCTTGGAGCTCGTGGACGGCCCCAAGCATTCGAGAGAGACCGAGTTCCGTCTCGTATGTCCACTCCTTCATGTCATACAAGGCATTCGACCACTCCTCCAGGCGTTCCTCAAGCATTCGGGGCCTCGGCCTGGCCTGTTGGGTCGGGACCACCCTCGGTGTACCCATTGACTCCCACGACCTTGCCCTCGCTCGAGCATGCTCTACTGCTTCATCCACCTGGCGACGCGCTTCAGAGGATACCATCTGACTCTGGCGAAACACATATCACGAATCAAGACTCACCATTGGCCTCCTCGGAGTAGGGATCATTTGCGGGTCCTCTGATGCATCTAGCGGCCCACTCCTCCTCCTGACGGTACATGAAATACCAAGCGGCAGGGGACAACGGCGTATACTCCTCCTCAAGTGGCGACACCAGACTCGGGAAAATGAATTGCATTCCCGGATCCTCACTGTCTTCCAGCAAGTTCTCCAAGTCGAAGCCATACTCCTCGAGGTCCTCCTCAGGGTCCTCCTCCTCCGGATCCTCCTCCTTCGGGTCTTCCTCGGGATCCTCCTCCGGATCCTCCTCGGGATCTTCCTCAGGATCCTCCTCTATCTCGAAGTCGTCGTCGTAGTACCCTCCAAGGTACTCCGACGGCTCCTCCTCTTCTTCTGTGTCCTCCCTCGGGTCTGCTTCAGGCTCCACCTCGGGAAATCTGGCCCCGTCAGACACCAATACCACCAACTCTGGAAGTACGGTCTTCACCTCCTCGGGTGGACAACTTGGCTCCCCTACCTCAAAGCACGGAGGGGGAACCGGGAACTCGAGCCTGACTGGAGATGGCGGGGCCACCTCGGCTTCCTTCTTGTTCCTCAGTTGTGAAAAGATTGTGCCCATATCCTGCGATGCGACGAGAAAAGAATTAGTCTTTCTAAATTTAGAAGCGAACTTACTATATCAGACTGGAATGAAGGCACGACTTGAATGACTGATATTTCAAAACAACACATTTATTCAAATATGGTTTTATCCGAAATTTTCAACTTTTGGATTTAACCAACAACTTTCTCAGTTCAAACGGGTAAACGGTTTTAGGGAATTTTGTTTTCAGTAAAACGATTTGAAACCCAACCCGTTTTAAAAACTTTCGGCTCTGATACCAAATCTATAACACCCCCAAAAGTAATCTTGAAAGTATTATCCCCAGTGACCTCAGATTACACATCTGAAGCCACCCAAGGCTTAACCATTTTATACTAACCATAAAATAACACCGATAATATTAAATATCATAACACTTTATTCAACCAAAGTCTCGGATTACATCTGTAAAATCCCAAATACATCTGAAATACAGAATTTGTTTCAATACAGCGGAAGTCTTTTAAATAATAAATATCATAAGGGTCTTGATCGGAGCGATCTCACGCCTAAGATATTCAACCTTGAGAAAACTCTTAAAAACTTCATCTGCCTTCATCGTCGCGTATGACGTGGCTAAAATATGCAATGCAAATATCGTTGAATAGCCTAATCAAAGTAAAAGTCCTAACAAACCTACTAAACAAATGTATAGCAAGCAAGCAAGGGTCGAACCCACAGGGAGGAAGTAATCAATCTATGTTTTTATAAGCATGCAAAGTAACAAGGGGGGTTTTGATTATCAAACACAGTAAAGTAAACAGCTTTGGTTGATTTGAGAATATGATTGGGGAAAGTAGTTCCACTAGAACGAGATCCACAATACAGAGATATAAGTCGATCACTGAAATCTTATAAATCCAAGTTCTTTAACTATTCTTATGGTTGTTCATACCCTGATCGTAAATAACTACCAATTCAGACAGTTGTTGATAGTACTTACTACAATATCAATGGAAGAAAACCTTACCACTAATAAAGCAATAGCAATGAATGCAATGATATAGGATACGTGCGAATAGAAGAAAACCTTACTACTCAACATGCAAATAATTCTCACTCACAATTAAACACTCGTATTCCACTATATGTTTAATCATGTATGCTACTAGATATGCACTCATATTCCACTATACGCAATCCTAGCAATTGATAAATATTACTCAACCTAGTTGGCCAGGCTATGAAGAATAACAATAAATCAATACTCAATATAACCAAGAGAATTAAACCAACGCATATAAGAATAAGAACAAGGAATAGAAATCTCAGAAACGAATCAACTGTATTGCTTCAAATGTCTAGTAGAACAATGGGAAATTAGTGCTCCATTGAGATGCAAATGAAACCCTAATTGAGAAAAACTACGATGATAAAAGTGTCTTACTCAAGACCTGGAAAAAGTCTTAAATAGGCTAGGGGAAATAAGCTAAACCTAGAAATAATACTAAAGGAAATAAGAAAATAAAAATAGGAAATCCGGAAATGCAAATTAGGAAATAATGTCTTCGCTGGCCACGAGGCGCTTAACAAGTCCACCGCGGGGCAGCGGCTCCCACCGCGGGGCGTCAGTTCCTTCTCTGAGATCCACGCCGGGTCGCGGTGGCTTCTGGCACGGGGCGTCAACTTCTGTCCTCTCCTTCCTTCAACTCTTCACTCCTTCTCTTCTGCTCTTCATTACTACCATGTGTTGGTAGTCTTCTCCAATTAATCTCCAGCAGATCCTCATCCATCTTCATCTTCTTCAAATAAGCTGTAAATCCCTTGATATCTTCAATTCTCTCCACATCTTCTGGATTATAGACTTAACCCTAAATCTAGTCATAAACGCCTCTAAGTAATGCTAATACTTGCTAGTTAAGGTGTATGAAATGACACCTATCAAATTCCCCCATACTTAGACATTTACTCATCCCGATTAAGCTAATGATAAACCTACTCCCTCAATCAAACACCAAGGTCTCATGAAGTACAAGAAAATATGACACCAGCAATTACAACATCTCAACAATCAGCTCTAGATAACCAAAACAATACACACAACACAATACAATACAACACCATAGAGTGGCAATACTAATCCTAGCCTCCCATCTATCTTCTTATCTCTCCAGAGTGATCTACCCGAAACCTCCTTATATCTCCTCTTCTTATGACGCCTCGCCAAGAATAATGAGAAATCCTAAAATCACTCTTCTTGTTTTTCGCTCAATTTCCCAAGGCGCCCTTTCGGGTTTTCACCAAGCCACTCATTTCATTTTCCAATAGATGTACTCACATAAGCTCACGTCACTCTTGACCACATATTACCCCAGCCTAATGCTGGTCCAAGCCACCTGCTTATTACCTAGGCCGCCCTTTCGGGTTTTCGACCTATCCCAGGATTTCATGTATGCCTTTTTTTTCAATTTTTGGCTTTTTTCATTTTTTATTTTTTCTCCTCAACAACGTAGCAAGTAGAGATCTCTCCCCCATGCTTAAACATTGCATTGTCCTCAATGTAATGAAAGACAAAAGAATACAAGCATAGGGAAAAGCAAAAAATAAATCACAAACGCCGTTGAGTTGGCTTGGACACTTCCGGTTTGCTAGCGGTAATCTCAGTATACGCCCAGGTCTCTGGTGTTGGGCGGGTGTCTTCATCACGTCATCATATTCTTCTACCGTGCAATCAAAGGGAACCACTTTGGTGAGTAGTGGTAAAACAATGATATTAGGATTGCACGGCCTTCTAGGAACACATGGTGGAGCCCAGATATGATCTTGATGGGGGCTTTAGTGTTCCTCCTCCTCAGCTGCCAATTGTAGGGCCAACAACGTTGTCAAATCAAGTGTAGGGCAATATATCCTCCTTGACAACATGATGCACACCATCTCCATGGGGAACTCTGGACAGCTAGCCTTCGGTCCCAAATTTTTTTTTTACTCCCCGTTTAAGTTTTTTTCGGGGAGTGACTTAGTACAGGGAAAGAAAACTTACATTGGTGTGGAAAACACCTTCTTCAATAGGCATGGGTTTCTTCCCTGCAGGTTAGTCGGAAACAGAAACAAAAACAAAACACACCGAAATCAAATGCAAAAACAAAGAAAGAAAAACAAGGGAAAAGAATTACATATCTCGGGTTGCCTCCCAGACAGCGCCTTAGTTAACGTTGTTGGCTCGACATCCTACTCATCCTCTCAACTTGGGTTGCTCATAGCAACTGAACACCTGGGATCTGGATCTGGGGGTGCCTCTTTGTATGCTCTATGTTGAGCGTGACCCCCAATCTTCTGCACTTCTTTGTGGGTGGACCGTTGTGCATACCCATGAACGCACTTGCCATCTTCAGAAATGGCCTACCCAACATCCCAGGTCCTGCATGCTTATCTTGCCCCGTATCCAGTATGTAAAGATTCGCCACCTGCATCAAGTTCTCCTTCTTATGCTTCCCCTTCGGTTTCTTCTTGATCATGCCCAGCACCTTTAACATTTCCTTGCAGCGAGGGGTGCTGTCTGCCAGTGTGACCAAGGGAACGGTTTTTATGCAGTCACTGAAGGCCTCATAGATATCCTCGTTGTTTTTTAGCCTTTGAGTATCTCGGGAAGCCTCAAGGAAGGGTGCGACGGGTTGCAGCGCGAGGAGCGGGAAGGAGTTGAGACGCACAAACTCATCATAGGCAGCCTCCAGAGGGTTGGGGACTGTTGGGGCATTTTCGAGAGAAACGGTTGTCTCTGGAGTATTTCCGCGATCGCGGCACTCCTCCTCATTGTAGCTGAAATCCTCCAGGCTCAAAAAGTACTCCTCTTCCGAAAGCACCTCTGGGAATGGGGCGGTTGGCTTCTCGGAGTCAAGAGGGGGAATGACCGGATGAACATAAGTATCAATCAAAACCTCATCAGCATAACTGGAATTTTGGACGCCGGGTCGCGCTGGTCTCACCGCGGGGCGCGGCGAAATCTCGCTTTGAAGAACTCCGTCACCGCGGGGGCGGTGGTCATCGCCGCGGGGCGGTGGGTGTGAGGAGGGATAACTGAGGCTCACCGCCGGGTCGCGGTCAGTGTCGTCGCGGGGCGGTGACATGCATGCTTCTTTACTGGCCTCAGATCCATCGTACCGCCGGGTCGCGGTGAGAGGTGACGCGGGGCGGTCGATGATTTTCTCCATCTCATATTCGCTCTCCTTTTCAGCACTAGGAGGAACGACCAGTTTCTTTCCACTTCGGAGGGTAATGGGACTCACATTTTCCCTCGGGTTTACTACCGTTTGAGATGGTAGATTCCCCGAAATCCTTGCATCGATCTATATAATCGACTCCACCATCTGGTCCACCTGCCTTTCTATATTCTTGATGCTTGACTCCCTAGTTTGAACACGAGCGGTGAAGTGCTGAGTCAAGGTCCTGAGCATCTCTTCAGTTGACATGGAGGAACTTGGATTGGACACTGGTGGGCTATGCTCGTATGCTGGATAGTACTGGTGCGGAGTACCCTACTGATAGAATGACTGTGGCTCTGGGTAGAACTCATGGCAGTCAAGGCCATATGGAGGGTATTGATGGCCCCCATAACTCGAATTGGGGTGATCCCTCCACCCGGAGTTGTATGTGTAGGAGTATGGGACACATCTCGGCCTCTGCGGATCAAAACCTCTTGCAGCGTTTACTGCAGCTGCATGTTCAGGAAGTCTTGGGCAATCGTCAGTGGAGTGCAGTGGATCATGACAGAGTCTGCAGGCTCTAACTGGCCTTGTTGCACTGGAAGTTGGGTAGTATCCCCTCTCTGGAGGAAATGAGTAGGGGTATGGGTTATCGTGCAGTTCTCCCCAGAAATCCATATCTATATCAAAAACAAAAAGAAAAACACACGGAAATCAGTAGCACTGGTGTGGACCGTAAGATAGGTCCATACCAAAGTAACATGCACACAAATAAACACACGGAAAGATCAAAACTTGCCTCCCCGGCAATGGCGCCAAATTTGACGTGGCTAAAATATGCAATGCAAATAGCGTTGAATAGCCTAATCAAAGTAAAAGTCCTAACAAACCTACTAAACAGATGTATAGCAAGCAAGCAAGGGTCGAACCCACAGGGAGGAAGTAATCAATCTATGTTTTTATAAGCATACAAAGTAACAAGGGGGGTTTTGATTATCAAACACAGTAAAGTAAACAACTTTGGTTGATTTGAGAATATGATTGGGGAAAGTAGTTCCACTAGAATGAGATCCACAATACAGAGATATAAGTCGATCACTGAAATCTTATAAATCCAAGTTCTTTAACTATTCTTATGGTTGTTCCTACCCTGATCGTAAATAACTACCAATTCAGACAGTTGTTGATAGTACTTACTACAATATCAATGGAAGAAAACCTTACCACTAATAAAGCAATAGCAATGCATGCAAGGATATAAGATACATGCGAATAGAAGAAAACTTTACTACTCAACATGCAAATAATTCTCACTCACAATTAAACACTCGTATTCCACTATATGTTTAATCATGTATGCTACTAGATATGCACTCGTATTCCACTATATGCAATCCTAGCAATTGATAAATATTACTCAACCTAGTTGGCCAGGCTATGAAGAATAACAATAAATCAATACTCAATATAACCAAGAGAATTAAACCAACACATATAAGAATAAGAACAAGGAATAGAAATCTCACAAACGAATCAACTGTATTGCTTCAAACGTCTAGTAGAACAAGGGGAAATTAGTGCTCCATTGAGATACAAATGAAACCCTAATTGAGAAAAACTACGATGATAAAAGTGTCTTACTCAAGACCTGGAAAAGGTCTTAAATATGCTAGAGAAAATAAGCTAACACTAGAAATAATACTAAAGGAAATAAGAAAATAAAAATAGGAAATCCGGAAATGCAAATTAGGAAATAATGTCTTCGTTGGCCGCGAGGCGCTTAACAAGTCCACCGCGGGGCGGCGGCTCCCACCGCGGGGCGTCAGTTCCTTCTCTGAGATCCACCGTCGGGTCGCAGTGGCTTCTGGCGCGGGGCGTCAACTTCTGCCCTCTCCTTCCTTCAACTCTTCACTCCTTCTCTTCTGCTCTTCATTACTACCAAGTGTTGGTAATCTTCTCCAATTAATCTCCAGCAGATCCTCATCCATCTTCATCTTCTTCAAATAAGCTATAAATCCCTTGATATCTTCAATTCTCTCCACATCTTTTGGATTACAGACTTAACCCTAAATCTTGTCATAAACTCCTCTAAGTAATGCTAATACTTGCTAGTTAAGGTGTATGAAATGACAACTATCAAATTCCCCCATACTTAGACCTTTACTCGTCCCGAGTAAGCTAATGATAAACCTACTCCCTCAATCAAACACCAAGGTCTCAGGAAGTACAAGAAAATATGACACCAACAATTACAACATCTCAACAATCAGCTCTAGATAACCAAAACAATACGCAGAACACAATACAACACAACACCATAGAGTGGCAATACTAATCCTAGTCTCCCATCTATCTTCTTATCTCTCCAGAGTAACCTACCCGAAACCTCCTTATATCTCCTCTTCTTATGACGCCTCGCCAAGAATAATGAGAAATCCTAAAATCACTCTTCTTCTTTTTCGCTCATTTTCCCAAGGCGCCCTTTCGGGTTTTCACCAAGCCACTCATTTCATTTTCCAATAGATGTACTCACATAAGCTCACGTCACTCTTGACCACATATTACCCCAGCCTAATGTTGGTCCAAGCCACCTGCTTATTACCTAGGCCGCCCTTTCGGGTTTTCCACCTATCCCAGGATTTCATGTATGCCTTTTTTTTTTTTCAATTTTTGGCTTTTTTCATTTTTTAATTTTTCTCCTCAACAACGTAGCAAGTAGAGAACTCTCCCCCATTCTTAAACATTGTATTGTCCTCAATGTAATGAAAGACAAAAGAATAGAAGCATAGGGAAAAGCAAAAAATAAATCACAAACGCCGCTGAGTTGTCTTGGACACTTCCGGTTTGCAAGCAGTAATCTCAGTATACGCCCATGTCTCTGGTGTTGGGCGGGTGTCTTCATCACATCATCATCTTCTTCTACCATGCAATCAAAGGGAACCACTTTGATGAGTAGTGTAAAACAATGATATTAGGATTGCACGGCCTTCTAGGAACACATGGTGGAGCCCAGATATGATCTTGATGGGGGCTCTAGTGTTCCTCCTCCTCAGCTGCCAATTGTAGGGCCAACATCGTTGTCAAATCAAGTGTAGGGCAATATATCCTCCTTGAGAACATGATGCACACCATCTCATGGGGAACTCTGGACAGCTAGCCTTCGGTACCACTTTTTTTTTTTACTCCCCGTTTAAGGTTTTTTCGGGGAGTGACTTAGTGCAGGGAAAGAAAACTTACATTGGTGTGGAAAACACCTTCTTCAATAGGCATGGGTTTCTTCCCTGCAGGTTAGTCGGAAACAGAAACAAAAACAAAACACACTGAAATCAAATGCAAAAACAAAGAAAGAAAAACAAGGGAAAAGAATTACATATCTCGGGTTGCCTCCCGGACAGCGCCTTAGTTAACGTCGTTGGCTCGACATCCTACTCATCCTCTCAACTTGGGTTGCTCATAGCAACTGAACACCTGAGATCTGGATCTGGGGGGTGCCTCTTTGTATGCTCTATGTTGAGCGTGACCCCCAATCTCCTGCACTTCTTTGTGGGTGGACCGTTGTGCATACCCATGAACGCACTTGCCATCTTCAGAAATGGCCTACCCAACATCCCAGGGCCTGCATGATTATCTTGCCCCGTATCCAGTATGTAAAGATTCGCCACCTGCATCAAGTTCTCCTTCTTATGCTTCCCCTTCGGTTTCTTCTTGATCATGCCCAGCACCTTTAACATTTCCTTGCAGCGAGGGGTGTTGTCTGTCAGTGTGACCAAGGGAACGGTTTTTATGCAGTCACTGAAGGCCTCATAGATATCCTCGTTGTTTTTTAGCCTTTGAGTATCTCGGGAAGCCTCAAGGAAGGGTGCGACGGGTTGCAGCGCGACAAGCGGGAAGGAGTTGAGACGCA
Source organism: Rheum nobile (assembly GCA_027886185.1). Lineage (NCBI taxonomy): Eukaryota > Viridiplantae > Streptophyta > Magnoliopsida > Caryophyllales > Polygonaceae > Rheum > Rheum nobile. The sequence continues at coordinate 4,226,264 of WOAB01000041.1, forward strand.
TAAACTCATCATAGGCAGCCTCCAGAGGGTCGGGGACTGTCGGGGCATTTTCGAGAGAAACGGTTGTCTCTGGAGTATTTCCGCGATCGCGGCACTCCTCCTCATTGTCGCTGAAATCCTCCAGGCTCAAAAAGTACTCCTCTTTCGAAAGCACCTCTGGGAATGGGGCAGTTGGCTTCTCGGAGTCAAGAGGGGGAATGACCGGATGAACATAAGTACCAACCCAAACCTCACCAGCATAACTGGAATTTTGGACGCCGGGTCGCGCTGGTCTCACCGCGGGGAGCGGCGAAATCTCGCTTTGAAGAACTCCGTCACCACGGGGGCGGTGGTCATCGCCGCGGGGCGGTGGGTGTGAGGAGGGATAACTGAGGCTCACCGCCGGGTCGCGGTCAGTGTCGCCGCGGGGCGGTGACATCCATGCTTCTTTACTAGCCTCAGATCCATCATACCGCCGGGTCGCGGTGAGAGGTGACGCGGGGCGGTCGGTGATTTTCTCCATCTCATATTCGCTCTCCTTTTCAGCACTAGGAGGAACGACCAGTTGCTTTCCACTTCGGAGGGTAATGGCACTCACATTTTCCCTCGGGTTTACTACCGTTTGAAATGGTAGATTCCCCGAAATCCTTGCATCGATCTGTGTAATCGACTCCACCATCTGGTCCACCTGCCTTTCTATATTCTTGATGCTTGACTCCCTAGTTTGAACACGAGCGGCGAAGTGCTGAGTCAAGGTCCTGAGCATCTCTTCAGTTGACATGGAGGAACTTGGATTGGACACTGATGGGCTATGCTCGTATGCTGGATAGTACTGGTGTGGAGTAACCTGCTGATAGAATGACTGTGGCTCTGGGTAGAACTCTTGGCAGTCAAGGCCATATGGAGGGTATTGATGGCCCCCATAACTCGAATTGGGGTGATCCCTCCACCCAGAGTTGTATGTGTAGGAGTATGGGACACATCTCGACCTCTGTGGATCAAAACCTCTTGCAGCATTTACTGCAGCTGCATGTTCAAGAAGTCTTGGGCAATCGTCAGTGGAGTGCAGCGGATCATGACAGAGTCTGCAGGCTCTAACTGGCCTTGCTGCACTGGAAGTTGGGTAGTATCCCCTCTCTGGCGGAAATGAGTAGGGGTATGGGTTATCGCGCGGTTCTCCCCAGAAATCCATATCTGTATCAAAAGCAAAAAGGAAAACACACGGAAATCAGTAGCACTGGTGTGGACCGTAAGATAGGTCCATACCAAAGTAACATGCACACAAACAAACACACGAAAAGATCAAAACTTGCCTCCCCGGCAACGGCGCCAAATTTGACGTGTCTAAAATATGCAATGCAAATATCGTTGAATAGCCCAATCAAAGTAAAAGTCCTAACAAACCTACTAAACAGATGTATAGCAAGCAAGCAAGGGTCGAACCCACAGGGAGGAAGTAATCAATCTATGTTTTTATAAGCATACAAAGTAACAAGGGGTGTTTTGATTATCAAACACAGTAAAGTAAACAGCTTTGGTTGATTTGAGAATATGATTGGGGAAAGGAGTTCCACTAGAACGAGATCCACAATACAGAGATATAAGTCGATCACTGAAATCTTATAAATCCAAGTTCTTTAACTATTCTTATGGTTGTTCCTACCGTGATCGTAAATAACTACCAATTCAGACAGTTGTTGATAGTACTTACTACAATATCAATGGAAGAAAACCTTACCACTAATAAAGCAATAGCAATGCATGCAAGGATATAGGATACGTGAGAATAGAAGAAAACCTTACTACTCAACATGCAAATAATTCTCACTCACAATTAAACACTCGTATTCCACTATATGTTTAATCATGTATGCTACTAGATATGCACTCGTATTCCACTATATGCAATCCTAGCAATTGATAAATATTACTCAACCTAGTTGGCCAGGCTATGAAGAATAACAATAAATCAATACTCAATATAACCAAGAGAATTAAACCAACACATATAAGAATAAGAACAAGGAATAAAAATCTCACAAACGAATCAACTGTATTGCTTCAAACGTCTAGTAGAACAAGGGGAAATTAGTGCTCCATTGAGATGCAAATGAAACCCTAATTGAGAAAAACTATGATGATAAAAGTGTCCTACTCAAGACCTGGAAAATGTCTTAAATAGGCTAGGGAAAATAAGCTAAACCTAGAAATAATACTAAAGGAAATAAGAAAATAAAAATAGGAAATCCGGAAATGCAAATTAGGAAATAATATCTTCGCTGGCCGCGAGGCGCTTAACAAGTCCACCGCGGGGTGGCGGCTCCCACTGCGGGGCGTCAGTTCCTTCTCTGAGATCCACCGCCGGGTTGCGGTGGCTTCTGGCGCGGGGCGTCAACTTCTGCCCTCTCCTTCCTTCAACTCTTCACTCCTTCTCTTCTGCTCTTCATTACTACCATGTGTTGGTAGTCTTCTCCAATTAATCTCTAGCAGATCCTCATCCATCTTCATCTTCTTCAAATAAGCTGTAAATCCCTTGATATCTTTAATTCTCTCCACATCTTCTGGATTACAGACTTAACCCTAAATCTAGTCATAAACTCCTCTAAGTAATGCTAATACTTGCTAGTTAAGGTGTATGAAATGAAACCTATCAGCGTACTAGCCTTCACGGAAGGGAAGTTTACATGATGTGCCATATGAGACGGATGACACCAGCCAACCATGCAAAGGAAAATAACCGGTTGGTTAGTCTAATGAAAGACTATGCAAGGGTACAACAGAAAGGTTCTAAATAGTCGTATTAGGTTAGACCCATCGCTTCTCGAATGAAAGCCGATGACGATAGTAGCCTCAATACTTCTACGAAAAGATACGAAACAGTATGATCAAGAGAAGACTCCAAAAGATCGAGTCTTAGGGGAAACGTACGAAGAGAAGACTCCAAAAGATTGAGTCTTATCGGAAAATATGACAAGTGTTTGGGAATGTTATAATTTCACACAAGCGTTTAAAAAGACTTGACCATTTGGGTCCACGACCAACTTCACCGCGCAATGCGAATTCAGATTTGGAAGGAGGACTTACTTTAATCGAAGTCCGGGCGGTTTCCACGTTGTACTCCTCGCCCGAGGGTATATTAATTATGTGCCATATCGCACTTATCTTGTTAAATTCCAAAACATACATTTACGTTACAAGCTTTTAAGATATATCATCTCTTCACGAGAGATATCGAAGGAATAAATTCTGATTGTCGGCACCAACTGTGTGCACCTACCCTGAGTAAGGGTACAGTCATGACCAGGGAAAGTACTAGGGCAAAATCCTCCTAATACCAGTTATAAAGAAACGATTAGACCTCGCGAGGTACATAGCGTTCCTACGAATACTCATTCTAACTAAACAATTAAAACCACACAATAATCCACACCAGTACCATCATGGTAATAACATATATAATAGCATTGTTTCTAGCAGTATATACAACCTATTATAATATCACATTTTAAATCATCCATTTATAAAACTATTCCCAAACGAAAACAATAATCATCCCAATTTAATTAAAAATTAATAACAATTGATAATTAACGGAAACATGGTGTGATAAGCAAGAGCGAACCGCCATTTTCCTGAATCTCGATGTCCTCATAACTCAGCACATGAGACACATCTGGCATGTACTTCCTCAATAAGGACACGTGGAACACGTTATGTACTGAATACGCCGACGACGGCAATGCTAAACGATACGCTAGAGACCCCACTCTGTCAAGGATCTCAAACGGTCCCACGTAGCGAGGGTTAAGCTTCCCACGCTTGCCGAACCTGAACACACCCTTGGATGACGACACCCTGACAAACACTTTGTCACCAACCTCGAACTCGACATTCCTGCATTTCAGATCTGCATAAGACTTCTGTCGACTCTGAGCTGTCAACATCCTCTGTCTGATCAAAGCAATGTCTGAGGCAGTCCTTTCGACTAACTCCGGTCCGAGCAGAACCTTGTCGGCATACTCATCCCAACAAATTGGAGATCTGCACTTCCGATCGTACAAAGCCTCGAATGGAGCCATCTTAATGGTAGCATGTCAGTTGTTGTTGTACGTGAACTCAATCAGACTTAGGTTGTTCTCCCAGCTGGTCGGACGATCAAGTACGCAAGCTCTCAGCATATCTTCTAGTGTCTGGATGGTCCTCTCAGACCGTCCATCCGTCTGAGGATGAAACGCAGTACTTAACCTCAACTTGGTTCCCATGGCCTTGTGGAGTTCTTTCCAGAATCTCGACATGAATCGGCCGTCACGATCCGATACAATGGTCTTTGGCGTACCATGCAAATGGACAATCTCGTGTAAGAAAACATATGATAGCTTCTGAGTACACCATGTTGACTTAATAGCCACGAAGTGAGCACTCTTCGTGAGCCTGTCAATGATCACCCATATAGCATCCTTTTGACTCTGAGTCTTCGGCAACCCCGTGACGAATTTCATAGCAATATCCTCCCACTTCCACTCTGGCACTGGGAGAGGTGGTAATTCACCACCTGGTCTACGGTGTTCTATCTTGACCTTCTGACAAGTCAAGCATTTCGCAACAAATTCTGCTACGTCCCACTTCATATTAGGCCACCAGAATTTCTTTCTGAGGTCTTTGTACATCTTACTGGATCCTGGATGTACAGAATAAGCTGACGAATGGGCCTCCTTCATCACCAACTGGCGAAGGCCATCAACGTCAAGCATACAAATCCGGTCCTGAAACCAGAGTGATCCATCCTCCTGAATCACGAATCCGAGAGCTTTCCCGTCCATCACTTCACTGCTTAACTTCACCAAGACCACATCATCAACCTGCTTCTCCCTGATTTGATCAAGTAGCATAGCCTGAATCTCCAACATACTCAGGTATCCTCGATGTTGATCGTACAAGACTTCAATCTCGCACAACCCTTGGTTCAATTTGGTCTGAGCAGTGAGTAGAGCCACTACGGTCTCGTGCGGCGTCTTCCGGCTCAATGCATCGGCCACCACGTTAGCCTTACCCGGATGATACAACAACTCGATGTCGTAGTCCTTGAGTAGCTCTAACCAGCGACGTTGTCTCATATTCAACTCCTTTTGAGTGAACACATACTTGAGACTCTTATGATCGGTGAAGACTTGGCACCTAACACCATAGAGATAGTGCCTCCAAATCTTCAACGCGAAAACCACAGCCGCTAACTCCAGATCATGCGTCGGATAGTTTGCCTCATAGGTTTTCAACTGTCGAGATGCGTACGCAATAACCTTTCCTTTCTGTATTAGTACACATCCTAACCCATGCTTTGAAGCATAACTATAGACCACATAACCATCAGATCCTTCCAGTAGCGCCAAAACTGGTGCGGAGATCAGACAGTTCTTCAACTTCTGAAAACTGGCCTCGCACTTGTCGTCCCAGACGAACTTCTTGTGGACCTTGCGGAGCAAACCGGTCATAGGTAGAGCAATCTTAGAAAATCCCTCCACGAACCATCTGTAGTATTTTGCGAGTCCCAAGAAACTGCGTACCTCCTTTACATTCTGAGGCCGCCTCCAATTGGCTACCGCTTCAATTTTCTGGGGATCGACCATAACCCCATCCTCATTGATCACATGGCCTAAGAAAGCCACTTCCTTGATCCAGAAGTCACACTTAGACAGTTTTGCATACAGCTGATTTTGTCTAAGGACAAACAAGGTGATCCGAAGATGTTCCTCGTGAGCCTCCTCACTCGGGGAATAGATCAGAATATCGTCGATGAAGACCACCATGAACTTATCCAGATATTGGTGGAAACATCGATGCATCAGATCCATGAAGACTGCCAGAGCATTAGTAAGTCCAAATGGCATGACTACGAACTCGTAGTGCCCATACCTCGTCCGGAAAGTAGTCCTCGGAATATCTTCCTCACGAATCCTGAGTTGATGGTAACCAGATCTCAGATCGATCTTGGAAAAGACTTTTGCTCCCTGCAGTTGATCCAACCGATCATCAATCCTAGGCAACGGATACTTATTCTTGATTGTGACCTTGTTCAACTCACGATAGTCGATACAAAGTCGAAATGAACCATCCTTCTTTTTGACAAACAAGACCGGAGCGCCCCAAGGCGATGCACTCGGCCTTATATATCCTTTCTCAAGAAGGTCATCGAGTTGCTTCTTCAACTCTTGCATCTCAGGTCCAATCAGTCCTAATAATCCTAACTATCAAATAATCCCTACCAACCTTCAGGATTTAATTTAATAGCAGCAAGAAGCATAGGAATTAGCCAAGATACATGCAACACCACAACCTGCAGTATTTAACATATAATCAAATCTCTTTCATAATAAACTAGTCCTACAGTCCTAGAATATCACGGATGCTACAATAGATAAGGAATCTCAACCCGAAATATCCAAACCCTAGCAATAGACAATTACTAATATCAACTAGGTGATCAATCCAGTCAAATCAATAATAATCAATAGGAATATGCTCAAGAGAAAATATATAATCCAAAGGAACATAGGAAATAGAGAATTAACCTCACAATCAAATCATACGAAAAACTTCAATTGTCGGACTAAGCAAAATGGTGCTTAGCTCCTCATAATTCTTGGAAACAAAATAAACTTCAAAGGGAAAACTGAATGGAAACAACAATGTTGAATAATGTCGATGATGATGAATGGAGGCTATGGAATTTAGGTTAAATAGACTTAACCTAAAGTCCAAGATCACAAACCTCATCTAAAAAGAAATAATAGTATAAAGTTTGAACTAAAATAATAAAGAAAACTCGGAAAAAGGGAAAAATAACAAAGTTCGGAAATTCTCTGACGGACGCCTGCCGTGTGCTTCCGCGGCCGCGGCACCAAATCCGGGGTCGCGGAAATTAACTCTGTGCTCTCGAAGTGAACATCTCTCGAATTTTCCGCGGGCGCGGTGGATCTTCCGCGGTCGCGGCAGTGACATTCCTTCGCTCCGCGCTTCGCCTCTCACCGCGGACGCTTCGTGCCCTCCTTCTTGGTCGCGGTTGGTCGCGGCTCTCCTTCTTCTCCTTCGTTTGTGTGGTTCTTCCTTCTATTCTTCCTCGTCTCCTCAGGTGGTCTTCTCTTCGTCTTCTGGATGTCTTCAATTAGCTCCTCCGAACCACCATATCCACATTTCTTCTCTCCAACTCCCTACTCCACAGTTGTGCTCTAAATCCCTACAAATGGCACCCTAAACACCGGTAACAACTCCTAGATAAGCACTATAAAATAGTGCTGATCAATGAGCTTGCCGTTATCAGCGTCATTACGACCCTTAAATTTGCATACAAACTGGCCCCCAGATGACACCGTCACAGTCCTTGAGCTAAAATCGATTACTGCCCCATGACGCGTCAGCCAATCCATCCCGAGAATAATGTCGTATCGAGCCATGGCTATACAGATCAAGTCTGCTTCGAACTTCCTACCCTGAATGGTGATTGGAAATTCTGACAGACGCTTGGTTCCTACCAACTGTTCACCATTGGGTAGATTCACTACAAAAGGCTCACAAGCCTCATTGCATACTAAGCCTAGCTTACTTACACAACTCTCCGAGATGAAAGAATGAGTAGCACCCGAATCAAATAATATACACACAGAGGTAGAATGAAGGTATAAAGTACCTTGAGTAATCAGAGCATTAGGTCCGTCAGCCTCACACATCTCGTAGAGTCGCTGACCTTGACCTCCTGAAGCAGTTGGGGCTTTCCCCTTGTTCTGAGCAGTTGTCTGTGTCGAAGGGCTAAGAGCCTCCATTGGTTTGAATCGGGGTCGGTTGTTATGACTAACGGACCCTTGCTGTGACTCAGCTCCCTTCTGTCCTCTTTGTGGACAAAACGTCTGCAAGTGCCCCTCCTTCCCGCAGGCAAAACACGTCTTCCTATCCTTTGGGCATTCATTTCTCTTGTGCCCCGGCGTGCCATAATTGTAACACTGGATTTGATTCTTTGCCTGACCCGAGCGTTACGTAGACCCTCCCTGAGTTGTCTCTGTTCTCGCTCGGCCAGACTTCGCAAAGTTTGACGGTGGCGCGGGTCGCTTGAACCCACTTGCCTGAGGCTGGCTCTGTGCCGGTCTCTGGCGATTGCGCTTTCTCGTCGACTCCTCCAGAGTCACCTCCAACTTATAGGCAGCATCCACGTACTGCTCCAGAGTAGAGCATCCGTGGCGCACCATTAGTGGATTAATGTCTGGATTCAACCACTCGTGGAAATGCCAGATTTTATGCTCTTCACGGGACACTTCTGGCCCAACGTACTGCAACAGGTGATTGAACTTGGCCGCAAGCTCAGTCACTTTCAATCCATCCGTCTTCGGATAGAAAAACTCTTTATGCTTCTCTTCCCTCATAGCACGGGAAAAGAAACGGTCGGTCATTTTCGTCTTAAACATTCCCCAGTTCAACCCAGGATGATCAGCTAGACCGGTGCCTTCCCACCATTCACTAGCCACCTCCTTCAGTTGAAGGGATGCAATGTGCACTTTCTCAGCTTCAGTGCACTCGACGTTTCGGAACAACCTTTCCATGTGTGAGAACCAATATGCCACTTTGACTGGCTCTCCCTTTCCATCATAGCTGTCAGGCCTCATAGAGCTAATGGCCTTCAGTGCTCGACCATAATTGCCTATGTTCCTGACTGTATCTTCATGAGGCACATGGACAACTGGCTCCTCGAATCTAGGAACCACTTGAGGAATTGGCACACCTTGTGCCTGTGGTGCGATTGGCCGCAAGATATCGGTGACCGCTTGCATCATGATCCCCCGAATAGCCTCAATTGTCGCGACGTCGAATACCACTTGAGGGTTGACCGGAACTTGGTCACTGCCCCCGGGGTTGTTGTGAGAAACCGACTTGTTCTCATCCCCTGGATTTGCGGCATTCCTCAAATTCAGTCTGGGGTTGTTGCTTGGCCCAACACCAACACGAAGGGTGTTTCGAGTGTTCACCATCTGTTTACCGATCAATTTTTCCAAGTATATCACAACATTACTAACAGTTTATCATGCACAACGTATAAAAATTGACTCAGAATAGATCAAACTGGTAAACTTTCATTGATGTTATGAACTGAAACTGAGTTTGATAGAAAAGCCCTTCCCAGCGATAAGACAAAATTGCCAGGAGGTTACAATTCTAACGTAAGCAAAATGAAACAACTAAAAAAAAAGAAATGCTAAGATTCAACACCGGCTCCCATCATGGTGCCCTGAAGTGCTTCCTATAATCAGGAGCCCTCATACACATCCTCTTCGGAAGGGGTCTATCATCGGGGTCAGGTGTGGGACTCCTCGGCCTACTTGGGCCTGGAGCACACGGCTCATCCCTAGGCCTTGGCGCCCTCGGTCTTTCTCTAGACACAGGAACACTTGGCTCAGCCCTGTCAGATCCCAGTGGGTAGCAAAACTCCTCCAGAAACCCTGGTTGAAAGTCTGCCATGTTCACCTCGTACTGAGGGTTGAGTAGCAACCTTGCCTGTCGGATGTACTCCTGGAGCTTGTGGACGTCCCCAAGCATTCGGGAGAGACCGAGTTCCGTCTCGTATGTCCACTCCTCCATGTCATACAAGGCATTCGACCACTCCTCCAGGCGTTCCTCAAGCATTCGGGGCCTCGGCCTGGCCTGTTGGGTCGGGACCACCCTCGGTGTACCCATTGACTCCCACGACCTTGCCCTCGCTCGAGCACGCTCTACTGCTTCATCCACCTGGCGACGCGCTTCAGAGGATACCATCTGACTCTGGCGAAACACATGTCGCGAATCAGGACTCACCATTGGCCTCCTCGGAGTAGGGATCATTTGCGGGTCCTCTGATGCATCCAACGGCCCACTCCTCCTCCTGACGGTACATGAAATACCAAGCGGAGGGACAACGGCGTATACTCCTCCTCAAGTGGCGACACCAGACTCGGGAAAATGAATTGCATTCCGGGATCCTCATTGTCTTCCAGCAAGTGCTCCAAGTCGAAGCCATACTCCTCGAGGTCCTCCTCAAGGTCCTCCTCCTCCGGATCCTCCTCCTTCGGGTCTTCCTCCTGATCCTCCTCGGGATCTTCCTCAAGATCCTCCTCTATCTCGAAGTCGTCGTCGTAGTACCCTCCAAGGTACTCCGACGGCTCCTCCTCTTCTTCTGTGTCCTCCCTCGTGTCTGCTTCAGGCTCCACCTCGGGAACTCTGGCCCCGTCAGACACCAACACCGCCGACTCTGGAAGTACGGTCTTCACCTCCTCGGGTGGACAACTTGGCTCTCCTACCTCAAAGCACGGAGGGGGAACCGGGAACTCGAGCCTGACTGGAGATGGCGGGGCCACCTCGGCTTCCTTCTTATTCCTCAATTGTGAAAAGATTGCGCCCATATCCTGTGAGGCGACGAGAAAAGAATTAGTCTTTCTAAATATAGAAGCGAACTTACTATATCAGACTGGAATGAAGGCACGACTTGAATGGCATATATTTCAAAACAACACATTTATTCAAATATGGTTTTATCCGAAATTTTCAACTTTTGGATTTAACCAACAACTTTCTCAGTTCAAACGGGTAAACGGTTTTAGGGAATTTTGTTTTCAGTAAAACGATTTGAAACCCAACCCGTTTTAAAAACTTTCGGCTCTGATACCAAATCTGTAACACCCCCAAAAGTAACCTTGAAAGTATTACCGCGAGTGACCTCAGATTACACATATGAAGCCACCCAAGGCTTCACCATTTTATACTAACCATAAAATAACACCGATAATATTAAATATCATAACACTTTATTCAACCAAAGTCTCGGATTACATCTGTAAAATCCCAAATACATCTGAAATACAGAATTTGTTTCAATACAGCGGAAGTCTTTTAAATAATAAATATCATAAGGGTCTTGATCGGAGCGATCTCATGCCTAGGATCTTCAACCTTGAGAAAACTCTTAAAAACTTCATATGCCTTCATCGTCGCGTACTAGCCTTCACGGAAGGGAAGTTTACCTGATATGTCGTATGAGACGGATGACACCAGCCAACCATGCAAAGGAAAATAACCGGTTGGTTAGTCTAATGAAAGACTATGCAAGGGTACAACAGAAAGGTTCTAAGTAGTCGTATTAGGTTAGACCCATCGCTTCTCGAATGAAAGCCGATGACGATAGTAGCCTCAATACTTCTACGGAAAGATACGAAACAATATGATCAAGAGAAGACTCCAAAAGATCGAGTCTTAGGGGAAACGTATGAAGAGAAGACTCCAAAAGATTGAGTCTTATCGGAAAATATGACAAGTGTTTGGGAACATTATAATTTCACACAAGCGTTTAAAAAGACTTGACCATTTGGGTCCATGACCAACCTCACCGCGCAATGCGAATTCAGATTTGGAAGGAGGACTTACTTTAATCGAAGTCCGGGCGGTTTCCATGTTGTACTCCTCGCCCGAGGGTATATTAATTATGTGCCATATCGCACTTATCTTATTAAATTCCAAAACGTACATTTACGTTACAAGCTTTTAAGATATATCATCTCTTCACGAGAGATATCGAAGGAATAAATTCTGATTGTCGGCACCAGCTGTGTGTACCTACCCTGAGTAAGGGTACAGTCATGACCAGGGAAAGTACTAGGGCAAAATCCTCCTAATACCAGTTATAAAGAAACGACTAGACCTCGCGAGATACATAGCGTTCCTACGAATACTCGTTCTAACTAAACAGTTAAAACCACACAATAATTCACACCAGTACCATTATGGTAATAACAGATATAATAGCGTTGTTTCTAGCAGTATATACAACATATTATAATATCACATTTTAAATCATCCATTTATAAAACCGTTCCCAAACGAAAACAACAATCATCCCAATTTAATTAACAAATAAAGGCAATTGATAATTAACGGAAACATGGAGTGATAAGCAAGAGCGAACCGCCACTTGCGTTGATCGAGACGAACAAACGATGTAGGGTTTCTGGGTCTGGAAACTGGAATCTAGAATCGGGTTACGGATTCCTACGACGACAATGAACCCACGACAAAACCCTAGGTTAGATTCGATACGAATAATAATACGAATCTAAAGAAACGAACGGAAACGAAAGAAACGAGGGTCCCATCCATGACCGGCTCGTCCAAAGCCACGATCGCGTTTGCTAAGGCAAACCACGGTCGCGGTTTGGATTCTGCTGCCGCGGATATCTGGGCACCATCCGCGGTCGCGGTGTTCATGTCCGTGATCGCGGATCAACCTCCGACGAACCCTAAATCGAACCAGCTCACCGACGACGACGACAACGGCTCGGACGAGGGGGCTTCGACTCCTACCACCACGAGACCTCCAAAGCCTCACCACCACCACCTGGGCACACCGGCGAGCAGCTCCGACGACGACGTGACTCCGGCAAGAGCAAAACGAACACGAGCGAGTGATTGAGAGATGGAGATCGGAATTGGATGCTGAGCCACCCACCTCGGCCCCCCTTTTATAGCCACCGAAGAGGAGTAACGGCAGCCAGGCGAAGCGATCCATGTCCCTCCCCTGGCGAATCGACGACAACCCAACCGGCGAAACGCGTAGAGCCATTGAAGACGACGCTGAACAGTTTTCCGCGATCGCGAAAATTCTTTTGCGGTCGCGGAAAATGCCACGTTCGCGCCGTTGCTTCAGGGAAAAGGTTTACACGTGATTAAACCCTGGAAAATAAATATTTGTACCCAAAAAAATATTCTAAGCCTCAAAAATACATCAGATGTATATTATAATGCTCAGGAAATTATTACAGAGATTATACGAGTTACAGAAAATCCGAACTTTGCCAAACGCGACACGATTATAGAATGAGGGTTGGGGAAATTACCCAAATACCCTTACTAAAAGTGAGGGGTATTACAGAAATTGGGTGAATGTGAAGAAGGCATATGGAAGACACAAATATATACAAGTTTTCCTTTTGGATTTGAAATTGTGTAATCGTTATGTGACTGTTGGAATTCGAACATTTGGGAAAAATGGACAGTTTTTAAACGCTATGTCGTAGCGTTTAAATTTGACCGTTTGAATTTTTACACGCTACGTCGTAGCGTTTAAGAGGAAATCGGCTCGATTAAACCACGTTCATTTTTAACGCTATGTCATAGCATTTAAAGTGGACCCGGTTTAATCGAGCCAATTTTGTTTTTTATTTAAATCTTGATAAATACAAAACAAGGTTAAACGCCACATTATGGCGTGTAAAAAAAAAATCTAAACGCTACCAGGTAGCGTTTAAACTCTGATGCGAAAACAAAAAAACAACATGGCGCAAAACCGAACGACCCTTTTTTCTATCTGTTACACATTTGAAGTAATGTCTTATGTCGGTAAGGTTAGTATCATCGATCATTTTATATGATCAGGGTTTGTCTACTGAGCGAATTGCACAGATTGGTGTTTTTTGGCGCGTAATTTCACCAACTATTGAAAAGTGCATGGTTTAAGGCATGGTCTTTGTGTTTCGGTATATGGATCGTGTAATGCTATGTAAAGAAAGAGCGCGGGGACCGTGTAGTGAGTGTACAAACCGTGCAATGATCTCTGTACAGAAAGTGCACGGACCGTGTAGTGAGTGCATGACCAGTGCAGTGGGTTTTGTAAAGCTTATGTTCATGGTGCAAAGGAGTGCACGGTCCGTGCAGTGTGGTGCATGGCCGTGCACTTTGGCAGTTTGGCGGATTTTTAACCGATTTTAACCAACTTAACAGCTCTGTAACTGATGTGCCGGCCTATGCCCTATTTAAGAGTGTGTTGGGGTCAGATTCTGACATCATAAGAGATCTATCTCTCTGTGTGATTACATCCAATCAAAACCGAAAAATACCAAGTGTGTTATTGTGTTCTTGCCTTGAACGCTGGAGAATTCGATTGTCTTATCTTGGATAAGATTTTGTGTAACACTAAGGCAAGTCTGAAATTTAATCAACAACGACACCCGCTTTTACAACATATTCAAGTAATTTTTTTTATAGTCGTATCTCTTCTTTACTATTGTGCGTCGAACATTAGCATAAATTTTCTTGAAAAAGGATACTAAAACATGATAAGTTTTAACTATGATTTAGGTTTAAGCAAAGACAATTCAACTTAAACAACATTAGGTTTAGGGGAGTGATCGGGTGAGAATAATTTCTCTCGTGAAAACGTGAAAATGATGTATATACATGCAAAGACTTATGTATAAAAGTTAAATTTACTCATTTTAGAATGTGCAAAAGTTTGCTTTCTTTATGTGCATGAGTTTCGAAAAGTGCATAAGTTTTACTTGTATGTGCATAAGTTTTTTTGTTTGTATTTTTAAATATAAAAAAATCAAAATTACACAAATTTTATTCTAAATAAACGTCATTCTCACATTTCTACGGGAGAAGTCATTGTCACGTGAACCTTTCCCTTACGTTTTGTTGGAACTCATTTTAACATGTGGCGCCGGGCACTTTTCCGGGCACAATTCCGATGGGCTCCGGCCATTATCAACACCGGAAAGTGGAACATTGGCTTCCTCTACGCGAGCACATTCTCGTAATGTACTCATACGACGAAAATGATTTCCGTTTGAATGAGAAATGGAGGCCCAAAGTAGCTTGCATGAAGTGCAAAACTTGGGAAATGTGGGGGCAAAATTCCTTGTCCCACATTGGAAGTTTGGAGATAAATCTCCTAGTATATATAATGGGAAAATGGACCTAAGGTTGTGGCCTTGGGTCATACCCATTTTCAATGGGGAGAGGACCTAGCTCATCAAGCCCACACGCGCGCCGAGTCGAGTCGAGTCGGGTCAGGTCGGTCGGGCGAGCGAGCCGAGCCGGGCCGGGCCGAGTTGGGTTGGATCGGATCGGATCGGGCTTGGGCTGGCCAGCCAATGCCCTATCTTTTTGGGCCGATCCAGAAGGCCCATTAATGGACTTTGACCCAATCTGGGCGGTTGAAGCTTTGACCGATTCTTCCTCTCCTCCATTCTGTAACTCCAGCAGTTACGCATTACAGAAGTAATGGCGATCTGCGAGTCATTATGACATGATTCTCTCCACTAACTCTATAACGTGATTATCGTTAATCAGGGAAGATCCCCACACAGATGCTCTCGGTTTCTTACCTTCTCTTTTTCGTGTCTGAGAGTGCACACAGATTCGTGGGTTCGTGAAATTCATTTGTTGTCTCGACTCTGCATCCGTTCTTCGTTCGGTATTTCTAAACTTCAGATTTCCTTAATTTATTTGCGTATATTTGCAGTTTAAAGCTTTCATATGCATATAGGAAATTATGTTCCTACAATCTTAATTCTGAAAACGCCCCGTAGTGTGACGGTTCTTGACGTTCCGAATCCCAGAATACAACTGCGACGATCTCTTGAACTGCACAACCCAGTAAAGCAAGAATTAAGACTGTAGGAACACTATTTTAGAACCGATCAGAATTAAACTGCAATGAAAGAAACGCACCTAAATTGTAACGAAAAAATACCGAATGAGATTCGGATTGAATCTGACGCAGAGTCGAGATTAGATCTCTCTCCTTAGATCTGAAAATGCCCCGTATTGCGACGGTTCTTCGGCGTTCCGAATCCCAGGATACAACGGCGAATCAACTTCTGACTTGCGCAACCAAAGCACAGAAGGCTACGAACCAACAACTGTGTTGAACTCTCAGACTCGAATTTCGGAAAACAGAGAAGAGGGAGAAGGATTGATTACTGTGTTGTATGTATCTGAATGAGAGGAACCCCGAGCCGACCCGACCCGACCGGATCGGATCGGACGGACGGCGCGCGTGTGTGGTAAAGCTCTTCTCTCCATACTCACCAAGTTCTTACCTTGGCTTGGATGATAGTGGTTTATAAACCACTCAATTCTACTCCCACATTTCCGATGTGGGATATAGAATTGCACCCCCCCCCCCAAACTCAAATAGGGTGTTGCAAACAACCACCTTTGAGCCATCATTTCTCATTCAAACGGAACTCGAATTTATCGTATGAGCACACTACGAGAATGTGCTCGCGTAGAGGAAGCCAATGCTTCCACTTTCCGGTGTTGACAATGGCTGGAGCCCACCGGAATTGTGCCCGAAAAAGTGCCCGGCACCACATTATTTAAATGAGTTCCAACAATCCCCCACATGAATAGAAATCATTCTAAACATTCGTTTAAAAGCATAAAAACTTTTGAGAGTACAGTCGAAAAATCACTGCATCTGGGCTGGTAGCATGTTTCAGCCTTGAACCATCCATAGTGAGTAGCTATCGGATTTACTCGACTAGGTAGTGAACATGATGTCTTGAACCACTCGGGCTTTGATGTAAACCGACACAATAACTATCACACAGTTTCATCTTCTCACAGAACTAGGTTCTCTTGTTGTGTTCATTTTGGCCTTGAACATCCCTGGTTATTCATGAGTGAACTTGGAGAATTTAGCCTTTCTTAATTCTCCTAGAAACGGCCCTATTTCACACTCATAAGGTGATTTTCATGAAGAGTATCCTGTCATACCCCACTTTTATTTCAAAGCTATGGAATCATTAAAATCCAAGCTTAACCTCAACTCATACAGGAACTGGGAGGAGACTTTAGTCTCCCAGTGCTCATCTTGATTCAGCCTGATTTAGTTTTCCCTTTGAACCTACTTCTTGGGATCTCCAGTCACGTAGGTAGGGTTCGCCATCAAGCATCCTCTTTAGTCATAGGCTTTAAACCCATTCCTCTTGATGATTTAACAACTTGATCTCGTGACAAACCTTTAGTAAACGGATCCGCTAGGTTGTCAGCCGACTTGATATAATCTATTGAGATTATACCATGCGAGAGTAGTTGTCTAATGGTTTTATGTCGTCTTCGTATATGACGTGACTTACCATTGTACAAACGACTCAGTGCCCGAGCTATAGCCGATTGACTATCACAGTGTACACTTATTGATGGCACTGGTTTTTCCCACATTGGAATATCTTCCAACAAATTCTGAAGCCATTCAGCTTCCTCTGCTGCTTTGTCTAAAGCAATGAACTCAGACTCCATAGTGGATCTGGCCAATAGTGTTTGTTTGGAAGATTTCCATGACACTGCTGCACCACCAAGTGTGAATACATATCCACTTGTGGACTTTGAGTTTCTGGAATCGGATATCCAGTTTGCATCACTGTATCCTTCCAAAACTGTTGGGTATTTCCCATAATGCAGCCCATAACTTTGAGTATAGCGCAAGTAGTTCAATACTCTAGTTATCCCTTTCCAGTGTTTGTGTCCTGGATTACTTGTGTAGCGACTTTGTACATTTACTGAGTGCGCCAAGTCAGGTCTTGTGCAATTGGTCAAGTACATGAGACTACCAATCACACGTGCATACTCCAATTGTGACACTGCATCCTCCGAGTTCTTAGTCAAGTGAAGATGAGGGTCCACGGGACTCTTTGCAATCCCGCTTGAATAGTTCTTGAATCTCTCAAGTACTTTTTCAGCATAATGAGCTTGAGACAGGATAATTCCTTCAGAATGTCTAGTGATTTTAATCCCTAGTATGACATCTGCTAATCCCGTATCTTTCATGTCAAACTTTCCACTAAGCATGTTCTTAGTTCGGTTGATCATGTCTTTGTTGCTTCCAATAATGAGCATGTCATCTACGTACAAACACAATAAAATGTAACCATTTGGTGTGTCTTTGAAGTAGATGCATTTGTCACATTCATTGATGCTGAAGCCATTTGACATCATGACATTGTCAAATTTTTCATGCCACTGCTTTGGAGCTTGTTTGAGTCCATATAGAGACTTCACAAGTCTGCACACTTTGTGTTCCTGTCCAGGAACCACATAACCCTCAGGTTGTTTCATGTATATCTCCTCTTCTAATTCTCCGTTTAGAAAGGCAGTTTTCACATCCATTTGATGGATTTCGAGGTTTCGTAATGCTGCTATTGCTATTAGCATTCTGATTGAAGTTATTCTCGTAACTGGAGAATAAGTGTCAAAGAAATCCTAGCCCTTTTTTTGCCGGAATCCTTGCACCACAAGCCTCGCCTTGTGCTTATCTATTGAGCCATCTGTTTTCAATTTGGTTTTGAAAATCCATTTGCACCCAAGGGCTTTACACCCTTCTGGCAAATCAACTAACTCCCATGTATGATTTTGCATAATGGAGTCGATTTCGCTTTTAATTGCTTCCTTCCATGAGGGTGCATCAGGTGTAGACATGGCTTCTTTGAAAGTTCTAGGCTCATTCTCCAAGAGAAAAGCCATTATGAATTCTTGACCAAAAGTCTTTTCCTTTCGAGCTCTCGTGCTTCGTCGAGGTTCAGCTTCTGGTTCCTTTCGAGCTCTTTTGCTCTGTCCAGGTTCATCTTCTGTTTCATTTACAGAAGTTCCTGCTTCACTCTGTTCACGAGTTCGTTTCGGATGTTCTTTATCCTTGCACAGAAACACGTGTTCAAAGAAAGACGCATTCCTTGATTCCATTATTGTATTGACATGTATATCTGGTATATCAGATTTGTGTACCAGAAACCGATAAGCACTACTGTTATGTGCATATCCTATGAAAATACAATCAACGGTTTTAGGTCCAATTGTGACCTTTTTAGGAGGTGGTACTGCCACTTTTGCTAGGGACCCCCACACTTTGAGGTATTTATACGAAGGTACGTTACCTTTCCAAAGTTCGTATGGCGTCTTGCCGGTAACTTTATGCGGTATCTTATTCAGGATATAGTTGGTGGTAAGCAACGCTTCCCCCCACATGTTCTGGGGTAACCCAGATTCCTGCAACATTGCATTTCTGCAATACTCGCCTCCTCTATCACTTCGGATAATTTTTATGGTTTTACTAAGTTGGTTTTCAACTTCCAAATTGTGTTCCTTGAATTTTTCCAAGGCCTCATACTTGCTTCTTAGCCAGTATAACTGACAATATTTTGTGCAATCGTCGATAAAGGTCACGAAATATTTTTACCGCCTCTAGTTTGCACAAATTTTAAATCACACAAATCTGTGTGTATTAAACCTAGAGGTTCGGTTGTTCTCTCTACACGTGGGGAAGGTGTTTTTGTGAGTTTGGCCTGTACGCATACTTCACATTTGTCTTTACTCGATTTGCATTTCGGAACCAGGTTCATGTTCTTTAGTCTTTGAATAGACTTGTTATTCACATGCCCTTACCGTTCATGCCAAATATTAAAAGACTCAATGACATAAGCAATATGATTATTCTTATTCATTGAAACATTGGATACAATAGAGTTTGGGATGACTGTCATTACATTCAGTTTGACCAGTTCATCCTTTACATAACCCTTGCCCAAATACACCACATTCTTAGAAAGAACTAGCTTGTCAGACACGAACTTCACAGCGATGCCGTTCTTGCTCAGCAAAGTACCGGAGATCAGATTCTTTTGAATATCTGGCACATGCAAGACATTGGTGAGAGTCAGCTCCTTCTCTGAAGTCAGCTTCAACACCAGTTTGTCGTGACCTTCGATCTTGGATGTGAACGAGTTCCCTATGAATAGATGCTCGTCACTCTTGCTCTTCAGATAAGTGGTAAACGTTCCCCTATCAGAGCAGATATGTCTGGTAGTACATGTATCATACCACCATTCCATTGGATTGCTTCCAACCATATTGACTTCAGACGTCAAACCACACAGATCTGCGTCCGTGAGCCTGCCTTCAGTCATGTTGACTTGGGATTTCCCGTGTCCTTACGCGGATCAGCCTTGCGACGACATTCGTCAGCCTTGTGACCCATTTTACCACACTTGTGGTATTTTCCACTGAACTTCTTAGCTCGTTGCTTATTGAAGTTGTTGGAGCCTTGGGGTTGAAACTCTCGTTTATTCCCCTTGTCCTTGTTCTTGGCCAAGTTGGCCTTCGGGTTCAGTACCTGACCACCATCTGCTTTGTGGTTGGTTGACTCAAACCGCAGCCTGACAATCAAGTCTTCAACAGTCATAGCCTTTCGCTTGTGCTTTAGATAGCTCTTGAAATCCTTCCATCCTGGAGGGAGTTTCTCTATGAAAGAAGCTACCTGGAACGTCTCATAGATCGACATTCCTTCCGCAATAATTTCATGTGTAAGCAATTGCAGCTCTTCAACTTGTTCCATGATGGGCTTGGAGTCCACCATTTTGAAGTCCAGAAATTTCGCCACTGTGAACTTCTTAGAGTCTGCGTCCTCAGACTTGTATCTCTTTCCAAGGCAATTCAGTATTCCTTAGAAGTCTTGATCTCATTGTACCATTGTACAGTGGATCTATCAGACGGCTTTGAACCCAACCTTTGCACAGACAATCCCCATGAGTCCAGGCCTCAACGCTGGCTAGGGAGAAAAGATATGAAACCTGAGGCAAAAGCACATGCTTATCCTCTTTCAATAATTTTTCTAGTCTGATAGGCTATCGGTTTGGACAATCTGATTAACAGCATTTCCGAACCTCATGACTGGCAAAGTCACTGCTGGCAGACCACTCCCAGACTGAATCTGGGGTGTCGACTCAACACGATTTCCATTAGCGGCTCCAACACGAGCACCAAAACCAGAATTAGCATTCTTAGTTTGGTTAATCATACATCTCATAATTTTACAAGAATTAAACCAGATTGAGTACGATTGGTTTTCTGTATTTTTTTTTGCTGTTCGTGAATTGTTCGGCTGATTCAGGAATTATTATGCTGATTTGTTAATTAATTTGCTGTTTCCGAATTCTTTTTGCTGTTCGTGAAATTCATTTGCTCTTTCTTTAATTAATTTGCTGCATGATGCTTGTTTGCTGATTTCGGTGTTTGATGATTTCGGCCTTGTAATTTGGTTTGCCTTTCGTATATGTATTAATTATGCAGTATTATGAATCATGAATTAATTTGCCAATTTGTGTAATTGGTCTAATGTATATTGATTTCGGTGTTTGCTAATTAATTTAAAGCGTGATTTATTTGCTGATTAGTAAATCCATTGATTTAATTTGCTGTTCGAGCATGATTAGTGTATGAATCTATTTTTCTCTGCTTGCTGATCTTGGTCTTTTAGATCTGAATCTTTTCGGCCATCTGTACTGTTGTACAGAAAAATCAAACAAAAACAACAACTTATATACGCATATGAAATTGCAATTTATTGTTTAAATTGCTTCGTTTGAGAATTTGCTCTTTGAACTTGTTGTTGCAATCGTACTCAGTCTAGTTTAATTCTTGTAAAATTATGAGATGTATGATTAACCAAACTAAGAATGCTAATTCTGGTTTTGGTGCTCGTGTTGGAGCCGCTAATGGAAATCGTGTTGAGTCGACACCCCAGATTCAGTCTGGGAGTGGTCTGCCAGCAGTGAATTTGCTAGCCATGAGGTTCGGAAACGCTGTTAACTCAGATTGTGCAAACCAATAGCCTATCAGACTAGAAAAGTTTATGAAAGAGGATAAGCATGTGCTTTTACCTCAGAATTCATATCTTTTCTCCCTAGCCAGCGTCGAGGCCTGGACTAATGGGGATTGTCTGTGCAAAGGTTGGGTTCAAAGCTGTCTGATAGATCCACTGTACAATGGTACAGTGAGATCAAGACTTCTAAGGAATACTGAATTGCCTTGGAAAGAGATACAAGTCTGAGGACGCAGGCTCTAAGAAGTTCGCAGTGGCGAAATTTCTAAACTTCAAAATGGTGGACTCCAAGCCCATCATGGAACAAGTTGAAGAGCTGCAATTGCTTACGCATGAAATTATTGCGGAAGGAATGTCGATCTATGAGACGTTCCAGGTAGCTTCTTTCATAGAGAAACTCCCTCCAAGATGGAAGGATTTCAAGAGCTATCTAAAGCACAAGCGAAAGGCTATGACTCTTGAAGACTTGATTGTCAGGCTGCGGATTGAGTCAACCAACCGCAAAACAGATGGTGTTCAGACTACTGAACCCGAAGGCCAACTTGGCCGAGGACAAGGGGAATAAACGAAAGTTTCAACCCCAAGGCTCCAACAACTTCAATAAGCAACGAGCTAAGAAGTTCAGTGGAAAATGCCACAATTGTGGTAAAATGGGTCACAAGGCTGACGAATGTCGTAGCAAGGTTGATCCGCGTAAGGACAAGGGAAATCCCAAGTCAACATGACTGAAGGCAGGCTCACGGATGCAGATCTGTGTGGTTTGACGTCTAAAGTCAATATGGTTGGAAGCAATCCAATGAAATGGTTGTACGATACAGGTGCTACCAGACATATCTGCTCTGATAGGGGAATGTTTATCACTTATCTGAAGAGCAAGAGCGACGAGCATCCATTTATGGGGAACTCGTTCACATCCAAGGTCGATGGTCACGACAAAGTGGTGTTGAAGCTTACTTCCGAGAAGGAGTTGACTCTCACCAATGTCATGTATGTGCCAGATATACGGAAGAATCTGATCTCCGGCACTTTGCTGAACAAGAACGGCTTTGCTGTGAAGTTCGTGTCTGACAAGCTAGTTCTTTCTAAGAATGTGGTGTATTTGGGCAAGGGTTATGTAAAGGATGAACTGGTCAAACTGAATGTAATGACAGTCGTCCCAAACTCTATTGTATCCAATGTTTCAATGAATAAGAATAATCATATTGCTTATGTCATTGAGTCTTTTAATATTTGGCATGAACGGTAAGGGCATGTGAATAACAAGTCTATTCAAAGACTAAAGAACATGAACCTGGTTCCGAAATGCAAATCGAGTAAAGACAAATGTGAAGTATGCGTACATGCCAAACTCACAAAAACACCTTCCCCACGTGTAGAGAGAACAACCGAACCTCTAGGTTTAATACACACAGATTTGTGTGATTTAAAATTTGTGCAAACTAGAGGCGGTAAAAAATATTTCGTGACCTTTATCGACGATTGCACAAAATATTGTCAGTTATACTGGCTAAGAAGCAAGTATGAGGCCTTGGAAAAATTCAAGGAACACAATTTGGAAGTTGAAAACCAACTTAGTAAAACCATAAAAATTATCCGAAGTGATAGAGGAGGCGAGTATTGCAGGAATGCAATGTTGTAGGAATCTGGGTTACCCCAGAACATGTGGGGGGAAGCGTTGCTTACCACCAACTATATCCTGAACAAGATACCGCATAAGGTTACTGGCAATACGCCATACGAACTTTGGAAAGGTAACGTACCATCGTACAAATACCTCAAAGTGTGGGGGTGCCTAGCAACAGTGGTAATGCTACCTCCTAAAAAGGTCACAATTGGACCTAAAACCGTTGATTGTATTTTCATAGGATATGCACATAACATTAGTGCTTATCGATTTCTGGTACATAAATCTGATATACTAGTCATACATGTCAATACAATAATGGAATCAAGGAATGCGTCTTTCTTTGAAAACGTGTTTCCGTGCAAGGATAAAGAATATCCGAAACGAACTCGTGAACAGAGTGAAGCATGCACTTCTGTAAATGAAACAGAAGATGAACCTAGACAAAGCAAAAAAAAGCTCGAAAGGACACAAAAGTTGAACCTAGACGAAGCAAAAGAGCTTGAAAGGAGAAAACCTTTGGGCAAGAGTTCATAACGGCTTTTCTCTTGGAGAATGAGCCTAGAACCTTCAAAGAAGCCATGTCTACACCTGATGCACCTTCATCGAAGGAAGCAGTTAAAAGCGAAATCGACTCCATTATGCAAAACCATACATGGGAGTTAGTTGATTTGCCAGAAGGGTGTAAAGCACTTGGGTGCAAATGGATTTTCAAAACCAAATTGAAAACCGATGGCTCAACAGATAAGCACAAGGCGATGCTTGTGGTGCAAGGATTCCGGCAAAAAGAGGGCCAGGATTTCTTTGACAATTATTCTCCAGTTACGAGAATAACTTCAATCAGAATGCTAATAGCAATAGCAGCATTACGAAACCTCAAAATCCATCAAATGGATGTGAAAACTGCCTTTCTAAACAGAGAATTAGAAGAGGAGATATACATGAAACAACCTGAGGGTTATGTGGTTCCCGGACAGGAACACAAAGTGTGCAGACTTGTGAAGTCTCTATATGGACTCAAGCAAGCTCCAAAGCAGTGGCATGAAAAATTTGACAATGTCATGATGTCAAATGGCTTCAGCATCAATGAATGTGACAAATGCATCTATTTCAAAGACACACCAAATGGTTACATCTTGTTGTGTTTGTACGTAGATGACATGCTCATTATTGGAAGAAATAAGGACATGATCAACTGAACTAAGAACATGCTTAGTGGGAAGTTTGACATGAAAGACTTGGGATTAGCAGATGTCATACTAGGAATTAAAATCACTAGACATTCTGAAGGAGTAATCCTGTCTCAAGCTCATTATGCTGAAAAGGTACTTGAGAGATTCAAGAACTATTCAAGCGGGATTGCAAAGAGTCCCGTGGACCCCCATCTTCATTTGACTAAGAACTCGGGGGATGCAGTGTCACAATTGGAGTATGCACGTGTGATTGGTAGTCTCATGTACTTGACCAATTGCACAAGACCTGACTTGGCGCACTCAGTAAATGTACTGAGTCGCTACACAAGTAATCCAGGACACAAACACTGGAAAGGGATAACTAGAGTATTGAACTACTTGCGATATATTCAAAGTTATGGACTGCACTATGGTAAATACCCAGTAGTTTTGGAAGGATACAGTGATGCAAACTGGATATCCGATTCCAGAAACTCAAAGTCCACAAGTGGATATGTATTTACACTTGGTGGTGCAACAGTCTCATGGAAATCTTCCAAACAAACACTATTGGCCAGATCCACTATGGAGTCTGAGTTCATTGCTTTGGACAAAGCAGCAGAGGAAGCTGAATGGATTCGAAATCTTTTGGAAGATATCCCGATGTGGGAAAAACAAGTGCCATCAGTAAGTGTACACTGTGATAGTCAATCGGCTATAGCTCGGGCACTGAGTCGTTTGTACAATGGTAAGTCACGTCATATAAGAAGACGACATAAAACCATTAGACAACTACTCTCGCATGGTATAATCTCAATAGACTATATCAAGTCGGCTGACAACCTAACAGATCCGTTTACTAAAGGTTTGTCACGAGATCAAGTTGTTAAATCATCAAAAGGAATAGGTTTAAAGCCTATGACTAAAGAGGATGCTTGATGGCTAACCCTACCTACCTGACTGGAGATCCCAAGAAGTAGGTTCAAAGGGAAAACTAAATCAAGCTGAATCAACATGAGCACTAAGAGACTTAAGTCTCCTCCCAGTTCCTAGGATGATGAACAGTGCTACCTGTATGAGTTGAGGTTAAGCTTGACTTTTAATGATTTCATAGCTTTGAAATAAAAGTGGGGTATGACAGGATACTCTTCATGGAAATCACCTTATGAGTGTGAAATGGGGCCGTTTCTAGGAGAATTAAGAGAGGCTGAATTCTCCAAGTTCACTCATGAATAACCAGGGATGTTCAAGGCCAAAATGAACACAACAAGAGAACCTAGTTCTGTGAAAAGATGAAACTGTGTGATAGTTATTGTCTCGATTTACATCAAAGCCCGGGTGGTTCAAGACATCATGTTCACTACCTGGTCGAGTAAATCCGATAGCTACTCACTATGGGTGGTTCAAGGCTGAAACACGCTACTAGCCCAGATGCAGTGATTTTTCGACTGTACTCTCAAAAGTTTTTCTGTTTTTAACCAATGTTTAGAATCATTTCTATTCATGTGGGGGATTGTTGGAACTCATTTTAACATGTGGCGCCGGGCACTTTTCCGGGCACAATTCCGGTGGGCTCCGGCCATTATCAACACCGGAAAGTGGAAGCATTGGCTTCCTCTACGCGAGCACATTCTCGTAATGTACTCATACGACGAAAATGATTTCCGTTTGAATGAGAAATGGAGGCCCAAAGTAGCTTGTATGAAGTGCAAAACTTGGGAAATGTGGGGGCAAAATTCCTTGTCCCACATTGGAAGTTTGGAGATAAATCTCCTAGTATATATAATGGGAAAATGGACCTAAGGTTGTGGCCTTGGGTCATACCCATTTTCAATGGGGAGAGGACCTAGCTCATCAAGCCCACACGCGCGCCGAGCCGAGCCGGGCCGGGTTGGGTTGGATCGGATCGGGCTTGGGCTGGCCAGCCAACGCCCTATCTTTTTGGGCCGATCCAGAAGGCCCATTAATGGGCTTTGACCCAATCTGGGCGGTTGAAGCTTTGACCGATTCTTCCTCTCCTCCATTCTGTAACTCCAGCAGTTACGCATTACAGAAGTAATGGCGATCTGCGAGTCATTATGACATGATTCTCTCCACTAACTCTATAACGTGATTATCGTTAATCAGGGAAGATCCCCACACAGATGCTCTCGGTTTTTTACCTTCTCTTTTTCGTGTCTGAGAGTGCACACAGATTCGTGGGTTCGTGAAATTCATTTGATGTCTCGACTCTGCATCCGTTCTTCGTTCGGTATTTCTAAACTTCAGATTTCCTTAATTTATGTTCGTATATTTACAGTTTAAAGCTTTCGTATGCATATAGGAAATTATGTTCCTACACGTTTATTATAGTCAAGCTCAAACATTAAATAGATAATCCAAAGATCACATAATTCAAAACAAACAAAAAAACTATACGTTGAAAGATGCATACAACCTAATAGCGTGTTGCTCGATGGATGACATGCATTGAAATGGGGTTTGGCTTTCTTTGAATTTACAAACATAAAATATGTCTTTTCTACATATAATATCTTTAAATCAAATTAACTAATCAATCTATCAAAAAAACTATACGTTGAAAACTTACACAATTTAATCACTCCTTCATTTCGTTGATTACTAAGAACGAGAACCCACTTTACATTGGTGATTACAGACCTATTTCGTGTTGCTCGATGATTTACAAGACCATCTCTAGAATTCTTGCTAGCAGGCTTAAGGAAGTTGTTTGCAGCATTGTGGGGAACCAACAAAGTGCTTTTATCCTAGGAAGATCGATCCGGCACAACATACAGTTGGCATGGGAGCTCATGTGTGGTTATGGATGTATTAACTCATCCCTCAGATGTGCTATCAAGGTTGACATTCGCAAGGCTTGTTGGCCATCAGTTTATCATTTCCTGCTTATCAACTTTTGGCTTCCCTTCTCACTTGTTTAAGGTGTGCATAACCGGCCACGACTATGTTTTCTGTTAATATTGAGGGCTCCCTCAAGGGCTTCTTTCCAAGCAAGAGAGGTATTAGACAGGGGTGTCCCATGTCACCTTATCTCTTCGTTCTTGCGATGATGTTTCTCTCCAAACTGATCCGCCTTAGAACCCAAACTCTTGATTTCAATTACCATCCCAAATGCTCTAGGATGGAGCTTACTCACTTGTGTTTCACCGATGATCTCATGTTGTTTTCTCGTGGTGATCTTATATCGGTGGAGATTCTCAAAAAGTCCCTTGACGAATTTGGATGCTATTCTGGGCTTAAGGCTAACACTTTGAAATCCAAAATCTATTTTGGTGGAACCCCTGCGCATCCAGAAGGATATATCTTTTATGTTGGGGTTTCCATCTAGCTCCCTCCCTATGCACAATATTGGGATTCCCCTTGGGTCCAAGCGATTGTCCATCAATGAGTTCTCCCCCTTGATTAGAAAAATCATGATCCATGTTCAATCTTGGTCTGCTAGATCATTATCCTATCCTGGTAGGCTTGAATTGGTCAGGTCAGGATTGAGAGCATCATGCGTTGCTTTCTATGGACGGGTAAGGACCAGGGCGATCGTAATCCTCTTGCTTGGGACAAGGTCTACAAGTCTAAGGATGAAAGGGGGTTGGGCATTAAGAAGATTATCTCTTGGAATAAGGTCTGCCTTGCTAGGTTGGTTTATGAGCTTGCCTCTGGCAGTAGTAATATCTGGTGTACTTGGGTAAACTGCTATGTTCTTCAAAACAAATATATTTGGAGTGAACCTTCTAAGCCGGGTGACAGTGTCTAGTGGTAGGTCACGCTACTGATTAGAGATGAGTTATTGAAGCATGGAATGGGGCCTTCTCTCCTTTCCATTATTCAGAATAGTGCTAGTAAGTTCTCTTATGCCTTCACCTACGACCTTTTGAGGGTACATCTCTCTAAGGTTAGTTGGAATGGGCCTATCTGGGGTGGGAGTTGCATGCCAAGAAGTAGTTTCATCACTTGGCTAGCATACCATCAGAGGCTACCAACTAGAGCCAAGCTGAAAAATTAGGGTCTGCTCCAACACGACCATTGTGTTTTTCGTAATATCGAAGCTAAAACTAAGCTCCATCTGTGGGGCAATTACCCTTTCACTCAAAGTATATTGGACACTGTTATTTCTTGGCTACACGTTTCCACGTCTGCTAAGTCGATCATTGAATGGTTGGGTTCCCATAGTAAGAAGAAAGCCCTTATCTTTCAATTGGTTTGTGCAACTTATACTAATAACTCTAAAAATAGAAGAATTTTTGACAATGAGACCATTACGGTGGAGGATTGTGTCCTTCAGATCATCACAATGACCAAGATCAAGTTTGCCTCATTTTGGAATAGAAAATCTAGGGGCATTCTGACTTGGTTTGTCAGTCTAATCCTTATAAAGGATTACAAATCTAGGGTGTTACAGAGAAAGGATGTCCAAAGCAGTGAACCCACTACATCCGAATTCGAACCCTTGCCCAATTTGACGATGTACTGGAGAGAATAACCCAAGTTCATCTCATTGAGTTTTGTCAGTTTGAAACATAAGCAAATTATGATTCCCAAAACCATGAAAAGTTTGCTAAACTAGCATCATATATTTCTATAGCGGCTTAAGGTTATGGTTATAGTTATAGTTACCTCTTCATCACTTAAGGTGAAGGTTTTGCCACCAATGGCGAAGGAAACACTTGGCATAGAAGAAATGTTACCACAGTCCATAGTGGACTGTCTCATGGGACTCGAAAGGCGGTTACAAAGGTGAATTTTTTTCAAAGGATGTGGTTATAGCAAGAAGAACTGATTGTTTACGGATGTTGGATGAAAAGATTTGCATGAGTAGGCTTACATTGTCCAAATAGTTGAGGACTGTGTCCTGAGACTGATTTTGTGAGAGTTGATTCTGCATCCATACGATAGTCGTCTCACAAGCAGAGCATATCTTCTTTGGTGATACCTGGAAGATTGAATAATAAAGCATGGAAAAGGGAGCAACTATCAAAATAGAAATAGTTTGATGAATTACTAATTCAACTTTCACCTTTTATAGAAATATCTTTCATAATGGATTGAAAATGACAACTATTCTATGCGAGGATATCTGAAGGCAGGGTATTCTAGTGGTGTGTGTGGTTAGAAGTAGAATTGAAAACAATGTTCATTTCCTAGAAGCATTAGAAACATGACATGTTAAGATTTCAAAT
This sequence comes from Rheum nobile, assembly GCA_027886185.1. Lineage (NCBI taxonomy): Eukaryota > Viridiplantae > Streptophyta > Magnoliopsida > Caryophyllales > Polygonaceae > Rheum > Rheum nobile. Next base: position 4,255,676 of record WOAB01000041.1, read on the forward strand.
GGATATGCTTACCTCTGAAAGAAGCAACTCCGAAATTCTTTCCCCGTATTGCAAAACGACAGCTTTGCATTCCTTGCTGGCAACACCATCAGCTCTAATGGCTTGATTTATCATAGTAATCACATCTTGCAACTATTATCAATGAAGACAATCAACAGTTAAAAATGACAAGTGCAAGGTATCAAGCTAGCATGCTTCACAAGCACATCCATTTAAGCAACTTCTGCAACAAAAGAAGACTATGAGAAGATGAATCTCAATTATACGAAGAAACACTCACTGATGGGCCTGTCAACAAGGAAGTCATGGAATCTGTTATAGCTTAACAGCCACTTTTACATCAACTAGTTTACATAATTCATGCACATAAAGCTCTTACTCTTAAAGGACAATCAAAGTTGAACGGAGGGAGTATACACTTTAATCACTTAAGTATGCACATTTACTTTCACAACATGCACTTTAGGCACTTTATGATGCACAAATATTGTTTATGCAAAGATATTTAAAGGACAATCCTTTAAGAGTAAGAGCTTTATATGCATGAATTATTGATTCATCTACCTCTATATTGGATATGGTTTCGTCTGTATTATTTTCCTAGATTGAATGTGACAGCATATTAATGGATAATGGTAACATAGACATTTAAAATCTAACCTTTTAATTCTCCCTCGCCAAAACAACAAACAAATACATATCCAATTGAAATTCTGCTGTTCAGAACTCCATACACAATCTGAGGTTAAACAAAATAATGAATATTGTCAGTCAATTTCCACCATGACAATTATCCCACGTCACACAAATACCTTAAGATTGCCAGGTTTGTCACACCCATTAACACTCTAAAATCCCCTTTGTCAAACAAGCCGCAATTATCCACAAGGCAACAGATCACTAAACTCAAAAGGAGGGAAGCCAGCCAATTTTTGTTGTGTAGTTGTCACCAGAGATCCTTCTTCAAGTTTGTCCAAGAACTTGTAAGCATGTGTTTTTCAAGAGCTCACTTCAGAAAGAATTTCACTCTCTTGAGTCTCTTCTACTGACTCCTTTGAGCTAGGATCAACTGATGAAGGGGGAGAGTGAGCTCTATCTGAAGCCATGTTGAGTCTCAGAGGTCGTCCTTCCAACATCAACACCACCCACGGCACTAGACGCACCAGAATCAATAACAGAGGAAGAAGGCCCAGCTGAAAATATATACAATAGATGAAAGTGCACGAATAAGATACAATGGGTGCACTATTAACCACTTTTCCTAGGAATGAACGAACAAAGGTGTGGAATATTAACAATGCGTGGAAGTGCACAAATAAGGTACAATTGGTAATAGCATAAACAGAGCAAAAACGAAGGAACCAAAATCAACAAATTCATGAACAAAAATTTCACAGCATAAATGAACGAAAGCAATTGAACAAAGCAACTGAACGAAGGAATTGAACAAAAGATCATATAATATAACTAAACGAACGAATTGAACGAACAAAGGAATTGAATGAAGCAAAACAACAAATTGAACAAAGCAATTGAACAAAGCAATTGATCAAAGGAATTGAACGAAATCTCATATAATATAATTGAACGAAGGAAGTGAACGAACAAAGATTTGAACGAAGCAAAACAACAAATTGAACGAAGGAATTTAGAAATTTCACGAACAAACACTAATTTAAGAACAAGAAAAAAAAAATCAACGGAGAAGATAACGAATTTCGTAGACAAATCAAAATCAACGAATAACAAGAAGGAATCAAGAGAATAAGTGAATACTTTGATCCATGGCGCCGAGAGTGAAGCAACAAAGGCAAGCTAAGCAGATTTCAATGGCGGACGGGTTGCTGTTCGATTTTGGCAAGCACAATGGGTGGAGAAGGAAGGGGCAAAGGAGGAAAAAGAAATAAAAATGGCAAAATTTAAAATTATGCCACCGCATGACAATGTTTCGATCAACTCAATCCGATGATCCAAAACACTCCCCACTTTACACCCAAATATCCCTCCCCATATGATCCAAACTCTTATTTCATATATAGTAGTACATTAAGCTTCTGCATACTGTTCTTTTTGTAGGTATCGTATGAGATTTCAAACACCACTCATTGCTTGCTCTTTTCTAATATTTTCTTCTTTCAATTAACAAAACCTGACCTAATTCTTTAAAATATCTTAAAAATCCATAAAATCTTCTTCTATCATTGAATAGTCGATCTATCAAAATTGGTTAACAACCTAACCTAATTCTTTAAAATATCTAAAATATGAAACCTAAAAGACTTTCATCAAATACAATAGCGACAAAACCAACAAAATGAAGCATCAACGGAATCCAAGATTCACAAACAAGGAACAAATTTAAAAGCACTCACAGTAATGCACGGGCATGGAGGACGAAGGAGGGTTCTGATGACAATGATGACAGAGGATGAAGTAGAAGGCGACCAGATACAAGCACCGATGGTAGAGATGATGGATGAGCGAGTAGAGTGAAGGAATTGTGTCATTTAATCAAAGATGCAATTACTGATTATAAAGTGGGACCGTTTATGGAGATATTTAATCCGGTGATTTTAGGTAGTCATAGTGCTTTGCTAAAAGCCAACTATGATTTATAGACTATATGTTATAAAGTATGTCATAAAGTCTATTGCTATTATTACCGGGTCCTATGAGGTCACACCCTTAGAGTTTGGACTGGATCAGTTTATTGGGAGACATATTATATAAAGTATATAATATAAAGTTATATAGGATATAACTTGGGAGATAAGGCTTGTTAATAATAAAGTGTTATTATTAATAATAAAAGATATACTTATTTAGAAAATAAGATATCTACACCTGGTATTATAAAAGGAGGGCTTTCTAAGAGAAAACCCTAATCCTAATTTTTACACAAGGCTGTCGCCCCCTCCCTTGCTCTCCTCCTCGTTCGCCTTCGATCCTCGCTCTAGCAACCGAGTCCCAAGCGATCCAAATCCAAGCTCGGGTGGACCAAATAGAGGAGTCACACGTGAGGCTCTATTCTCTCCATTCCAGCAGATAGAAACACGCATCAAAAGGTATTTGATTCTTCCTATCTATGATCTATTTGGTTTATGCATGAGATCCTTGGTTAGATGTTAGGAAATCGTTTCCTGAAATTCCGCTTTACGCATCTAAAATCCCTACAATGGTATCAGTTTCCTCTTGCATAAATTGATTAGATCAAATTTAAAGTTTTTAAATTTTGATGCATGTTCATGATTATCTTGATTCAATTAGATGGAAAATTGATATGTAGATTAAATTTGCATGATTAAAAATTTAGATTTTGATCGATTGGATTAACAAAGTTTAGAACTTTCCATTTGAATATGCATGTAAAATTTTTCTACATAAAAAGTTGTAAATTTACCCATGAATAAAGTTATGACTTTTGCCGCGTTCGATTCGGATCGAACAACTGCTCCAGAAAGAAATCCGCGGTCGCGGTTATTGAACCGCGGTCGCGGATCTGGGTTTTGGAGAAAAAAAATGCGCGTTTTTCCGCGGTCGCGGATCTGGGCTTGGAAGTTTCCGCGGTTGCGGTTACCTATTGTGGGCTCGGCTGGTTTTTCGACTTGGGTGACTCGACCGGATCGGCTTGGTATTTGACCGAACCGAATAGGGCCGAACCAGCCCACGCTTGAACCGGCATGAACCGGACACATAGGGTTCGGTAAGACCGAACGGGTTCGAGCAACCCATGGTCTGTTTCGGTTTGACCGAATCGGATTGGACTCGCCTGGCTCGCAAACTGAACTGGGTTCGGTTCGGGTGAAGCCAGTCGAGGGCTCGACAAGCTGGGCAGGTGGCTCGCGTTGGACCGATTCACGGTCTGACATGGTCCACATGGCTCGCTTTGGGTAAATTTTACAATAAAGGATTGTCCTAAAAAAAACTAGATAAGATCTTGGTTGACAAATTAGATAATATATGATATTGTCTAAAATATATCTTCCTAAAAGTTGTTAGGAAATATTCCCACTTACTTAAATTAGGATATTTGATATTTTGCTTTAATTGATGCATATCTTATTCAATATTGCAATTTAATGATTAATTATGATTAATGCTACATATTAATTTCATTTGAATCAAGATAATGATATAATATTATTTTATCATGAGATGATTAATTTAACATTGGATGTTTTTAAATTGTCTATATAATATATGATATTATAATTGCATGTATATTTTATTTTGATATTATTGCATGCAGTGACTAGTATGGCCCACATTAGGATAGATAAATACGATATGTGCATCGTTATGTTTTTCTTGTACACGATCTGCGTATCGTTATGTATTTTTGTAATTTAAATTTATGCAAGAGAGTTTATTTCAATTATATGTAAGACAAGAAGAAGAAGATCCTAAGAAGACCAAAGGATGGAGATCCGTGGAGGATACTAAGGATGGAGATCCAAGAGTAACAAGAGCCATGAAGATTAGATCTTTAATTTTGGTTTTTTTAGGGGTCATACTAGGATCACATTTAATTACTGCATTTCTTGAATGCTTTATTATTTCTCACTTTGCATGTTTGCTTGTTTGTTTATGCTATTTTGTTCACTAGTAAATAAACAACCATTGCATGCTTAAGTCCCTTAACAGAATATTGAGATAATGCATTTCCATATCATAACCATGAGGCCCTTGGAATTCGTTGGATAGTTTTCGCCCTAGCGATGTGTCCTTCCTTGACCTTGGGATAGTGCGGGTATGTCTAATAAGGGCATGCTGCCTTGGTATGGTTACACTCAACAAGAGACCAAAAGGCTCAGTTTTGGATCTTGAGGGATAAGGATGAGTCTTACATAAGATGTGGCCATCAACCAAGAACTATAAGGTGTTATATTTAGTAACGTGTTTACTTACCTTGATTACATGAGACTTGGGGAAGTGCCTTAGTACGCTCGAGTTTCATCTACGATAGGATCTTGGAATCATTTTACTCACAAGGGAAAAGATAATTGAGTAGAATGTGCAATAACTTACTTTTATAGCTGGTCTAAATTTTAAATTCTTGCATGTCAAGCATAATTTATCTGCATATTTTATTCCGTTTTGTAGTTACTAGCTATGTCTTTTGAACACCTCAAATTCACTCTTCGCTCAATTGTTGAGAAAAACCGATTGAACGACACAAATTTCCTTGATTGGGAAAGGAGTCTGAGAGACAAGAGGATGTCCTTGAAACCCCCATCCCAGAGCTGACTGTCACCTCATCTGATGAGGACAAGGTACGTCACAAGACAATATGCGAACGGGCAATGAACGTCACTTGCCTGATGCTGGCTGCTATGGAACCTTCTCTTCAACAAAGGTTTGAAGATAAGGATGCCCATACCATTATGAAGAATCTTAGATATCTCTTCAAGGAGCAAGCTAGGATTGAGCGGTACTTGACCCTCAAGTCCATATAGCAGTGCAAGCTCCAGAAAGGGAAACCCGTTGGGCCACATGTTTACAACATGATAGGCTTGTTTGACAAGATAGCTCGACTGGGTAACCCTTACAATATTGAGATGGCTACAGATATGATCTTATACTCCCTACATGATGGATTTTCCCACTTTTGGCAGATGTATCACATGGGAGCCATGAGCAAAAATCTCAACAAGCTACACGTGATGCTCAAAACAGCTGAGCAAAACGTCATGGTTGACCCTTTGAAGGAAGTTCTAATGGTCAATGGGAAAGGGTTTAAGAAAGGGCCTCAGAAGAAGCAACAGTACCAAGGGAAGGGCAAGCAAGTTGTCCAACCCAAGGGGAAAACCCCTAAGGTGAAAATGGCTGCTGAGCACGACTGCTTCTACTGCAAGGCTAAGGGGCACTGGAAGAGAAACTGCTCCAAGTATCTGGAAGACAAGAAGAGGGGAACAGTCTCCACTTCAGGTATTCACGTTACTAAAATCTTATCAACCAAGTCTCATTCTTGGATATTAGATACTGAATGTGGTTCTCACATTATTTCGAATGTACAGGGACCAATAAATAGGAGACGGTTGCAGAAGGATGAGATAGATCTGCGCGTTGGAAATGGAGCAAGGGTTGTTGCACTTGCCATTGAAAATTATAGTCTACCTCTACCTTCTGGCTTAGTTTTAGAACTTTATAATTGTTATTTTGTTCCTTCTATTACTAAGTATTTGATTTCAATTTCAGTTTTGAACCTTGAGGGTTATGATTTTGTCATTAAGAATTGTTTTTTTCTTTATAAGAATGACATTTTCTATGCTCGAGCCCATATGAGTAGTAGTGGACTATACATACTGGATATCAAATCTAAAATTTATAACGTTGATACATAGAGGCAAAAGTTGAATGATATAAGTGAAGCCAATCTATGGCATTATCGCTTGGGTCACATTAAAATCAAACGCATGAAGGAACTCCAAACAGTTGGCAGCCTAAAGTTATTTGATTTAGAATCATTTGAAACATGTGAGAAGATAAAGGCACTCCGATCAGATCGAGGGGGCGAATACCTGAGCCAAGAATTCGACCATCACTTGAGAAGTTGTGGCATTGTTAGACATGGTCCGCTCAATGATGAGTTTTGCTGATCTTCCCACATCCTTTTGGGGATATGCCCTCACCACTGCTGTGTTCACACTAAACAGGACTCCATCACGATCAGTTGACAAGACACCACATGAGATATGGTATGGAAAGGTTCCTAGCTTGTCATTTCTGAAAGTCTGGGGATGCGAGGCTTATGTAAAGAGTTTACTATCTGACAAGCTAGCACCCAAATCAGACAAATACTTCTTTATAGGTTATCCCAAGGAAACAAGGGGATATTATTTCTACAATCCCGTTGAGAACAAAGTGTTTGTTGCTCGGGATAGTGTCTTTTTGGAAAAGAACTGTTTTTTCCAAGAAGCCAAGTGGGAGAAATGTTCAGCTTGATGAGATTCAAGCTGAGCAACAAACCCAACAAAGTGAGGACATAGACGATGTCACTGAGGAACTTGACATTGGGGGCGTACCTTCTCAAAGGGAAACCACCCAGATCCAAGATGCAATTCCTCAAGTTGATGAAGCACCTGAGGTCCCGCATGCAGATGTGGTCAACTCAGCAGCTGAAGTCTCTCCCATTGTTGGACCACATTGGAGATCAGACAGGCTAAGGCAGCAGCCTAGACGTTATGAGGATTACGTCTTGACTGCTAGCATTGATGTTCTACTTTTAGAGAACGGTGAGCCTGCGACCTATAAGAAAGTGATGGCGGACCCCGACTCCGAGAAATGGCTGGTAGCCATGAGATCTGAAATGGAATCCATGTCTGAGAATCAAGACTGGGACTCGATAGATTTGCCTGATGGGGTAAAACCTATTGGATGCAAATGGGTCTTTGAGATCAACACAGACAAGGATGGAAACGTTTCTGTCTATAAGGTAAAACCTATTGGATGCATATGTGAGATTAATTGATAACACCGGGTTTCATGTGTTATAGGGACATGGAGATGTCTAGTCGATTACATAGATGTGTATACCGATACGCATCAGACAGACCGATCTTAGGATTCCTCGGGACTTTACTGCGGAGTTCTAGGATTATTCATGATTAGTGAGTTCCTTAGAAATGAGTATGATATAGTTATCATTTGACTGCTGGTACGTCTTTGACGCTGTCAAACGCTGACTGTAACAGACAGTTATAAAGGCAGTGATTGGGATTGCCAAAAGTTGAGTGGGAGCTGTAATCTTACAAGATTGAATATGTCCTCCTATTCCATGTATACAACAATACATTTGGAAAGGATTGGTGTCTAGGCCACTTGAAGAGAGAGAACTGTGAAAACGCATGGCCATGCTCGGATGGATTATTAGTAATCATCCGTACTGACAGTTTGATCTCAAGAGTTCAAGAAACGTATTTGGCGGTAAAGATAAGTTTCATCATATAGTCAGATAAGACACTTTGTGACAAAGGAATTTTAACATTGCACACTTGTTTTAAGGACAAGTGGGAGATTGAAGGAATTGTGTCCTTTAATCAAAGGTGCAATTACTGATTATGAAGTGGGACCGTTTATGGAGATATTTAATCCGGTGATTTTAGGTAGTCATAGTGCTTTGCTAGAAGCCAACTATGATTTATAGACTATATGTTATAAAGTATGTCATAAAGTCTATTGCTATTATTACCGGGTCCTACGAGGTCACACCCTTAGAGTTTGGACTGGATCAGTTTATTGGGAGACATATTATATAAAGTATATAATATAAAGTTATATAGGATATAACCTGGGAGATAAGGCTTGTTAATAATAAAGTGTTATTATTAATAATAAAAGATATACTTATTTAGGAAATAAGATATCTACACCTGGTATCATAAAAGGATGGCTTTCTAAGAGAAAACCCTAATCCTACTTTTTACACAAGGCTGTCGCCCCCTCCCTTGCTCTCCTCCTCGTTCGCCTTCGATCCTCGCTCTAGCAACCGAGTCTCAGGCGATCCAGATCCAATCTCGGGTGGACCAAATAGAGGAGTCACACGTGATGCTCTATTCTCTCCATTCCAGTAGATAAAAACACGCATCAAAAGGTATTTGATTCTTCCTATCTATGATCTATTTGGTTTATGCATGAGATCCTTGGTTAGATGTTAGGAAATCATTTCCTGAAATTCCGCTTTACGCATCTAAAATCCCTACATAGAGACAAGCACGACGACCGGAAGAAATAAAAAAGTTTAGGCCCCTTTTCACATTCTATTTATTTACATGCACCCCTCGGGCCCTTTTCCCATTTTTCTTAATTACCTGCACCCATTCTGAACTATAACGGGATCCGACTTTTAAAATGGGGTATTAAACACACCCATAACTTTTTGTTATTTATACCCACGCATGCGGAATGCGTATACATCTGTCTATGCATTCGAAAACCATACACATATGTATGCGCAATGCGCATACATATGCGTGTGCATGCGCAATGCGCATACATACGCGTGCGCATGCGCAGTGCGCATACATACACGTTTGTATATGCACTGTGCATACATACTCGTATGTATGCGCGTTTCGCATGTACATATAGTATCTTGCTGTTAATTAACGTTAACGATTCTGATTATGAATGTTTTAGATTTTTTTAATTCAAACGAGTTAAGTTTACTATGTTTATTATTATATAATTTTATGGTAAATTAGTTACTTCTATATATAATATGGTTAACATGATAGTTTGTTATATATTTACCAGTTTTTCTAGTGTGTGTTCATGGTTACATGCTAACTAGTTATTTCAAAAAAAAAAAAATTACCTTTTTTAGTTATGTTATTTTTTATTTGTAAATAAAATTACTTATAATATATGTGCATAAAACTATAAATTAAAAATTACATTAAAATTATTTATAAATTAAATTATAAGGCAAAATACTAAAATTTACATTTCAACCATATCAAATGTATGTTTTTCAAAATTATATACCTAAAAGCGTAATGTTCTTATAGTTTTAACACTTAAATTTATATAGTTGGTATAATTAGTAATATATGATTCATGATGCAAAAGTGGGAATATACATATTAAAAATATTTGAAATAAATATGTGATATACTTTAACCACTTTTTTCTTTTAATTAGTTATACAACTAATAGTCTTAATTACTAAAATTAAATTTATATGTTTGTTATTGAATTATTTGCATGAAATTCTTAGTTTACTCTTCATTTTTGTATACAAATTTGCGAATATTTTTTCAATTCTAATCATATAAATGTCAAAAATTGAGCGTACACTTTACCATATCAGTTTTAAAAAATATTATTTAATATTTCAAGTCAAAGTTTTATTAACGAAACTAGTGCAGGTCACGAAAATTGGGCTTGTGCTTGTTGTTTGGTGCTGTTGAGAAATCTCTTATTATATGGGTATGTATGTAATTCAGTGTAGTACATAATTGTCAAACACATAAGGATAATATATATATATACTACTACTACTCTTCTATTAGACATCTTTGACTGCTGACATGAAGACTTTGACGCCGACTATTCTTCATATGTATATAAATACTAAGTTGACTTCTATCCTCCCAATAATTACATTCAGACGTTGTGACAGAAAATAATAAATAAACAATGATACAAAACAACACCATATCAAGAATACAAAATTAACTTACCCGAGAAGAATCAACATGAGCGGGAGCTGGACGAGTGTCCCGATGAGGCTGATGTTCGACATTCTGATGCAGGTAAGGATGACTCCAGGGCCTAAACGAGTTTATGTATTTGTCATCCATGTCCCATGCATTTGTCACCTTTTTAAGTCGTCACATATCGTTATACATGTATTTATTGCTTATAAAATTATTTAAAAAACAACTTACAATGAGCAATAGAAATGATGAAATAAATCATTGCATAATGCATGCCAATATGCCATTCAAGTATGGATATGACGATTTTGTTTCTCCAAGTCGCTACAAATGAAGTCCAGTGAGACCTTTAAACGATTTATTTTGACTCGACGAACTAAACAACACTTGGTCAAATCTTAAAGTTCAAACTAATTATATTTAACAATAATTATAAATACAGTTTTTTGAATCTATGATATGTTAAGTACTTTGTTTTGATAATAGTATAAGTATAGAAAATTTACCTCATTCAAATAAAATATTTCGGAACAATCATTATCAACTGGGTTCATGATGAATATGTATGATGAAGAACATAAATTTTGATGATAATGAATGGGAGAAGTTGAGCTAGTATGTATATATAGAAAGAAAAACGATAAAAATATTCTAAGTATCTCGTTCAATGCGTCATATCCAAAATTTGTCGTTCAATGAGGATCTTGTCGTTAACGTTTAATTTTGAACGTGTGCGCATGCGGAATGCGCATACATACGCAAATGTATGTGTAGTGCGCTTGCACAAGCATATGTATGCGCAATGCGCATGTGCACGCGTATGTATGTGCATTGCGCATGCACACACATATGTATGCGCACTCATGCACACACATATGTATGCGCAGTGCGCATACATATGTGTATAGTTTCCGAATGCATAAACATATGTATACGCATTCCACATGCGTGGGTATAAATAATAAAAAGTTACATGTGTGTTTAACAACACCCTTTTAAAATCATGCATTCAACACCACGGTTATAAAATACACACCATAATTTATAAGCATAATCCCGGTTCTAAACAAAAATTCTATATTCTCTGCGATTCTACGATAAAGAGCGGTTCGAATTTCATATTTACCTCGGATTACAAAATCTGTGGCAAAATATGTGCGGTAAATTACCATTTTTGTACTAGTGAAGTGATAATAGTAACACGGGGATCTTGTTTGCACCAGTTTTTTTTGTTTTCGCACTGCTTTTGAACGCTACATGGTAGCGTTTAAGCCAAAAAACAAAAAAATGTAAACACTATATGGCAGCGTTCAACTTGAACCCCCTTTTTTTTAACCGGGTCAAGATTAAGCGCTAATGTGTAGCGCTAAACTTGAACCCCTTTTTTTGTGTTGAACCGACTCATTTTAACTTGAACCGTAATTTTTTTCATAAAAAAATTATCTAAAAGCGGACCCGGTTTAATCGAATCGATTTTTTTTTTTTTTTAATCTCAATAAATCCAAAAAAAGGTAAACGCCATATTATGGCGTTTAAAAAAAAACTATGCGCTACGTGGTAGCATTTATCCCTGTGGTGCGAAAAAAAAGCAGTGCGAAACCGAACGCCCTAGTAAAATTGAAAGAGTCAAGCAGGTTAATTGTGAAGTGTGAGTGTGCTAAACAAGTGACAAATTTGAGTTATCTTGACAGCGAAAACTTATTATATATTTCATAAATGTTATCCGCCATAGAAAAAGCTATTTTGCAATCATATCGTTCACAGAACACCGAAGTCCCGTGTTTATTGTTCAACCAACGATCATGTTGATGCAGCTAAAAAAATATGATTTCCGCGGAGTTGGTGAAATGAAAATTTACTAAGACTTTACTTGCTAAATCAATGCACTTTTTTATTGATAATCGAGATCAAGGGTTACGACGAACGCTCTTTTAATTACGTCATGAGAAATCATTTTGACGCGTTATCTCTAGATCATCCATTTTAGAGATTATTGTTGTCTTTTGTTGACGATGTGGTCGTATGTCTAGCACGTCATTTTTATGCTGCGACGTTTGCTCTAAAGGTTTTAGAACGAACGCGGAAATGTTAGATGGCTAACATCATTTAGCGTAAGTGATGGGGCAAGTGATGTGCCCCATCACTTGAATTTATATTCTGACCATATAATTTTCAGCCTGAAAATTTGGATTTAATAAATCAAATGTATTTTAAAATTCTAAATTTAAGCTAATTCGAGTTTGGAGCTATTCATGACTTACAAAATATATAAACTTTTATATTGAGAGATATAATCGACTTAATTACTTAAGTTTAGGAATATCCCGGGTCAAATATTTGCATCTATCTAAACACACTCCCTTCAAAACAAAAATAAAAACAAAAACAAAAACAAAAACAAAAACAAAAACAAAAACAAAAACCTCAGAAGAATCGGCCACTAAAAAAAGTAAAAACAAATAACAAGAATTCAAGTTTTTTTTATCTTATCGCCTGGTTCGACACAAGAATTCAACTTTACTGGACAAGTGGAATATGAATGTATTAATTCTAGGGATGAGCAAATGGATATATTCGATCCGATCCGGTCCGATATATCGGATATTCGGTTCAAAAAATTTACAAAATCCAGATCTGTATCCGGTCCGTTTTAAAACGGATATCCGATAAAAAGGATCCGGATCGGATCAGATATCTGAGCTGGATATCCGAATTATCCGGTTACTACAAATCTATTAAAAATAAATCAATATATTCATTTTTAAAATTCAAAAGTAATAAATTGTAAATTAAGAAATAAAATTTGTAGGTTGTTTCTTAATTTGTTCGTACGATTTAAATTATATACACACTTATTATTCATATGAAAACATATTTACACTATTTTACTTGGACAACAATATAAATATGTGATTAAGGATGTAAAATTTATTAATATATTACTCAATATATTAGTTATAATAAACAAATTTATGATTATAAATATTATATGAATAGTACCGGATATTTTCGGATATCCGATAAGCTAAATATCTCGATCCGTATCCGGTTCAAGTATCCGACAAAATCACCCGGATCGGATCGGATACGGATAAAAACTAAAAGGATATTTTCGGATACGGATTTTTAGGATACGGATCGGCGGATTTTCGGATCGGATCAGCCGGATCGGATATATTTGCCACCCATTTGCAGAAATACCCTAAATGGGTTTTCCATTTGCAAGAATACCGGGTTGACTTTTTTTTTGCATATATACACCATTTGGTGTATTTTTGCAAAATATTAAATCTTTTCTTTTAATTCAAAAAGTAAATTAAATCCATGAAATTAGAGAAAAGAAAAGGGAAATGAAAAACAAAAAAGTACACAAATATCATTAATTATAATTTTTTTTCCAAATTTTTCTCTCAAAATCCCTCTCAAATTTCCCTCTCAAATACATAAATTTTCCCTCTTAAATTTCTCTCCTAAATACAACTCAATTAATTTCATCAATTTTCACTCTCTTTTTTTTTCTAAATTTCGTATACTGAATTATTGATTTTGAACCCAAACCCAAATTAACTCAAATTCATTTCCTTGTCTAAATTTCCCAGATTCACAATCTGCAAATTAACTCAAATTCGTGTAACTAAAACAAAATCATGTTAAGGTCCGTCGCCGCTCCTGTTCGATTTCCTCTCCGAGCTCCAGTCGGTTTATGGATTTGCTCCGGTCGCCATTTGTCAGCTCCAGATCATGTTCCGGTCGCCACCGTCTAGACCGGCTGCTTGGAGTCTCTGTTTTGGGCGTATTTTGCATGCTGGGAAGAAGATGGTAGCGGCGTCTTTTACTTCTTCACGAACCTTCGCCGCAATTACTGATCCGGTTTCCTCCGTCAAGGCTGGGTTGTAGAGATCCTAATCTTTTGCAGAGATCCAAGATCCGGTTTCGTGCGACTTTTGTTGTCTGGGAGCAAGATGATTTCGGCGCCTCCTTAATCTTCATGCTCCCTCGCCGCGCTGCCAGTGGAGGTCGATTCGAAGGCTCGCCGGTGCTCTTGCTCATAATTGTGTTGTCCTCTCAACTGCTCAGCGGCTTCAGATTTGGCCTTCCATTTTGCTGTCCGTGCCGCCGACTGAGGTTGCCGGTTATTTCCCTGGTTTGACCGTCGGTGCCGATTGTGGTGACCTCAATTTTGGGGTACTGTTGGTATGGCCGGTTGTGGCAACTGTTCTTCTTCTTCCACGTTCTTTGGTCTTAGGCAAATGCTTTTTTGATGTTTTTCTGGTTTTGTTTGTTTTGCCCTGTTATCCCTTGTTTTAGTTTATTTTGTATTTCATGTTCTTGTGTTTCTGTTTCGTTTAGTATCTTGCCTTGTCCTGTGTTTCAGCTTGAGGGAAATTCAAGTTTTAATCCTTATAAAGTAGAAATTCAAGTTTTTAATGTATACAATTTGTTTTAGATTTACATACAAGATATACTTATCTTGTCACGGTTCTTTATATATCCTCCACTCCACTGATAGTAAAGGGGAAAAATCAACACTAAACTTTAGTATGTAATGTGACATATTCAATATGGTTTGATATAATCCTACCAACCAACATGATTGGCAGTCTAGATCACATAGGAAGAAGAAAAGAATGATTAAAATAGGAAGAAAATATATAACCAATCCTGTCATACTCACTGACGTGTCCTATCTTCTTTAATATGGTTTGAAATTACGCGACATTATCATAAAGTACTATATTACATAAAATGAAAATAAATAACATGCTTCACAAAGGGTTAATGTTTACATAAGATGCTGAGTTGATCCTTAATATTTGCCTATTTGATCCCCTTGTGAATGATGAACCGATTCAATATGGTTTAAGATAATCCTACCGACCAATATGAGTGGCAGTCCGTATCTCATAGGAAGAAGAAGAGAATGATTAAAATAGGAAAAAATGCATGACCAATCCCGTCATACTCACTTACCTGTCATGTCATTTTTAATGGTTTGATATTATACAACATTATCATAAAGTACTATATTATATAAAATGAAAAATAAATAACATGCTTCGTAAAGTACTAGATATTACACATATTATCATAAAGTTTAATGCAATTTGCTTATGTTTTTTTCTTGTGAACTTTCTTTTCTTCGAAGACAGAAGCAAGTCATAAGTGATATGGTTTCAAAGTAGTTAATGTAATTTGTGTGGTTGGAATTAGTTGTATTGATATTTAGTCGAAAATAGTTAATGTAATTTTCTTCGTTAATGATATTTTGCATATTGGTCTTCGCATATTCATAGAATTTAACACAATCCTGTCATGATTCCATATATATATCCTGACGGGTTCAATGTGGACTAGTTTGGGTTAAATTGATATGACACAATCCTGTCATGATTCCATATATATCATGACAGGTTCAATATGGTTTGATATATATCATGAGTGGCGGTCCGTATCACATAGGAAGAAGAAGAGAATGATTAAAATAGGAAGAAAATGCATAACCATTCCCGTCATACTCAATGACATGTCCTGTCGTCTTTAATATGGTTTGAAATTACGCGACATTATCTTAAAGTACTACATTACATAAAACAAAAATAAATAACATGCTTCACAAAGTACTAGATATTACACATATTATCATAAAGTACTAAATATTACATGACATAAGATAGTCACTACACTAAAATGCATTCCAAAATACTTCATAAAGTACTAATACGTGATATTAGATAGTCACTATACTAAAGTACTAAATAAATATTAAATATTAGATAAACACTTCTCATGCATAAGAATATGTATCAAGTTGTTGGATAATTAATTTGCTTAATATTTCATGTTTAGATTTGAGTCTTTTGACATATGTTGTTAGAATGAATTTCAATTGTGACATTTATTTCGTTAAAATCGACAATAAAATTTCTCCTGGATGACAGGAATTTAAGGTTGATAGTATGAAAAATACAAACTTCTCTTTGTTCGTTTCGACAATATAAATATACAATGTGACAAAAGTATAAAAACCAATGACATGAAATATTCAGAAAAAGATAATTCGTGCAATTGTACCATGTGACAAAAAATCAATATAGCTTGAACATTGTGACATTTTTATTTGGTATACAACATTCTTATTCCTCTAAATCAGTGTAGCTTGAACATTGTACATCTAGTTTATACATGGGATGAGAGTTGATACAAAGAGCAGCTCCAATACAAAAGCGTGAGATTGAAAACATTACCCAATAGCCATGAAATCCTTTTGACAACAAATGGACGGTGCTATAAAAGACCGGGTATTCAAACAATGAAAACAACATTAAAATGGATGTTTAGCCGATCCGACAAAGACAAATATAAAATTCTCTGACATTGTAATTGTTCATTCCAACAATATAAATATACCATGTGACAAAAATATGAACACCATTGACATGAAATATTCGTCCAATGATAATTCGTGCAATTGTACCACGTGACAAAAATATAAAATTCTCTGACATTGGAATTGTTCATTCTGACAATATAACTTCACCATTGTGACAAAAGTATTCATTCCGACATTGTAATTGTTCAATTTGAGAAAATACCTGAAAGCATAGACCGCAGTTTTAATTATAACCGTGGTCTGAGAAAATGCCATGAAATCCTTTTGACAGCAAATGGACGGATGATATGTCCATTGTTCGGTGAAGGTAAGAAATAATGACATAGTATAACTATATAACTATCTACATATAATAGAAACACAATGGTAAAGGATGATATTTGGTAGAGTTGAAATAGGTTGTACTTTTTGTTTACGTTATGTATATATCATTCTAGTCACTTAGTGAGTATTTTTCCGTCATAAAAGAAATGCCATTAACGCTATTTTTTATACTTTGAAATTTTGGTATTACATTTGAAAAATATTTTAAATAAAATAGAAAGCAGGAAATTTGTTAACAAAAAGTCGTAAACGCTATAACTAGAACTTTCAACCTTAAAGCCCCTGTCATAAACTAAAAATTATCATGTCAACCAGGATAATATTATTTAAAACCTTACATCTCTTGTCACCAAGTGATAACTTTTCTATTGACATAAGTAAAACAAGTTATTGTCATTGATTTTTTTTCAATTCAATGAAATTTTATGTTTCAAGTTTGTAATTATTTTAGCGGATGAGTATTGCTGACAGGATAGATTTTAATATATGACAGGATAATTCTAACGTTTAAGTACTTCATTAATGAGTGATTACAACATTGAAGCAAAACAAATAATTCTCTTTGCAACTAAAGTGCCTATACAACATTAAAGACACTAAAGTACTATAGAAATAAGACAATATTATACTCTACATAATATCTTGTCACCTATACAACATTTACAAACAATTTTTTGTCACCTATTCCTTTTTCTTCCTTTCCTTTCAACCAAATTATTATCAACAACAATCCTTGTCGATTTCTCCTATTGCATTTTCTCCCTTTGTGCTACACACCATAACTGCTTATACAAAGTTGTAATCCGAGAAAAAGATTGTAAAATAAATTAGTGAAAACCTCTCTTGAGTACCCAGACACTCCAATAAGCTGCGAGTCACACACGTCTCTATATAACTCATCAGGGACAATAGGTTTCTGCATACAAATGCAACAAAAGTTTGCCATTATCAAAAAATTAGTGGTTGAACTAATCAAATCAAATAAAAGCAAAAGCAAACTCTCATACAAGTAAATTTCACAATATGGGCATTCATTTAATTATAATTAACATGCTGGAGACATGATTATAATAGTACTTGATGCAAGATAATATTTGTGCTGCAACATTCTGTTAACCAACATAGGAGTAAGTAATGACATGATGAGATGAGATTGGTAAGATTTTAATATTAGCAACAGAACGGAAACTTACTGAAAGAATGTTGTCAATAGAACGGAAACTTACTAAAATTGCAAGTGCATTAATAATGTGTTGACGAAAAGTCACAAACGTTATAACTAGAACTTTCAACCTTAAAACCCCTGTCATAAACTAAAAATTATCCTGTCAACCAGAGTAATATTAGTTGAAACCTTACATCTCTTGTCACCAAGTGATAATTTTTTCATCGACTCAAGTAAAAAAAGTTATTGTCACTTATTTTTTCTCTAATTCACTGAAATATAATGTTTCAAGTTTGTAATTATTTTCGCGGATGAGTATTAGTGACAGGATAGTTCTTAATATATGTCAGGATAATTCTATATGTTTCATTACTTCATTAATGAGGGATTACAACATTAAAACAAAACAAAATAATTCTCTTTGCAACTTAAGTGCCTATACAACATTAAAGACACTAAGTACTAAGGAAATAAGACAACATTAAACTCTGCATAATATCCTGTCACCTATACAACCTCTTCCATGACAAGTAGGACATGAAGCCATTTGATTTTCCTTATAATAACCATGTTCTAGATTTGGATTGCAGGTGG
Source organism: Rheum nobile (assembly GCA_027886185.1). Taxonomy (NCBI): domain Eukaryota; kingdom Viridiplantae; phylum Streptophyta; class Magnoliopsida; order Caryophyllales; family Polygonaceae; genus Rheum; species Rheum nobile. Next base: position 4,274,310 of record WOAB01000041.1, read on the forward strand.
AACAAAGAGCATCTCCACGTCCTTCGCAAGCTATAATTTTGTTTCCAATTTATATCATGACAGAAATTGATATATAAATATACTAACAAACTACACAAGACAGACACATATTATTCATAGGCAATAGAGAAGTTGAAGTCACTATTGTATTAATTCACACACACACACACACTCAAACAGTATATATATATATATACATGTGGCCGGGTATGAAACTAGTGTGCTAGATACTTACGTGGACTCGGAGAGATCTTCTGGGAGGGACATAAGCCCCTTGATTTCACCACAAGCACTGTGTCCAATCACAATAATGTTCTCAACCTGTAACAATCATGATTTGCTGCTGGTTCAACCATATGCTTCTAACAACTAATTAGGAAATGTAGGATCTACAAGGCCATGTATATGTAGTGCACCTTGAGATGCAAGACGGCGTACTCAATGGCCGCTCCAACACCAGAGTACCTTGTCTGTTCAATACCAAAAACACAACTCAGCTGATTCTGATAGTTGATGATGAAAATTATGCTTAGTATACATATTTTGAAGCAAAGAAACATGTTAAATCATAGATGACTACCTGCTGCACTATTTTCATTTTGTGTTGGTGTAATATGGATTAGGAATTACTAGTATGAGCTGCAGATCCTACTGACAGGATGATGGTGTGCTGAATGGATGAACAATATCCAAGAATATGCTAATCAAGAGTTAAATCTAAACACAGACAAGAACAAGAGCTAGTTACTAACAAGAACACTTTCCCAGTTGGCATCCAAGAACAAGTAAACAGCAAATAGCATAGATAAATATAGATGTAAGAAATATAAATAAGAGGCTTACTTCTATCTACTTGCAAATCAGTTTCAAGCTGCAGATTCAAAAATTCAAATAACTCCTCTATAAGAACAACAAACAAATTCAACACAAGTGACCCTTTAACAAAAGCATATCCAATACAAAATGCCCTAGAACTGAGCATAAATCAAAGAGTTGGACAACTTAATTCTTATAACCAGTAGCAATTCTCCTCCACAGAGAGGAGAATCCATTAGTGTTACAGCTGAAAAGCTCACATTTAGGTGAAAACCCCCCATTGAGAACATAATACCACAGTAGTGGAACAACATACTAATACAGTAGTCCACTCATATAAACCAATCTTATCTCCAGGCAAGCCACCTCCATTACACCAACCTGTAACAAATTATAGCCCAAATTCGAAAAATAAAACAAAATTAAACCCATAATACAAGCTGGAAGGAGGACGAATTCATACCTTGTGCTCAGATATCGTCGGACGAAGCTCCTTGGTGAGAACCAAGCTCCTTGGTGAGAGGTACGCCGAGCTCCACCATACAACTATACAAGGCTACATCTGATCATCCGACCTGAGCGCCACCGCCAACGGATAACTAATCGCAATCCCTCCCCCGCCAAACGCTCCAGACGGCGCCTCTCATGCCGGACTCCGGCTTGTACCAAATTTTTAGGTATTCTCTCCGATTCGACCAGAGCTTGAAGGAGGCGGCAATGCCGAATACAAGGTGTGAGATGTTCGTCGGCGGTGGAATCGGAGGGTCCAGAAGCTTCTCCGGCGGCGGAGGAGGCATGAGGGGGAGCGAATTCGTCTCTCCGTCGGCCGCTAGTTGGACTGGGAGGCGATTTCGGAAGCGGCGGAAGATGAATTGAGGATTTGAGGAGATGGAGTCGTGAGAGGAGGCGGAAATTGTAGAGAAGCTGTAGAAAATTTGATAGGGCTCGTGCTTGAGTTCAGAAATTTTAGGGTTCTAAATCAATTGAAAAGAGAAGTCAGATTAAAACTTTGAAAAATAAAAATTTTAGATTTTGAAATTTTAATCAAATTTTATTTAAGTTTAAATTTTTAAAATTGAAACTTTTTTATTATTTTATTGTTATGTTATATTTATTTTTTCAAAAGAAAAAGAAAATTCGGATTTTAGTTTACCTTTTTATTTGTGGGGTATTTTTGCAAAAAGCAAGAAAAAATAAAGTCAAAGGTGTAGTTTTGCAAAAAATAAAAAGGATAGGATAGATTTGCAAAGGCATTAGGAAAATGGAATATTGGGTGCTATTTTTCTATATTTGCTCACCCCTAATTAATTCACGCTCATTTCGGCGCATAGCATCCCATAAAAACGCACACTCCACGGTCGTAAAGTCACGCGCTCATGCGTGGAGGAGCTAAGGAGAAGTGGAGAACGCTATGTGTTGGTGGTCCGGTCTTGGCCAGTTACTATGTTGTATGGTTCTGCAAAGCATATCTTGGGAGCCCATCGAAACAAATACTAAAATTCAAAAAAAAATCATTGTGTACAATATCAATAATCATGGCTACTAGAAAACTTCGATCAATCGTTCTATACTTCTATTAATACAATAAATTTCTCGATTGTATTTTAATTAAAAAAAATTATCTATTGCGGTTGCGATGATGTTTAGATGTATCTGATGGATCGCGCTATTTTCAAATAACGCTCAACGCGTTGGATGCCCACCTTTATTCCTTTCATGAATTTCCATCAAACGAAGATGATAGCGAGTCAACCAGAAAGAACGCGTCCACCTTTAACTGACGGACACCATCTCTAGCGCGTCAACTAGAAAGAACACGAAGAGTAACAAGAAACCTCGCAACATCTCTGGCGCGTCAATTTCTTATGACCGCATAGTAATTGACGGACGCCATCAAACCGCCTCGAATCCATCAGACCAATCCGGGCATGCCAGCCATGCATCTTTCCAGAATCGACACGCGTCCTCTCGCCTTGCTGGTCCAATCACGACCCTACACCTACCTGCCTACGTCTGTCACTGGATGGATCATGAGACGACACGTATCCCCGCCTCTGGACCGACTTGGAACAAGACCCCTTGCCTATAAATAGCCCAAGACCCATAAATTAGGGTCCAGAAAAGGAGAGAGAAACAGTATCGTAAGCCTGTTTTGGCCTTTTTGAGATATGTGATGATTTCCAAGTAATTGTAAGAGTGGAAAGCTTTGTGCTCATCGTCTGTAATATGTTGCGTCCTTTATTTGAATTTGTGCTCATCGTCTGTAATATGTCGCGTCCTTTATTTGAATTTGGGTTCTTGCTTAGTGGATTGGGTGGATCTCCCTTTTTGAGATCCCGCGGATGTAGGATAACTGAACCGCGTTACCAATTCTTTGTGTTCTTGCATCAATCTTGTTTTATCGCGTTCGTCAAGGGCCAAGTTTTTTATAGGCTTTACACTTTGTTTACTTAAAAACTTGGGAACCATCACTGGCGCCGTCCATGGGGACTTCCTCACACTAGGGCTGCTTGGTCCTCTGTGAACGCGACGGAAGAAGATGTGAAATGGGCTTCTTAAACGGGTGAGATCCCCCAACGAGCTTGGGGTTGCCACCGTGTTCTTCAAAACGGGTGAGATCCCCCAACGAGCTTGGGGCTGCCACCACATTCTTCAAAACGGGTGAGATCCCCCAACGAGTTTGGGGCTGCCACCGCGTTCTTCAAAACGGGTGAGATCCTCCAACGAGCTTGGGGCTGCCACCGCGTTCTTCAAAATGGGTGAGATCCCCCAACGAGCTTAGGGCTGCCACTGCGTTCTTCAAAACGGGTGAGATCCCCCAACGAGCTTGGGGCTGCCATCGCGTTCTTCAAAACGGGTGAGATCCACCAACGAGCTTGGGGCTGCCACCGCGTTCTTCAAAACGAGTGAGATCCCCCAACGAGCTTGGGGCTGCCACCGCGTTCTTCAAAACGGGTGAGATCCCCCAACGAGCTTGGGGCTGCCACCGTGTTCTTCAAAATGGGTGAGATCCCCCAACGAGCTTGAGGTTGCCACCGCGTTCTTCTCATCGAGAGAATTTACTATGTCACTCAGATAGCCACTATCTAGAAATATGACGAAGTTCAAAAAGTTGTTTTTCATTCATCTGATATCTTACTAATTGTCTCATGCGATGACATACATGTAGAAAAGTTGAAGAAAGTCTACAAGTCGCCTAGGGGAAATCAAGGAGCATCGCGATCCTCGAGCAAGGTTGCACTGGTTGTCGAGTCATTTGCATCCACATCCATGGCTTGGTTATCTCCTTCCACGGGATCTTCGATCGGAGGCTCTGCAAAAAGATCCGTGTAGTCTGGAGTGAAATAAACAATCTTGGGATCGATCTCGCTGAACCTGGCCACCGCTTTCCTGACTCCAATCCTTATGCCCTGCTCCCAATGGGGTCCCACATCATCGACCAACTTCATCTGGTAGTCTTCTGACTTGAGATAGTCAGAAACAGCGCGTTCTGCTCTGGCATGCCATTTCTCAGCTTCAAGGTGGGAAGCATCGCACTGCCTTCTAAGCTCTGCCACCTCATCATCTTTCTCGGACATGACGCGCTGGAGGTTCTCAACATTCTTCTTGATCAATGCGTTCTCCTCCTCAAGCATTGCCTTCTCACCCTCAAGCTTTGTCGCGTTTGCATTCGCCTCATCAAGTTCCGCGGCAGATTGCTCAATCTGTCTGGTTAACGCAGCCACTTTTGTACGAGCTTCATTCTCTTCACGGATGCCTTTGCATTTGGCATCTAAGATGTTGCAATACGATGTGGCCGCCAGCATGCTGAGACGAGCCTGCAAACTCAAACGTGATGAGATCAGATAAGTAAAATTAATGTGACAAAAAGCAGAAGCAAGCATTGAAACGCGTACCATCTCCATGTATTTCATGCCCTCCAACTAAAGGACTTGAGGAGGCAAGGAAGTCAGCCATTCTTTCTCTTTCACACATGCACCATTTGGAATGGCCAGCTTACGCATATCGGCCACAGAGGGCACTGGCGCGGCAAAGACGGTCCTCCCCGTGACAGCAATCGGAGTGGGGTCAACGTGGCTCTCAGACCTTGATCTCTTTTCACTGCGACCTACTTGAGAAGGAACATCACGCTTGTCTCCTCGCGTCTCTGCCTCGACTGGGCTGCCAGGTGATAGCAACGAGGTTGTCGTCTCACACACAACCATCGCGTCAATAGTTGGAGTCGGGGCCTGCTCCGACGTGGTCTGATCTTCAGTTGCTCTGGCCGACGACTTTGATCCGCTCGCGATCTTCTTGGCCCGCTTTAACAAGAAATCGGACTTCATCCCTAAGAATACAGAGGTCAGCTAATACAACGCGTGGAAGTAAAGAGTAGAAAAAGAACAAAATTACCACTCGACTCATCGCGTCCAACTGGACGCGGCAAACTGAGCCCCGCTTTCTCCAAGTTCTCTTGAGTAATCACGCGCTTGTAGTCAGGGGCATTTCCCTCATTACGAAACTGATTTTTGCACGCGTCAATCTCCTTCTGATCTGGCTTGTCCGGACGCATGACAGGGCTAGGAGACAGTTGGCAGTTGAAGACCGCGTGAGAAGAGCATCGCGCTAGGAACCATCTGTCCTTCCATTTGCCCACATTGGAAGGCTTACTGATCACGTTTAGGGTAGGTAAGCTAAGATTACAAAAACCCTTGTCGTACTTCAGAGTGAAGAGCTTGAGCATGTGTTGTGCATCGGGAGATAGGCCAGAATGATAACATCGCATCGTATATCCACTGAGATATCTCCACGCGTTAGGATACAGTTGGGCAGGATTGAGATTGATGAGCCTCAAGAAGTCGCGGTAAAAGTCAAGTAGAGGAAGACGGAATCCGGCCTCGACGTAAGCCATGAAGATAACTAGGCAATTTTTGTATCGCGCCAAGGAAGTCCCCCCTCTCTCAGGAAGACAAAGTTCTACCCATGTTGGCCATGGGATTGATCACGCCAAATCCTCTAAAGTGGATAGCGAGATAGTGGTGGCTTCTCCAAAACGGCGCGTGTCCTTGCCTGGATGACCCGTTATCATTGGAATCTCGTCTGGGATAACCGCGGGGATCGGAGGAGGATCAACGTTCAACCGGTGACTCACGAAGCTCTCCACGCTCCGCGCTCTTTCTTCTTGGGGATCGCTTGAAGATTTGTTTGCCACAGAGGGAGAAGAAACCGCACCTTTGCCCCTTATCTGCTCAACTCGCAACGCATGTCTCTTTGAAACAATTTTGGCTATGGTTCGACGCGTTGAATCACTAGAAGATGAAGACGCGGCCTCAGATTCTGGACTCGAGGCAGATTCATGCTCTCTGTACGCGTTCCCCACTGCTCTACCATATGTGTCGCCACTCCCTGAATTCGTTTCGCTTGACATGATGAAGAGGTGAGGAAGGATGATTGTGCGCGATAAAACAAGCCCTCTCTGAAAAGAAGGAGAAGCAACGCGCGCAACCAAAACAGGACTGGTAATGGTCCTTAGAAGAGGAACGCAATCAACATAATCCGAAGAATTTGGAATCGAAATTCGAAGAGCCAGGTTAAAAAGAGAGTTTAGTGACCTAACTCGAAGAAGAAGGAACGCGCACAACCAAGGTAAAGCAAAATAAAGCACTATTAAGAAAACAACGCGATCAACAAGGAATTGGAACGGATGGGGCTATCGAAAGATCTAGAGGCGGAATTTTAACAGTCAGAAAGAAGATGAAGCAAAGAAGAGGAAAAGTCATAGTGAGAAGCAGTAGCGAACCCTTGCGCTCCATGACCAAAGGGAACTCGTCGAATCAGATTATGCAATCCCTCCCTCATGTCTCTATTGTCACCTTCTGAGGAGAACACCCATCGGCGCCATCACCACCGCCATTATTACCCAGAAGAGCGAAAGGTAAGGAGATGAAACAACAAAGGAAAGAGAAAAAAGAGGGAAGTTCAATCGCCCACCAAAAATTGGGAAACCAAGCAAAAAACGAACGCATTCAAAAATTAGAAAGCGAAGGAGCTGATTTACCTGAGCAATTCCAAGAAAGGCGACGAAGAGGAAGCGCCTGTGACCAGAGCAGAAATGGAGGAAACCGAATCGTCTCGAAAGCCTCTGACAGAGAGAGAAGAAGAAAGGTGAAGTGACGGCTTCCCGCCTCTGACTTATCTTATATAAGAAACTATTGGGCCGATCTGATGAAAGTCCATTAAGCAAAGGCCCACCACTGAGGAACCAGAGTGTCCCTATCTCAAAATATCTTGAAGTAAAGCAAATAAATGCGGCCATTCAACGCGTTTCCCTTGGATTGCCTTAATGCCTCACGCGTTCGCCATCAATGCAAGGGGTTGTGATGGATCGCGCTATTTTCACATAGCGCTCAACGCGTTGGATGCCCACCTTTATTCCCTTCATGACTTTCCATCAAACGAAGAGGATCACGAGTCAACCAGAAAGAACGCGTCCACCTTTAACTGACGGACACCATCTCTAGCGCGTCAACCAGAAAGAACGCGGAGAGTAACCAGAAACCTCGCAACATCTCTGGCGCGTTAATTTCTTATGACCGCGTAGTAACTGACGGACGCCATCAAACCGCCTCGAATCCATCAGACCAATCCGTGCATGCCAGCCATGCATCTTTCCAGAATCGACACGCGTCCTCCCGCCTTGCTGGTCCAATCACGGCCCTACACTTACCTGCCGACGTCTGTCACTGGATGAATCATGAGACGACACGTATCCCCGCCTCTGGACCAACTTGGAACAAGACCCCTTGCCTATAAATAGCCCAAGACCCCTCATAAATGAGGGTCGAGAAAAGAAGAGAGAAACAGTACCGCAAGCCTGTTTTGGCCTTTTTGAGATCTGTGATGATTTCCAAGTAATTGTAAGAGTGGAAAGCTTTGTGCTCATCGTCTGTAATATATCGCGTCCTTTATTTGAATTTGTGCTCATTGTCTGTAATATGTCGCGTCCTTTATTTGAATTTGGGTTCTTGCTTAGTGGATTGGGTGGATCTCCCCTTTTGAGATCCCGCGGATGTAGGATAACCGAACCGCGTTACCAATTCTTTGTGTTCTTGCATCAATCTTGTTTTATCGCGTTCGTCAAGGGTCAAATTTTTTATAGACTTTACACTTTGTTTACTTAAAAACTTGGGAACCATCAGTATCTTGTATGGAAAATGGGTCGAATTTGATTGCATGGTAAAAAATAGTTTACATTTCTAAAGTCATGAAAAATAATGATTATAAAAGTTAATCCAAGCCTCTTCATCTATAAAATATCAATTGATGGATATATTTGTATGTCTCCAATGTTTTTGTATATATTCAGTTCACTTAAATTAATTTTATGCATTGGGTTTGTATTTTTTAACTGAATTGGCTTCGAACTTTTGTTTTATAACCAATATCTAGCTTCCAAGTTTTTGATATGCTAATATACCCATATAAGGGTTTTTTTGGTGAATCCACATAAGGTACATTAATATACCCGAGTTTTGATTTTTATCAAACTATAACAAATAATTGAAGTCATCAATCTACTATATAACTACTAAACGCAAATATCGACTGAGTCACGTGGCGCTCCCAGAATGAGCCCGAATTTTACGTTGTCACGTGGCGTCACGGTATTGAATTGGACACGTAGCGGTCTATGACTTTTTTAGATTTATTATTTTTAAAATTAAAAAATTATAGTAATATAATCCTACATTTGCCATACTAATATTATTTACAATAAAATTTTGCCAAAATGTACAACAAAATATTCTGTAATATTTGTATTATAAAATATACTCTTACCTTATATATTAAGATCACGAAATTTTTTTCCTTCTTATCTGTCAATATTGCCTATCCAGCATAATATTGATTAAGTACATTCTCTTATCATATCTGAGATAATTTAATATATTTACTCTTACTCTATTAATATCATATATATGATATATGATCCTTTTTATTCTAATATGTCATTAAATATTTAAATATCCTACCTAAAACAACAGAATTAAGAATTAATTGCGATCGGGATATTCATCTAGTGAATTTTGAATATGTACGTGCGTTCTAGCTAGCTTACCAATAGAGATCCATAGAAAAAAATTTATTTTTTTAATTGTTGCGCGGTAAATTGCATGTAGTGATGACGTCATTTGACTTTTAGGTTATCTACTCAATTTACTTATGAGATGGTGAGTTAGTGGTTGAGGATAAACAACGACATTCCAAATTTATTTATCAGTTAGTGTGGTTCATTATTGAGCAAATATTTATACATATACTCACACTTACTAATACATATTTTATTATGTTTTTGAAATTAAAATGCATGTGTACGTCCGTGCTTTTGAAGTCATTCTTGTTAGATAAACTGGAAAGACTTAACAGTTTGATCGGACTAGCCTACTAATCTACTATATAACTACTGAACGCAAATACCGACTGAGCCACGTGGCGCTCCTAGAATAAGCCTGAATTTTAAGTTGTTACGTAGCGTCACGATATTGAATTGGACATGTGGCAGTTTGTGGGTTTTTTAGATTTATTTTAAAAAAATTATTCTACGGTAATAGAATGCTACACTTCCCATACGAATATTATTTGCAATAAAATCTTTCCAAAATGTACAAAAAAATATTCTGTAATATTTGATTATCTTTTTCCAATATTGACCACAAAATATTCTGTAATATATATGCGAAAATAAATCTACAATATTTTTAACATTAATCCTTTCCAAAATGGACCACAAAAAGATAAGACTAGGATCCGGAAGTTAGAGTCGCTAAAAGTAAACTTTATACAAAACAAAAGGTGAAAACGTGCTATAAGTATAATGGTTTATGTTCATGTCAATTATTTTATATAACATATTATTGGTATGCATAATCTTTTTTTAAAGTCGTTCAAAGCACGAAGTGTAATCTACTATATATTTACTAATCCAAAACCTTATGTGTCACCACCACGTTTGATTTGCCTACATGTCATCACTCATCTAACCATCATCCACTACATCATCCAACTATTAGGAAAAAAAATAAAAAATGATTATCAACTAAAAGAGCTGCAAAATGTTCCGAAAAGATACGAAAAAACTAAAAATTATTTTCCATGTATAGAATAAGATAAGTTTTGATTATAGTAAGTAATCACAACCAATAAGATAGGTTTTTATTAGATAATCTCAATTTATATGCGTAGGGAGTTTTTAACCCTTTATTTTCCTAAGTAATCTTGAATAGATAGAAAAGTCTATTTTTCATATATCTTATTTGATGGTGTAAGTAAATATATATCAACTAATCTTGCTATATATCATTGAATTTCTATCAAGAATATATAAATTATTATTGAAAAGATTCTCTCGAAGTCGATTAAGATAAATCCAATGTTTATGTTGTAGTAGTTTACTTACCAATTTCCATAACTAATGTATTTCGTAGAGTCTATTGAAAGTCATTTAAATCCAATTTATACGAACTAAAGAGCATATAGTATGTTTTATTTATCAAGTGCATTGTTTATATATGTATTATATTATATTATGATATATATGCTCTTTCCTAATGTATTTTTATCTTCAAACGACAACTCTATAAAATAAATAACCCACTTTAACATAATTGTAAACCAAATTTCATATGGGCCTAATCTTCACAACGTATTTGTTAAATATAATTTATCATTTTTTTTTTAAAGTACTTATTGGTCGTAGTTTATATATATTTATCATCTTCACAAGTTATGGTTTTATTAACTTTACAACTTAAGTTCAGGTACAAAACTATCTGAATTGATTTGTGATGCCAACTTATTATCTAGAATGAGCTCCGATGACGAATAGATTCTATTTTGAAGCATTAGACATGACTTTAAAAGATATTCTCTGGGCTACAAATCCCCTTAGTTCAGTACAACCTTTTTAAGGGAAAGTCGTAGTATTTGGTGGAGACTTTAGGCAAATCCTACCCATTATCACAAAAGGAAGCAAGCAAGATATTATTTTTGCCACCATTAATTCCTCTTATTTGTGGGAATATTGCAAAATTCTTAATTTGACAAGAAATATGAGGATTCAACAAGGTACATCTGATTATGATATCCAAGATGGTACTGTAGGCGATGACAAGATGGAGAATCACAAATACAAATTCCTGATGAACTATTGGTGAAGGATTATGACTTAGATCTGATTCCAGCAATTATTAAGTTTGTTTATCCCTCTCTTTGGACAATCAATTGTCTCCAAAATACTTTGAAGAACGAGCAATTCTTGCACCACCACATGAAGAGGTAGATAGTGTAACACCCTCAAATATAACCTTGAAAGTATTATCGCCAGTGACCTCAGATTACCCATATGAAGTCACCCAAGGCTTAATCATTTTATAATAACCATAAAATAACACCAATCATATCAAATATCATAAAGTTTATTCAAACCAAAGTCACGGATTACATCTGTAAATCCCAAATACATCCAAAATACAGAATTGTTTCAATACAGCGGAAGTCTTTTAATAAATTTCATAATGGTCTTGATCAGTGCGATCACACGCCTAGGATCTTCAACCTTGAGAAAACTCTTAAAAACACCATCTGCCTTCTTCGTCGCGTACTAGCCTTCACGGAAGGGAAGTTTTCCTGATGTGTCGTATGAGATGGATGACACCAACCAACCATGCAAGGGAAATAAACCGGTTGGTTAGTCTAATGAAAGACTATGCAAGGGTAAAACAAAAAGGTTCTAAGTAGTCGTATTAGGTTACACTTGTCGTTTCTCGAATAATAACCGATGACGACAGTGAACCTCAACACTCCTACGGAAATATACGAAACAGTATGAACAAGAGAAGACTCCAAAAGATCGAGTCTTACGGGACGTATGAATAGAAGACTCCAAAAGATCGAGTCTTATCGGAAAGTATGACAAGTGTTTGGGAACGTTATAATTTCACACAAGCGTTTAAAATGACTTGACCATTTGGGTCCACGACCAACCTCACCGCGCAATGCGAATTCAGATTTGGAAGGAGGACTTACTTTAATCGAAGTCCGAGCGGTTTCCACGTTGTACTCCTCGCCCGAGGGTATATTAATTATGTGCATAATCGCACTTATCTTATTTAATTCCAAAACGTATATTCACGTTACAGCTTTTATCATATAAATATATCATCTCGATACGAGAGATATCTTGGGAGCATTTCCCGAATGTTTGGCACCAGCTGTGTGCACCACCCCTATACTCGGATAGGGGTAGGTCATGACCAAGAAAGGGTGTTAGGGCTTGGACATCCTACGTACCAGGGTTATAAAGAACATCCAGTACTCGTAATGAGATATATAGCGTTCCTACGAATACTCATTCTAACTATATATTAAGTTCACACATAAAATCCACACCAATACCATCACGGTAATAATAGATATAATAGCGTTGCTTCTAGCAGTATATACAACCTATAATAATATCGCATTTTAAATCACACATTTATAAAATTTGTTCCCCAAACGAAAACAACACTTCATCCCAATTTAATTAACAATTAAAATAATTGATAATTAACGAAAACATGGAATGATAAGCAAGAGCGAACCGCCACTTGCCTTAATCGAGACGAACGTAGATTGTCGGGTTCCGGGTATCTGGGAACTGGAAACGGAATCTGGTTATGGATTCCTACGACGACAACGAACCCACGACGAAACCCTAGGTTAGATTCGATACGAATAATAATACGAATCTAAAGAAATGAACGAAAACGAAAGGAACGAGGGTCCCATCCGTGACCGGCTCGTCCAAAGCCACGATTGCGCTTGCTAAGGAAAGCCGCGGTCGCGGTTTTGGATTCCACAGTCGCGGATTTCTAGGCACCATCCGCGGTCGCGGTGTTCATATCCGCGATCGCGGATCCCTCCCTGACGCGGCCCTAAATCGGCACAAGGCTCACCGAAAGACGACGACGAGGATGCTCCCCGACTTCAAACAATGATGCTACAACTCCAGGCTTCCAAGGCACTAGGGGAACACCACCAATTCCGGCGAGAACTCCGGCAAGCTTCCGACGATGGCACGAACTCCGGCGACAAGGGAACGAGAGAAGGAAAGAGAGATCGAGAGAACTGTGGATGGAGAATTCGAGGGTTGAAGGCCCTATTTATAGGGTGAGAAGGGGAGTAACGTCGGCCAGACGAATCGATCGGCCTCCCCCCGGCGTAATGGCGGCCTCCGAACCGGCAAAACGCCGAGCTTCTGGAAGAAGACGATGAACAGGTTTCCGCGATCGCGAAAATTCTTCCACGGTCGCGGAAATGCCACTCGCACATTCGGGACCTTTGGGAAAGGTTTTACACGTGGATTCATCCCCAACATTGAATACTCGTATCCATAAAAATATTCCCAGCCTCAATAATACATCGAATGTATATTATAACGCTCAAAGAATTATTACAGAGATTATACGAGTTACAGAAATTCCGAATTTTGCCAAACGCGTCACAAATACCAAACGAGGGTTGGGAAATTACCCAAATACCCTTACTAAATTGAGGGGTATTACATCACTACTCCCTTAAAGAAAAGTTTTAACCTCGAAACTTGGCCGAAAACAACAACAAAAATACGGGATATTACATCACCGCCCCCTTAAAAAAGGTTTCGACCCCGAAACTAGGCCGAAAATAGATCGGGAAAACGACTAAGTATATCAGCCTCAGTCTCCCAGGTTTCCCAAGTAACCTCTTCAGATCCATACTTGGATCAAAGAATCCGTACTAATGGTACCACCTTGTTCCGCAAGTGCTTCTCGCGACGTTCGAGAATACGCACAGGTATCTCCTCGTAGGTACCATTTGCCTAAATCTCGATGTCCTTATAACTCAGCACATGAGACACATCTGGCACGTACTTCCTCAGCAAAGACACGTGGAACACGTTATGCACGGGATGCGCCGATGGCAGCAATGCTAAACGATACGCTAGAGTCCCCACTCTGTCAAGGATCTCAAATGGTCCCATGTAGCGAGGGTTAAGCTTCCCATGCTTGCCGAACCTAAACACACCCTTGGATAACAACACCCTGACAAACACTTTGTCACCTAGCTCAAACTCGACATTCCTGCGCTTCAGATCTGCGTAAGACTTTTGTCGACTCTGAGCTGTCAACATCCTCTGTCTGATCAAAGCAATGTCCGAGGCAGTCCTTTCGACTAACTCCGGTCCGAGCAGAACCTTGTCGGCATTTTCGTCCCAACAAATTGGAGATCTGCACCTACGACCGTACAATGCCTCGAATAGAGCCATCTTAATGGTAGAATGCCAGCTATTGTTGTACGTGAATTCAATCAGACTTAAGATGTTCTCCCAACTAGTCGGACGATCAAGTACGCAAGCTCTTAGCATATCCTCCAGTGTCTGGATGGTCCTCTCAGACTGTCCATCCGTCTGAGGATGAAACGCAGTACTGAACCTCAACTCGGTTCCCATGGCCTTGTGGAGTTCTTTCCAGAATCTCGACATGAATCGGCCGTCACGATCCGATACAATGGTTTTTGGTGTACCATGCAAACAGACAATCTCGTGTAGGAAACCTTCTGATAGCTTCTGGGTTCCCCATGTCGACTTGATAGCCACGAAGTGAGCACTCTTCGTGAGCCTGTCAATGATCACCCATATAACATCCTTTTGATTCTGAGTCTTCGGCAACCCCGTGACGAAGTCCATAGCAATATCCTCCCACTTCCACTCTGGCACTGGGAGAGGTAGCAATTCACCACCTGGTCTACGGTGTTCAATCTTGAGCTTCTGACAAGTCAAGCATTTCGCCACAAATTCTGCTACATCCCACTTCATATTGGGCCACCAGAATTTCTTTCTAAGGTCTTTGTACATCTTACTGGAGCCTGGATGTACAGAATAAGCTGACGAATGGGCCTCCTTCATCACCAACTGGCGAAGGCCGTCCATGTCAGGCACACAAATCCGGTCCTAAAACCAGAGTGATCCATCCTCCTGAACCACGAATCCGAGAGCTTTCCCGTCCATCACTTCACTGCTTAACTTCACCAAGACCACATCATCAACCTGCCTTTCCTTGATCTGGTCTAGTAGCGTAGCCTGAACCTCCAACATACTCAGGCATCCTCGACGTTGATCGTACAAGACGTCAATCTCACATAATCCTTGGCTTAGCTTGGTCTGAGCAGTGAGTAGAGCTACTACGGTCTCGTGCGGCGTCTTCCGGCTCATTGCATCGGCCACCACGTTAGCCTTGTCCGGATGATATAGCAACTCGATATCGTAGTCTTTGAGTAGCTCTAACCAGCGACGTTGTCTCATATTTAACTCCTTTTGAGTGAACACATACTTGAGACTCTTATGATCGGTGAAGACTTGGCACCTAACACCATAGAGATAGTGCCTCCAAATCTTCAACGTGAAAACCACAGCCGCTAACTCCAGATCATGCGTCGGATAGTTTGCCTCATAGGTTTTCAACTACCGAGATGCGTACACAATAACCTTCCCTTTTTGCATCAGTACACATCCTAACCCATGCTTTGAAGTGTCACTATAGACCACATAACCATCGGTTCCCTCCGGTAGTGCCAAAACTGGTGTGGAGGTCAAGCACTTCTTCAACTTCTGAAAGCTTGCCTCACACTTGTCGTCCCAGATAAACTTCTTATGGACCTTGCGGAGCAAATCGGTCATGGGTCGAGCGATCTTAGAAAATCCCTCCACGAACCGTCTGTAATAACCTGCAAGTCCCAAGAAACTGCACACCTCCTTCACATTCAGGGGTCGCTTCCAGTTGGCTACCGCTTCAATCTCCTAGGGATCGACCATAACTTCATCCTCGTTGATCACATGGCCTAAGAAAGCCACTTCCTTGATCCAGAAGTCACACTTAGACAACTTCGCATACAGCTGATTCTGTCTAAGGACTGACAAGGTGATCCGAAGATAGATTCCTCACTCGGGGAATAGATCAGAATATCGTCGATGAAGACCACCACGAATTTATCCAAATATTGGTGGAAACATCGATGCATCAGATCCATGAAGACTGTCGGAGTATTAGTAAGCCCAAATGGCATGACTACGAACTCGTAGTGCCCATACCTCGTCCGAAAAGCAGTCCTCGGAATATCTTCCTCACGAATCCTGAGCTGATGGTAACCAGATCTCAGATCGATCTTGGAAAAGACTTTTGCTCCCTGCAATTGATCCAACAGATCATCAATCCTAGGCAACGGATACTTATTCTTGATCGTGACCTTGTTCAACTCACGATAGTCGATACAAAGTCGAAACGAACCATCCTTCTTCTTGACAAACAAGACCGGAGCGCCCCAAGGCGATGCACTCGGCCTTATGTATCCTTTCTCAAGAAGGTCCTCGAGTTGCTTCTTCAACTCTTGCATCTCAGGTGGAGCCATCCGATACTGTGCCTTAGAAATCGGCGCAGTACCCGGCTCGAGATCAATGGTGAACTCCACGTCACAATTCGGGGGTAACCCGGGAATCTCCTCCGGAAAGACATCCGGAAACTCACAGATGACTGGAACATCAAGAACTGAAGTCTCATCTCTCTTGGGCTTATCCAGATAGCACAGGTACCCGACACAACCTTGTCGAAGTAGCTTACACGCAGCCATCGCATTGATGAGCTTGCCATTATCAGCGTCATTACGACCCTTAAACTTGCATACAAACTGGCCCCCAGATGACACTGTCACAGTCCTTGAGCTAAAATCGATTACCGCCCCATGACGCGTCAGCCAATCCATCCCGAGAATAATGTCGTATAGAGCCATGGCTATACAAATCAAATCTGCTTCGAACTTCCTACCCTGAATGGTAATTGGAAATTCTGACAGACGCTTGGTTCCCACCAACTGCTCACCATTGGGAAGATTTACTATGAAAGGCTCACAAGCCTCATTGCACACTAAGCCTAGCTTACTCACACAGTCTTCCGAAATGAAAGAATGTGTAGCCCTCATACATATCCTGGTAAACTTTTTATTGATGATAGAATTGAAACTGAGTGTGATAAGTTATACATAGAAAAGCCCTCCCAAGCGAAAAGACAAAATTGCCAGGAGGCTACAACTATAACGAAACGAAATGACTAGAAAAAGAAAACACTGAAGTTCAACACTGGCCTACATCATGGTGCCCTGAAAAGTTTCCTATACCCAGTGGCCCTCATACATATCCTCTTCGGAAGGGGTCTATCATCAAGGTCTGGTGTCGGACTCCTCAACCTACTTGGGCCCGGAGCACACGGCTCATCTCTAGGCCTCAGTATCCTTGGTCTTTCTCTAGACACGGGAACACTTGACCCTGCCCCGCCAGATCCTGGTGGGTAGCAAAACTCTTCAAGAAACTCTGGTTGAAAGTCTGCCCTGTTCACCTCGTACTGAGGGTTGAGTAGCAACTTCGCCTGTCGGATATACTCTTGGAGCTCGTGGACGTCCCCAAGCATTCGGGAGAGACCGAGTTCCGTCTCGTATGTCCTCTCCTCCATGTCATACAAGGCATTCGTCCACTCCTCCATGCGCTCAACGAGCACTCGGGGCCTAGGCGTGGCCTGTTGGGTCGGGACCACCCTCGGTGTACCCATCGCCTCCCAAGACCTTGCCCTCATTCGAGCACGCTCGACCGCCTCATCCATATGGCGACGCACCTCAGAGGAAGCCATCTCACTCTGATGAAGCATATGCCATGAAGCAGGACTCACCATCGGCCTCCTCGGAGTAGGGATAATCTGCGGGTCCTCTGGTGCATCCAGCGGCCCACTTCTCCTCCTAACGGTACCCGAAATCCCAAGCGCCTCCCAAGCGGCAGGGGACAACGGCATATACTCCTCCTCAGTTGGTAACACTGGACTCGGGAAAATGAACTGCATCCCCGGGTCCTCGCTGTCCTCTAGCAAGTGCTCCAAGTCGTAACCATGTTCCTCGAGGTCCTCCTCAGGGTCCTCCTCCTCCGAATCCTCCTCTTCCGGGTCTTCCTCTGGATCCTCTTCTACCTCGAAGTCGTCGTCATAGTACCCTCCAAGGTACTCCGATGGCTTCTCCTCTTCTTCGGTGTCCTCCCTCGGGTCTGCTTCAGGCTCCACCTCGGGAACTTTGGCCCCGTCAGACACCAACACTACCGACTCCTCGAGCACGGTCTTCACCTCCTCGGGTGGGCAACTTGGCTCTCCTACCTCAAAGCACTGAGGGGGAACCGGGAACTCAAGCCTGACTGGAGATGGCGGAACCACCTCGGCTTCCTTCTTGTTCCAAAGTTGAGAAACGATTGCGCCAATGACCTGAAAAAAGCGACGAGAAAGGATTAGTCTTTCTAAATATAGAAGCGAACTTACTATATCAAACTGGAAAGAAGGAATGACTTGAATGGCAGAGATTTGAAAATGCACATCTTACTCTAGTGCAATTTTCTTCAAAATTTTCAACTTTTGGATTTAACCAACAACTTTTCACAATACGAGCGGGTAAACGGTTTATAAAAATTTTGTGTTAGGTAAAACGATTTGAAACCCAACCCGTTTTAAAAACCTTTGGCTCTGATACCAAATCTGTAACACCCCCAAATATAACCTTGAAAGTATTACCGCCAGTGACCTCAGATTACCCATCTGAAGTCACCCAAGGCTTAATCATTTTATAATAACCATAAAATAACACCAATCATATCAAATATCATAAAGTTTATTCAAACCAAAGTCATGGATTACATCTGTAAATCCCAAATACATCCAAAATACATAATTGTTTCAATACATCGGAAGCCTTTTAATAAATTTCATATAATGGTCTTGATCAGTGCGATCACACGCCTAGGATCTTCAACCTTGAGAAAACTCTTAAAAACACCATCTGCCTTCATCGTCGCGTACTAGCCTTCACGGAAGGGAAGTTTTCCTGATGTGCCGTATGAGACGGATGACACCAGCCAACCATGCAAGGGAAATAAACTGGTTGGTTAGTCTAATGAAAGACTATGCAAGGGTAAAACAGAAAGGTTCTAAGTAGTCGTATTAGGTTACACCTGTCGTTTCTCGAATAATAACCGATGACGACAGTGAACCTCAACACTCCTACGGAAATATACGAAACAGTATGAACAAGAGAAGACTCCAAAAGATCGAGTCTTACGGGAACGTATGAAGAGAAGACTCCAAAAGATCGAGTCTTATCGGAAAGTATGACAAGTGTTTGGGAACGTTATAATTTCACACAAGCGTTTAAAATGACTTGACCATTTGGGTCCACGATCAACCTCACCGCGCAATGCGAATTCAAATTTGGAAGGAGGACTTACTTTAATCAAAGTCTGGGCGGTTTCCACGTTGTACTCCTCGCCCGAGGGTATATTAATTATGTGCATAATCGCACTTATCTTATTTAATTCCAAAACGTATATTCACGTTACAGCTTTTATCATATAAATATATCATCTCGATACAAGAGATATCTTGGGAGCATTTCCCAAATGTTTGGCACCAGCTGTGTGCACCACCCCTATACTCGGATAGGGATAGGTCATAACCAGGAAATGGTGTTAGGGCTTGGACATCCTACGCACCACGGTTATAAAGAAACAGCCAGTACTCGCAATGAGATACATAGCGTTCCTACAAATACTCGTTCTAACTATATATTAAGTTCACACATAAAATCCACACCAATACCATCACGGTAATAACAGATATAATAGCATTGTTTCTAGCAGTATATACAACCTATAATAATATCGCATTTTAAATCAAACATTTATAAAATCTGTTCCCCAAACGAAAACAACACTTCATCCCAATTTAATTAATAATTTAAAAAATTGATAATTAACGAAAACATGGAATGGTAAGCAAGAGCGAACCGCCACTTGCCTTAATCGAGACGAACGTAGATTGTCGGGTTCCGGGTATCTGGGAACTGGAAACGGAATCTGGTTACGGATTCCTACGACGACAACGAACCCACGACAAAACCCTAGGATAGATTCGATACGAATAATAATACGAATCTAAAGAAACGAAAGGAACGAGGGTCTCATCCGTGACCGGCTCGTCCAAAGCCACGATCGCGCTTGCTAAGGCAAGCCGCTGTCGCAGTTTTGGATTCGGCGGTCGCGGATTTCTGGGCACCATCCGCGGTCGTGGTGTTCATATCCGCGATCGTGGATCCCTCCCTGACGCGGCCCTAAATCGGCACAAGGCTCACCGAAAGACGACGGCGACGATGCTCTTCGGCTTCGAACAATGATGCTATAACTCCAGGTATCCAAGGCACTAGGGGAACACCACCAATTCCGGCGAGAACTCCGGCAAGCTTTCGACGATGGCACGAACTCCGGTGACAATGGAACGAGAGAAGGAAAGAGAGATCGAGAGCACTGTGAATGGAGAATTCGAGGGCTGAAGGCCCTATTTATAGGGTGAGAAGGGGAGTAACGTCGGCCAGACGAATCGATCGGCCTCCCCCCGGCGTAATGGCGGCCTCCGAACCGGCGAAACGTCGAGCTTCTAGAAGAAGATGATGAACATGTTTCCGCGATCGCGGAAATTCTTCCGCGGTCGCGAAAATGCCACTCGCGCATCCGGGACCTCTGGGAAAGGTTTTACACGTGGATTCATCCCCAACATTGAATACTCGTATCCATAAAAATATTCCCAGCCTCAATAATACATCGAATGTATATTATAACGCTCAAAGAATTATTACAGAGATTATACGAGTTACAGAAATTCCGAATTTTGCCAAACGCGTCACAAATACAGAACGATGGTTGGGAAATTACCCAAATACCCTTACTAAAATGAGGGGTATTACAGATAGAGTTCATAACTATATATTGTCTTTGTTACCATGTAATGAAAAAGTCTATTTCAATTCGGATAGCCTTTGCAAGACAAGTTTTATTGCAGACAATGATGCAAGTGTTTATACTTCTGACTACTTGAAAAGTATTAGATGTTTTGGTGTCCCAAATCATGTATTGAAAACTAAGGTTAATGTCCTTATTATGCTGCTTTGAAATATGGACCATTCTTCAAGTTTATGCAATGGGACAAGATTGATAACCACGTAGCTCGGCAGTCATGTCATACAAGGAAGAACTATTTTAACTACAATATTAGACATGTAGTTTTGAATCCTCGCATGCTCATGTCACCGTCAAACACTTCATACCCGTTCAAGTTTCAACGAAGACAATTTCTCTTGAATGTCTGTTTTGCTATGACGATAAACAATAGCCAGGGCCAATCTCTTACAAATGTCGCTTTGTATCTTCCACGTCCTGTTTTTGCTCATGGTCAGTTTTATGTTATCACTCATGGTCAGTTTTGTATTGCATCATCAAGAGTTACTAGCAAGAAAGGTTTGAAGATTTTGATATGGGACAAAAACAAAAAGAGATCTAATACTACTACCAATGTAGTATACAACGAAGTTTTTCATAATTTGTAGCAATTTTGAATATCTTACGAGATTTTATATTTAGGGTTTCATTTTCATGTATTAAATAAATATTTTGATTATGCTTTATCGTTTTAGTAGTATAGATGTTAGGGATATGACTATCCACGTTTCAAAACTACTTAACCAATTTTATTATTAATAAAGTTATGGAGAGTTTCACTTCTCTTTTGATAATGTATTTTGTTAATATCTTCAATATTTTATATTCAATTAATCTTTTTTTACATTAACATTCATCTACTTTTATAATAGTCATTACCTACATATTTCTATATCAATTAAATATATAATTTTTATATACTATTTTTTTTAAATGTTAGAAAAAATAAACAGATCCCGTGCATGACACAGGTACTATACTAATTGATTCAATAGTCGTAAGTAGTCGGGGTCCCAGGAAACACTTGCCACTTAAATGAACTCATCGTGTAGGAGTTTATGCAAATGACTCATTATTTGAATCTTAATGAATGTTTGTACACGAGGAATATAGCACTGAGTATAATATTTTCCAAATTGAACATTGAATTCTTTCGATGGATTAAATGGTACAAGAGTTGGTCCTTTTCTAATAACAACAAAACCTTAAACTTGGGATTCCAAACCTTCAGTAATATTTCTAGTCAATAATCTCTCACTTACAAGTATTCTTAATTTATAGGTTATTCGATCTATGAAACAATACCTAGGTATACATATTATCAGAGGACGAGTTAAAAAACAAATTTTCTCTAACGCAATTTCAAAATTAAAGAAGCAGCTTGAAAAATGAAAAGCTAACTCGTTGTCTCATCTGGTCGCAGTATTCTTATCCAATCTAATTTAGAGTCTCGGACTAATTACTTAATGTAGATCTTCTTTCTTTCAAAAGGAATCTGCCAAGAAATTGACAAAATTAACAAAAACTTTTTCTGGAATCATTCAACTCCAAATTATCATTCCCTTATTAGTTGGGATTCTATTTGTCAACCTAAGTGTTATGGGGGTCTTGATATTGAACTAGCTTACAATATAAACATAGCTATGCAAATGAAACTACTCTGGAAATTAATATTGGAACCTCAATCCTTCTAGGTTCGACTAATCTTAGAAAAGTATTTACGCAATTCTAATATTTTCTTGTACAAAAAGAAACCTTCAGATTCATGGCAATTTTCCAGACTTCTGCAGGTACGACAACAGTTCCGACAAGGTTTGTTCTGGCAAATTGGTGATGGTACTCATATCAATTCTTGGGAAGACCATTGGATTCCTAACTGTATTTTTTCTCAATTCGCGGGATTCCATGACCGTGGGGCCACTGTTTCCCAATATATCACCCCTGACAAAAAATGGGATTTGGGAGCTCTTCAGGTCCTCCTTTTGTCTCACATAATCCCTAAAATATTGAATATTTTTATACCTACAACTTACATACCTGACAAACTTATTTGGTACCAATCAGCCGATGGTACTTTCTCAGTTAAGAGTGCTCGTTCTTTAACTAGTCATACATATGCCTCACCCAGCTTTCCCACTTGGTTCTGGAAATTGCAAATTCCTCCAAAAATATTTTTTTTTTTATGGAAATGATTTTCTGACTCTTTACCTACAACTGAACGTCTAAATAGACATTTTTTCTAAGGTTCCGTCTCACTGTGTCGTTTGCAATTTCCCTATCGAGGATTCCAATCATTTATTTTTTGGTTGTTCCTTCTCTTTACGGACCCTACAATTATTTCAAAACCTCATTGATCACACATACAGTTTTGACTCCAATGATGATTTCTATACAAATATGGAATTCTTCCACTCTAGAAACAGAGATATTATTTCGGTCATTTTTCTCTGGTGGACCATCTGGAAAGACTGCTATGCTTTAATCTTTAGAAAAGTTCCTATTAATATTCGGAACACTGTTAACAGTGCATACATTTCTTACAAATATTGGACTCTGTCTTTATCACAACAGCATCGTTCCTTTGCCAATAAAAGGACGCGCTCCAACCAATTTCGCCGATGGCGAAAACCTCCTCCTAATTGCATAAAATTAAATTTCGACGCATCCGTCAAACATAATGGTTCTACACACATTGGATACGTTTTCCGGAACCACTCTGGTGAGGTGGTCTTCTTAGACCATAGGCAGATTCTCTGCTCCTCACCTATTAAAGTTGAGGCGTTGACCGCTCTTGAGTGCCTTCATAGGGCTATTTCTCAAGGGTTTGCGCGGATAGTTCTTGAAGGAGATAATCTTTCTGTCATTAATTCCATCCGTGGAATTTGGAAAATCCCTTGGGAAATTTCACCTATAATTATGGAAATTAGATCATTGTTACATTGTTTGGATTATTTTCAGGTTCATCATTGCTATCGAGAGTCCGACAAAGCCGCAGATTTCCTGGCTACTTCTAACATCTCCTCTACTCTTTTACGCAATGCTATTTTGGATTACCTTTTGCCGCACCATGATTGTGCACAGTTGCATTGATCTCGACTTCAATTCTTAGATTCGAGCTCTACTGTTTCTTCAGCTTGTAAATTATTTGTAAAAATCATCTGTTGTGATGATTTAGGTATGCCTTTTTATTTGTAAGGATACATTCTATTTGCATGTATAAAAAAACCTTAAACTTGGGCTGATTTATGTATTTAGGTGCAAATTCGGCAATAATAACATCTCAGGCGATAACAAAAAGTTAAGTTGAAAATCACTATAAGGTGCATTTTAAGAAGAAGAAAGATTCAAACCAATTTGTTCATATATGCTAACTTTTTTCACCTTAGAATTTTAAAATGCATTCGGACATTTTCAAATGTATAAATAGTTAAATTCAAATGCGCATGCAGTTTAAAATACACATTTATTAAATTCAATTGAGCATCTCACAAAATTCAAATGCACATCACTTTATAACCAAATGCAGACATATTAAAATGCACATCTAGTATTGTAGTAGCATAAATTTATACCATGAAGATTAAGGGAACCGGCGATGATAGATCTCCTTAAGAACTTGATCAACGAACAAATCTGCACCCAAAAAATGAGTCAACGGGAGAGTCAGATCTCCCCTAAGGCCCCTCCGACGTGTAATACCCCGGATTTGTAATCCATTATAAGGATTAGAATGCTACTCATGTCAACAAGAGCTCTTCCTTTTCCTGGTTCAAGTGAGGACAAAGAACTAAAAAGTTAAGAATGCTAGGGCGGGAGTAGTATTGGGATGGGTGACCTCTTGGGAAGTTCTCGGTTGGCATGGGGACAGCATTTCTAAGGTTGTGGGCCTTACAAATGGTATCAGAGCCGACTCTGGGTTACGAGTGGGCTTGTCCTGGATGGCAGTCGCTCGACCCAGAGGGTGGTCTTTGGGACTTGACGGGCCTTGACGAGGTCGTCAAGGGTTTAAGTGGGGGTGATTATAATACCCCGGATTTATAATCCATTATAAGGATTATAATGTTACTCATGTCAATAAGAGCTTTTCCTTTTCCTGGTTCAAGTGAGGACAAAGAACTAGGAAGTTAAGCGTGCTAGGGTGGGAGTAGTCCTGGGATGGGTGACCTCCTGGGAAGTTCTTGGTTGGCATGGGGACAGCATTTCTAAGGTTGTGGGCCTTACACGACGCTCAAGTCAGATATCACCAAGTGTCAATGAATGCTATGGTTTTTTAGAATGAGAAATGAATGAATGAATGAGAAAGAGTCTCCCCAATTAGGTTTTTTGGGATATTAAATACCTTATCACCTTTGGAAGTAAATAACCCCACATACCTTATTAGGCCAATTTAATATTTTCTCCATATATTAATTATCATTAATTATATCATCAAATAATATAATTATCTTTTCTAGATAATTATTCTCGTCAAGTATAACCCAAAACATGCTTTTGTATTGTACCATAATATGTGCACTCCTAAGACAAACACAAGATGGTCAGAGTTAAAAGTCTCATTTGAACTATATGTGCATTTGTATTGTACATGTCTGCATTTGAAAGTATATTGTATGTGCATTTCTAAGACAAACACAAGTTGTTGGGGATAAAAGTCTTGGTTGAACTATATGTGCATTCGTATTGTACACTATGTACATTTGGATTGTACCGTATGTGCATTTTTAAGACAAACACAAGTTGATCGAATATAAAAGTCTCGGTTGAACTATATGTGCATTTGTATTATACACTATGTGCATTTGTATTGTACATTATATGCATTTAGAGTGCACCGTATGTACATTTTGAATTTCTAAGAAAGACACAAGTTGGGAGGGGAAAAAGTCTCGATTCAACTATATATGCATTTTGAAATTCTAATGTAAAAAAAGTTGGTCGAAAAACAATTATCCGAAAAAAACAATTATCTATTTTTTTCCTTCCAAATGGACATTACAGTGATTCTCAAACTTAATTTTTTATTATGTTCTGAAATATTGTTCAATCCTTTTATTTTTTAACACATCCGAATTATGTCGAAAGTGTCACACGCCAATGACCCCAGACTTTAATGTCTGAAGTCACCCAAGGCTTAACATCGTCCCTTTGTTCTTTTTCTCAGCTCTTGGGTTGGTAACTTTTTTCTTCTGGACATGTACTCCAGTTCCTTTACGAAATGTAATCATGTGGTCCTTCTTCTATCTTCTGAAAACTAATTTCTCTACAAGTTTTTACTTTGACTAGAATGGCTTTGCCATAATTTTTTTTTCACAAAACAGATTTCCTGTATAATCCTTCCGGTCTATTTCGAGGAGGCGAGGTGGGGTAAGAACTTGGAAAAGAGGATTCCTCACTCTTTCTCTCATTCAAAATCGTGCAAGGAAAACCAAAAGGAACTCGAGCCTTTGCAATTGCAATTGCTAGACCAGAAATTATGGGTTCATATGGATTTCACAAAGCAGTTTTACATAAACCATTTTTCTCTCACATATTCACATGCATATCTATTATGGGTTTATATGAATCTAAATTCAAACTAAATGAATGTCACCCGGGTATAAATCGTCAAACTCTAGCCCTCATTCCTTCAAACTTTTCAACCTCGAACCCTCATTATTTCAAGCTCTTCAACCTCCAGCTCTCATTCCTTTAACCTTCAGCCCTCCTTCACTGTCATGACTTCAACCTCCTCCCACCGCGAGCCACCATCCACCCCAGCCCCCAACTACCCGAGTCCCCAGCCACCTCAAGCCTTCGGCCCCATCGCATTTATATGCAACCACAAAATGGTAGTTACGATGCTACTACTACTTGTAGTTGTGGCAGGGATTGCAATGGTGTTGGGAATGTCGGTGATAGGGATGGTAGTTTTATCCAAACCTGATGGACACCCGAAAATACCAACCCGAAAAAATGGGCAAAAACCCGAAAAAAAATGCGGGTGAAAATCGTGTTTCGGGTGATGGATCGGGTCGGATTCGGGTGACTGTTTTCATCCACTCGACCTGACCCGATCATCCACCTGAAAAGTACCCGACTTCTATATATTATATATTTTTTAAGCCAAAAACCCTAGATATAAAAGCAAGACCCTAATCTAATCCGACACATCCCCGCCCCCATTTCCCATTCTTCATTCTCTATTAGCAGCCAGTCTTCACTCTTCAGATCTTCTCCCATCTCCAACAATGGCTGCTCCCTAACCTTAAGCGGCGCTCCTCCGGCTCACATCATCTCTTTGCGGCATCTCCTCCTCGCGGAGTCATTGTTTTCATTCTGCTCGTCTGCTCGTCCTTCTCCGAGTTCCTGCAAGACGCTCTTTGCCCTCGCCTCTGCTGGACATCGCCACCTTGGTTGGGCATCGCCACCTCTACCATTAAGCACATCACCGCCGTGAGCCCGTGAGTTTATTTTCATGCCTTTTCAATGTTTAGTTATGTGGTTGTTCCTTTTGCATTTGATGTGTTCGGTTGTTTCTCTTGTTCAAGGTTCAAGACTGAATATTATCATAGTAATATCTTGGTTGGGGGCTTTCACTATGAAATTCGATTAGTTTAAGTATGACTCGTGATGGCGTGAAATGTGACTTGGATTTTATGGGGTCCAACTTATGTAGTTGATGGGGTCCAACTTATGTATTTGAGATGATTTGATATTAGAGGCAAAAAAAAATTATTCTTAAAGATAACATGTCAAATTTATTATTAAAATGTATATATTTTTGTCTTGAGGATTAAAGTTGTCATATATATGTCTTGAGTTTTTTAGTTGTTCTCTCTAATCAATTTGTGACAGCTTGATTGTGTATTATCGCGATGTCTCTCCTTACTATTTATATATACACACACAAAATGTCAAGTTCAAGTACTACAGAAAGGTAGCATCTTTTCTTGATGCATTTCAAGTCTTACTAGATTTGAATATATATATATATATATATATATTCAATTGCAATACTTCATGCTTTTGTACTAGTAATTGTTCAAAGTTGGTTGTGCTTTTCATTTGCATTATATTCTTATTATTAGCCTCATGATTTTTGCATATGCTACATTCTATTTTAGACAAGTGTCTAAATATTGCTAAGCTATAACTTTAGTTCATTTCATGCTTGCAACACCATTTTTATGACTATATAAGCTTTCTAATTTTAGTTCATTTCATATTGTGACCTCTAATTTTACTTTCTATTTCATATATAATTTACTTCCATTTGAATTAATAATATCTTATTTTTTTGTGTATTGTAGGAGTATCATTTATGAAGATTCTTCAATGAAGATTGGTGAAGTTGAAGACTTGTGATTGTTTTGTTAACTTAATTTTCTAGGTTGAATGCCTTGAATCTTGAATGAATACACTAAGACTTATTATGATTGTCTTGTGGATTTGTGATTTTATTTGGTGAACCGTGTATAAGACGTCTTAATTGTAATTTTCTTGTTTTGTCTATTGTAATTCAATTGGTTTTATAGTATAAGATTATAATGGTAAATTTCACCTGAAAATCACTCGATCCACTCGATTACCCGACGGATGTTAGGTGGATTAGGTTCGGGTGTTATGACCCTCGGGTGCGGGTCGGATGACCGGTTTATAAAATCGGGTCGGGTGGTGGATGTGGTCCACCCGTCCACCACCTGACCCATTGTCATCCCTAGTCGATGACAAAACTCAAATCCACCCCTCAATCTAAATTGCTTATGTTATGGGAAATGGATATTCATACAATGGTGGACATTCTCGGGCAATCCCCACAATTTTTTTCCTCCATATTAATGAGCATCACCCTTCTTGATCATGATATGATGTACCGGTTCAACAAGATCAATGTGATGGCGCGGTACCAAGAGGCAATGGTGGCCTGGTGCTTATGATTTCATCCGCCAACGCGAAGAAGGTTCAAGGATGACAATCTATCCGAAGGTGAAGTCCAAGATGAGGTGGAATAGCAATTCCAACTAAAACTTTAAATAATAGTTTTTATAAAAATAAATTTTATACTCTCAATCCTCATAATAAGCCAAAAATCGTAAACCATTACTTTGATACCATATTTGTGACCCCAGACTTTAATGTCTGAAATCACCCAAGGCTTAACATCGTCCCTTTGTTCTCTTCTCAGCTCTTAGGTTGATAACCTTTTTCTTTTGGAGTTGTACTCCAATTCCTTTACGAAATGTAATCAAGTGGTCCTTCTTCTATCCTTTGAAAATTGATTTATGTACAAGTTTTTACTTTGATTGGAATGACTTTGTTTTAGACAAAGCCAGAAAAAATTTACAACAAAACATATTTCTTATTATGGGTTCATATGGATTTCACAAAGCAATTTTAGACAAACCAGTTTTTCTCTCACACAACCACACGCATATCTATTATGGGTTCATATGGATCAAAATTCAAACTAAATGAATGTCATCCGGGTATAAATCGTCAAAATCCAACCCTTATTTCTTCAAGTTCTTCAACCTTCAGCCCTCATTCTTTCAGGCTCTTCAACCTACAGATCTCATTCCTTCAACCTCTAGCCATCTTCCACTGTCATGACTTCAACCTCCTCCCACCCCGAGCCACCATCTACCCCAGCCACGAGCCCTCAGTCACCCCAAGCCCCCATCCACCCCAAGCCTCCGACCCCATTGCATTTATATGCAACCATAAAATGGTAGTTACGATGCTACTGTTACTAGTAGTTGTGGTGGGGCTCGCAACGGCGTTGGGATTGTCGGTGATGAAACTCAAATTCACCCCTCAATCTACATTATTTATGCTATGAGAAATGGATATCGATACAATGGTGGTCATTCCCGGGCAATCCCGCAGTTGTTGTTCTCCATATTAATGAGCTCCACCTTTTTTGATCATGATACAACGTACCCGTTCGGCAAGATCAATGTGGTGGCGCGGTACGGAAAGGCAATGGTGGCCATCGGCGATAACGTGGAAGTCACAACTCCAAATGACGGCAAAAGCATTTGGTATACGGAACTCTTCATGAAAGATTGGGCGTATGAGGACGCTTATGATTTCATCCGCCAACACGAAGAAGGTTCAAGGATGACAACCTATCTGGAGGTGAAGGCCAAGATGAGGTGGAATAGCAATTCCAAGTGACCGCATGGGGCTTCGTGGTTCAAGACATCATGCCCCATTAATTTTTTACTCCCCTGAACAGTTCAACTAAAACTTTAAATGAGAGATTTTATCAAAATAAATTTCATAGACTTTCAAACCTCATAATAGGACAAGAATCATAAAACCATTGCTCTAATACCATATTTATAATACCTCCAACTTATGTTGAAAGTGTCACACGCCAGTGACCCCAGACTTTAATGTCTGAAGTCATCCAAGGCTTAACATCGTCCATTTGTTCTCTTTCTCAGCTCTTGGGTTGGTAACCTTTTTTCTTTTGGAGTTGTACTATAATTCATTTACGCAATGTAATCAGGTGGTCCTTCTTCTATCCTCTGAAAACTGATTTATCTACAAGTTTTTACTCTGACTGGATTGGCTTTGTTTTAGACAAAGCCATAATTTTAGTTCAAGCAGATTTCCTATTATGGGTTCATATGGATCAAAATTCATATGGATTTCACAAAGCATATTTCACAAAGCAGTTTTAGACAAAATTGTTTTTCTCTCACACGTTCACACACATATCTATTATGGGTTCATATGGATCAAAATTCAAATTAAATGAATGTCATCCAGGTATAAATTGTCAAACTCCAGCCCTCATTCCTTCAAGGTTTACAACCTCCAACCCTCATTCTTTCAAAATCTTTAACCTCCAGCCATCATTCTTTCAAGTTCTTCAACCTCTAGTTCTCATTCCTTCAACCTCCAGCCCTCCTCCACTATCATGCAAAACATGCAAAAATCCATGAATTGCAACTCTCAGCTTTTAGTATTAGGGATTTGTACAGACTATTTTTGTAAAAACACCCCTATGATTACATTTTATTTGAACCAAATCCATTCCAAATTTATTTAAATGTTAGATAAAACAAATGATGGATGTTTGTCAAATATAAAACAAATGATTCATCAAAGTCTGTATATTGGCGTTTGGGCCGGACCGAATGCAAGCCCATTGTGATGGGCCCAAAATTTTCCTCATGTTATATTGCAACTTAAATATAACATTTTGAACATTTTCACATCCTACTATATGTATACTCTACCCATTAATCTCGGTATTAACTTTTTTATGCTTTGAGGTAAGAGAGTACAAGGTATTCACTAACTCATATGAATTAGAGACTGGTTTATATTCACGAATTGTGATTAACTTTTGTTGCTCGGAGATATTTGTGTTGATCCAACTGTCGAGCTCAATATATAAACTCAGCAAATTTTCATTTTAAAAAAGAAATTGATATTAGAAGGAATAATCCTATCTATTTGTATACTAAGCTTAGGTTTCTCATAATTTTGAGCTGAGATTCGTGATTGACTCCCAACAACTTTCCTCATTTCTCATAATTTTGATGTGGGATTTACAAATGTATCCCAACAATCTCCCCCATTCCTTACATTTCTTATATGAGATCCACGATTAAATCCCAACAATCTCCCCCATTCTTCACATTTCTTATATGTTATTCACATTTTACTCCTAACAATTTCTCCCTCACTTGAAAATTCCCACAAACCACGTCCTGACACAAGTCGACCCGACAGGTCTGATACCAATTGTCGCGGGGAGATAAATTTGTGTTGGCCCAATCGCCAAGCTCATCACATAAGTCCAACAAAATTTTATCCTAAAATTAATTGGCAATAGGAGTAACTCATCTACTTATATACTAGATTTAGATTTTTTACAATTTTAATATGGGATTCACAATTGACTCTCAACAATTTTAATGCACAAAACTAGAATTTATAAATATACGTAACTGGATCTTAACAATAATAAATAATAGATAACTAAAATAATTGATATATTAAAATATCTCATAGTCCCAATCGAGTAATTGAATTTTAGTTAATTTTGATGTATCTAAAAATTCACCTTTTCATATATTATTATTCAGGAGTATAGGGCTATCATGATTTCAATGGACAAACGAAAGCTTTGTTAGAACAAATAATGATGTTGACATGATTAAGGATATACTTATTTACATTAAAAATCAAATCCATAACTAGAAACAAACGAAAAATTGGAACCCATATTGTCTGGCTAAAGAAAGTCAAAAGAAGAAAAATAATAACAATAGAAGACGAACAAAAAAGAAATGGAAAAAACCTTCGGATGATGTTGTTAAAATCAACACGGATGGTTCAACTAAACCTAACGGAGAATCTAGCTACGGCTTCATTTTTCGAAACAATAGAGATGAACCAATACTCCTTTATGGAGAGAAATGTGGAATATCTACCCCTTTAAAAACGAAAACCCTAGCGTTTAGGAATGTCTTGGTTAAGGCCTATGAATTAGGCCTTACCAACATTCAAATTGAATGCGATAACCTTATCATTGTAAACGTCCTAAATAAAATCTGGCACTATTCTTGGGATATTGAAATTTTAATTTTTGATATCCTTTGTGTTTTACAACTGTTTTCTTCAGTGCAGATTTGTCATGTCTTTCAAGAAACAAACATTGTTGTCGACTGCATTGTAAAGCTGGCCTAGCGGAGTTCCTTGGAAGATATTTGAGCCAATCTAGACCTTTTAGTTCTCATCCAAAATGATGCTATAGACTGAGAAACCGACTCTTTTGTGGTTTTCTGGTCTAATTGTTACCTTATCAAAAAAAGGACAAACATGATGTGGTTATCTATTCTTTCGGTCGATATATCAGGTCTTCGATATGGCCTATTGACATTCAAAAAAATTGGGGTAATTTTTGTGTGATTAATGTATTTAAAGATATTTGGTATTGTCCTTTTGGAGTTCAATATTATTAATTCTATCTGGTTTTATATTAGATTTTTAATAGTTAAAAAAGATTGGACATAGTTTCAAGAAATTAGTTACGCGACTATCAAAATTGTAAATTTAGGTCATTAAGAGTGTGTTTGAATCGTCACCTATAATGTATTATAGCGCATTAAATTGCATTATGTTGCATTAAATATCATAATTTAATACAAAATAATACAATTTAATGTATTATAATGCATTATGAGTGTTGATTCATCGGATCCTTGAGTATTTGATGCTAAAATATTTAATGTAACCTTGTTACAATCACAAGGATGTTCTAGAATGAACACCAAAACGAGTTATAATTATTTCAGAAATTTCGTCTGGTAACCCTGAGTTTTTGACTTTTTCGCGAAATATCCCAAGGTTTTGACAATTTCGTGTGGTAACCCTGAGTTTTTGACTCGTTCCGCCAAATACCCCTCCATTCTCTTTCAGCTGAAAATGGGTTAAATTTAATAAAAAAATTCAAATTAAAAAAAGATAAAAAAGCCCAAAATTTTTTATCTTCTCTGTCGGGAACCAGGAGGATCTCGCCGGCGCTCTCCACCGCGCCGCCCTCCACTTGTTGTCGCCCGTCGCTCGCTGCCGCCAGCCGCTCGATCTCGCTCGCCGCAGCCTTGCTCACCCATGTATTTTGCTTATCAGAGGAATCGAAGGTTAGCTCGATTATCAGAGGAGTCGAATGTTAACTGGCGGCTACCGGCGGTGGTTGGAATTGGGGTCGTTGGAGTTGGATTTCTCCGACGAGGAGTTGGAATTCGGGATCTATGAGGGAGTGGGAGTGGGAGTGAGAGAAGGATCGTCGGAGAGGCCGATCTTTCGATTTCGCCCAGATTATCCTCCATCTGCTTCCCTCCGATCACAATCGTTGGGGTCGTATCTCTGAAAGCGGTCGATCTCAGCCCGGTATCAAAGAACGCCAAGCACTGCACATCACTCAACATCTTCACCATCGAATTGGATCCGTACATCCGCCACTTCGAATTTATGTCAAGGATCAGATCTATCATCGGCAATCCGTATCCGGTCCCGGAATTATACTTGATGCTCGCCGTATTGAAGCACGTCTTGAACGAGCTCCTGCCCCCCGCAACGAACCCGGCGACGAACGCAGATGAACGGCGCGTAGATCTCAGAATCGAGCTTCGTGTACGGCGCCATGGTGCTCAATTGGGTGCCGCCGTCGCCTCTAGCGTCGATTGACAGCAAACTGGAGTTGAATTTAACGGGAGCGCCGACA
Organism: Rheum nobile; assembly: GCA_027886185.1. Classification (NCBI taxonomy): domain Eukaryota; kingdom Viridiplantae; phylum Streptophyta; class Magnoliopsida; order Caryophyllales; family Polygonaceae; genus Rheum; species Rheum nobile. Next base: position 4,308,254 of record WOAB01000041.1, read on the forward strand.
ATTTCGATGGAGGTGATGTTGATAAAGTCGGCCATCGCCGGATCGCCGGGCTCGTAGGCGTTCATCACGTTGTGGGAGTTGGAGACGTGGGAGATGTTGGCCAGGTTGCCGGAGAAGTCGGCGGCGCTGGGAGGGAGCACGTAGGGCCCGTCGCCGAAGTAGACGGCGCCGGTGGAGGTGGAAGAAGACAGAAAAAATTTGTCGTGTGGGTTTGGCCGGAAATAACAGAGAAGTAGACAAGAAAATTTTGGGCTTTTTACTTTTTTTTATTAAATTTAACCCATTTTCAGCTGAAAGAGAATGGAGGGGTATTTGGCGGAACGAGTCAAAAACTCAGGGTTACCACACGAAATTGTCAAAACCTTAGGATATTTCGCGAAAAAGTCAAAAATTCAGGGTTACTAGGCGAAATTTCCGAAATTATTTTGTGTCAATTCCATTTGTTTCCTTTATAAAAAAAAAATATGTTACCTTCTACTATTTAAAAATAGTAGGGAAATTCCTGTTGGTGCCCCTGAGTTTAGGGTTATTCTTGTTGGTGTCCCACGATTAAGTTTTTTCCTGTTGGTATACCTAAGGTTTTGGTTTGTTCGCTTTGTAACCGAAATTTTTCATATCCGTATCATTTCGGTTCAAATTGATCAAATAGAAGCTCATCACTATGTTTATTGACCTCAACTTAGTAGGATTCGACTCCTAAAACACTCAAATCCATACTCGAACCATTCCGATTTGAATTCTTAAGGTCGAAACGGGTTGTTGTTTCGGAATTCAAATCGACATGGTTCGGACATGGATTTGGGTATTTTAAGAGTCAAATCTTACTAATTTGAGGGCGAGGAACACAATGGTAGACTTGAATTTAATCAATTTGAACTAGAATGGTACAAACATGAAAAAGTTTGATTACAAAACAAACAAACTCAAACCTTAGGGGTACCAACATGAAAAAACTTAATCGTGGGACACCAACATGAATAACCCTAAATATAGGGGCACCAACAGAAATTTCCCAAAATAGTATCATAATTAGCATATGTCTCTATGCCATGCACGAGATTCTTGTAAACTATTACACAATCTATTAAAAAAATAAATTATTTAAAGTTTAATTGTACACAAAGTAACACGTACGTGAAGAAGAAAAATGTAACGCAGGGAAACAACAATAAGGTGATTAGAAATGAGAATTAAATTGTGATAGAAAATGAACTAATTAAGTGATGACACCTAAGATGTATGTAGTATGTAGGTTACGGTTTCATATGTTTTGAAATAATCAAAATATTGACCGCTAAAGTTGTATGCAATGCATTTTAATAATTCTATAAAGAATTGACTAAAAGTTCAATACAAATCGATCGTAAAAATTAGTTTGAACATTTATCAATTTTACTACGTTTTTTGTATTAATTTTAAATGAATATTAACATATACATTTCATAATAAATCATTTGTTTAATTTGTATCAACCAAATTATATAGTGGATTCATATAAGATTTATATGATCCATTAATATAATATACCATAACAAAAGTCGTCTAGGATTAAGGAATTCATAAAAAAAAGTGTGTAAAATATTTAAAACTTTAACCAACCATTTTTTAATAAAAAAGAGTCTACTACTTATAATTAATTAATCAAATAGGTTACTACTTGTAATACATAGTCAATTCTTAATAAAATTGGTAAAATATATATTACGGAGTAATTATTTATTTATTATGAAACATATAAATTTATGGTTAAGATATGTAGAGTTTCCATAAATTTTGGTGTAATATCTTGATATCAATCTTTGAGAGCATAAATATATATAAATAAGGTAAGTGAATTTAAAATATTGAAAAATAAGGACAACGAGTAAATATCAAAATATGGAAAAGGTATAAGAGTAAAAAGCTGATAGTATATATTGCCTACATGATATAACTCATTGAATGTCACGTAGGAGAGACATTCGATTTTAATATATAGAGAAATTAATGTTTTCATATTTAAAAAAATGTCAAAAGGTAATACTATATATTCATACTAGTATAGTACATTAGTACCCGCGCCAAGCACAGAAGGAGATTTATTAAATACTTTTAATAATATAAAATTAAAATTCAGGAAGTTAAATACGTCCCCTGATACTAAAATATGGTTAATTTTATATCATTAGTGTTCATAAAAAATATCATATTAAAGGAAATACAACATTAATTGAAAAATATCACCATAGTTATTCAAACCAATGTTAGTTGTTCAATAGAATTCATATTTAGTTATCTTAAACAAAAGTTTGAATAATGATTTTTTTCATGGAATTTTTTAAAAATCATTGTAGAAAAGTATGTTCAATGGATCTACTTCTACTAACTAATATATATATTTATAATAATATGTTATATTATTAAAATAAGAAAACTTTATTTTACTTTATATTATAAATCACTTTTGATAAGTATGTTTTAAAATTTATATCATATTATTATTTTAATATTTATAAAAGATCAGATATTATAAAAGTTTTAACAATTGACAAAAAAGGAAGCTTTTTTTTTCAAATTAGATGAATATCTTATAAATATTAGTTACATATTCATACAATTTAATTATTTGTTTCCTTAGTCCAAACCAATCTTAACTAAAATGTCATGTTACTCTGCAAGTAACCTAATCATAATAACCTCAATAAGAAATTTAATTGCAAGTTACTTATCTAAACAATATAAAAATTATACTATTTAATTTTTGGTTGAATAAATCTATGACTAAGATATATTTATTTATAACTACACACTTCTATTTTTGAATTTAAATATTAATTCTTCAAGAAAAAGAAGCAATTGAATTGAACGTTTTTTTATCATTTACAAAATTCAAAATCAATCTTTATATTTTTTAAAAAGAATTCAAATCAACATAATTTTAAAGTGGTTTCTAATTTCCATATTTTACAAAAGTTAACTGGATTTAATTTTTTAATGTTAAAAATACTTTTTTAGAAAATATACAAAGTTATTTTGGGAGTTTTAGATAATTGTATTGGGTTTCTTTCATTTTAGTGATATAATATTTAAATTTGATTTTTTTGACTTTTACCCCATGAATACAAATTAAAATATCAAAATTAGAATGGTTTTTAACTTTTATTCCAAGAATAGATATAAAAAGGGCGAATATTAGAATGGTAAATAGTAATGTATTTTAAAATTATTATTTTTAAATATGTGTCCATATACGCAAGAAAATAAATTAATTGAAGTTATTTTAAATCTCAAATTATAGTTACAAATATTTTAAAATGAAATATAATCTAAATTGAAAATAAAAATATGATTAGACAATTAAGGACGTGCATGTGTATGAGTTTAAACTCCAATTTAGTTCAATTCAAATTTCTGGCGTATTTCATATGGATAGATTTTATACTTTAGTTTATATATTTAACTAAATAAATAAATTAAATGTATAATTAAGGTGGGATCCACTACTCTTTTAATATATAATTAAATTAGATTTACTGTTATAAATTTTTTTAAAGGCCGGATGATGTTGCGGATTATGGTTGGATGATGATTACACGTAGGTGAATTGAACGAGGTGTCGATACATAAGATTTTAGGCCTCTCATTTGATATATAGATATATATAGATTAGAAAGAGTAAAATTTTATAGTATTATCCATGTAAATTAATTATGATTTCCACTAACTAACTTTAGACGTAAAAAAAATCAACAAATAATAGTATGTAAAATTTGCATATTTTCTTAGAAACAGTTCACTTTTATATATGAGTCTTTTATATATAATTCGATAGTATTATTTCTTATAAAGTTATGAGTACATGCTATTACAAAATATAAACAAAATTTGTATGAAATAGTTTGATAGACATATGCTTTCTTCTTATTTTAATAAAATATTTTGATAATGTCAGATCTATTAAAATTTAATCTTTTCACTTTATTGATATAATATTCATCTCTACTATTATATTGAGTAGGCATATTTTCATAACCACTTATCAAATTTTCTGATAATATATCTTTATAAAAAAGTTTAAATTAAAATTACTTAGAATAATATCTACAAATAATTATGTTATATAAAAAACGTAGAAGATAACTATATATTGAATATGATCAAGTTTTTATATCAATTAGTTCTGTTGAGGTGAATGATTGAATTTTGAAAGAAAAATCACGTTTAAAGTAATAAATTGGGAATCTCTACCGCTAATAAGTGGATATAATGAGTTAGTTATGGTTAAAAGAATTGGATATTAAAATAAAAAGATATATTTTAAAAATGAGGAAATTTGGAATTTAACCTAAACAAATATCTTAATATTTTTCTATCTTAACATATTCCCTTAGTCTATTTATGTGCACCTTTTCTTATATATACATTATAATTAAGTTTAGTTAGTTGAAATTAGATAGATCTCATATGGGTGCACCTTTTTTTATATGTACATATAATTAAGTTTAGTTACCTGAAATTAGATAGATCTCATATGATCATTTTTTTTATTAAATACTTACATATATTAATGTATAACTTTTTTAAAAATGATAATGAGCACCGAAATAATAGAGAAGTAAACTAAAACTTAAAAAAATGTAATAGATATTAATTTAAAATCAGTAAATATGTTGAATTATCTTTAATAGATATTGTTTATTTATGAGTAGATTTGAGTAAATACTTAAATATATTAATGTATAATTTTTTTTAAAGTCTAGATGATGTGGCAGATGATGGTTGGATGAGTGACAACACGTAGGCAAATTGAACGTGAAGCTGACACGTAGAATTTATGCCTCTCCTTTAGTATATAATAGATAAATAAATAGGTAGATATAGATATTAAAGATAATTTGTTATGTAGGAATTGGTATTTTATAATTTGTTAAGATAATTTTATAATTTGTTAAGTTTTTGTATATGAAGTGAATTAAAATTATGTAAATAAAAAAAAGAGCGAATAAGAAAATGACACGTAAAAATTGTGGGTCCAGAATCGTTCTAGTGGCTCGAAAGGGGAGAGCTTTGATATATAGTAATAGATTTTAGACCTTCACATTTCATTGTCTTTTCACAAAATGATAAATTGACAAAAATGTATAAATTGTTTTTTTTAATGTCTTTGCAGTTATTTAGGCCTTATTGTTATATCATATTCAATAATAAATTATTATATTTTACATTCTATCTGATAAACTTATACTTGTGGGTGAAAATCAACTCAATTAATTTTTGTTTATACTCAACATAGAAAAATGAGTTTTTAGCTTTTGAGTCATTTCGCATCGAAAGTTTGGAGGTGAATGGACCTTCTTATATATTGTGGCCCCTAGTTGGAAATTGAAATGGTGAAGATGGGTGAGAAATGAGAACCCCGCGTGCACCGTCACAGTCGTCTAGTCCGTGACGCGTGTTTGCGAATAAAGGGCCAAATAAATTACGGATTAGCACTATCTATTATTATTCCCTAACTTCTGAGTTCTACTAAAACGTTTCAAATTTGAGCTCCATTTTGCGGAACTTGGGGAGCAATCCTTGACCCATTTCAAAAATTATTTGGTATTGATTTTGTAAATGGGGAGATGAACATATCGTGTGCGAATTATATTCTCTAGTCTCTACATTCCTTCTTAAAGGCGGTGCTTCTATTCTCCATGGACCCACAATTCAAGAGTTCTTTCTCTTTTCATATCAAAGCAAACTCGCTCTTCTACTGGTTTGAGTTCCAATCGTTCTCTTCTCTTCTTATCGAAGTGCACAAATTCGAGGGGAGATGTGCTAACCTTAAAGGAATTACGCTGTATCTAACTTGCATCAGTATCAGAGTTATTTGCTTCTAAGATAATGACTTACAACACAACACAACACAACACAACACAACACAACACAACACAACACAACACAACACAACACAACACAACACAACACAACACAACACAACACAACAACGAGTCTACATCAAAACGGAATTTCAATCTCTATTGTGATTCTCTTACAATCTATAATACCCTTATACCATGAGTTAGAAATCTTAATAAATTCTTAACCTTATCAAGATTACAATAGCTTAGTTTCAATGCCGTGCACGGGACATGAGTAAAATTTTATATTAATATTATTTATTTTAAAAATATATCGATTTCACATTTAAAAAATATTAAATAGATGAAAAATATATCTAATAAGTGACAATAAAAATGAAATTAAGATAAGTACAATAATATAAAGAAATATAAAATAATAATCAATTAATAAAGATCACTCTGATTTTGTACATACGTAATATGTCGAATTAGATCTCACACCTAAGAATAAATGAATTAAAACAAAATTTGAATAAAATGTGACTAATTAAATGGAAAAAATAAAAGAGAATATTTGATAAATACATAATATATATTTTTATATAATATGGAAATCATGGTCAAATGTGAATAATCAATACGTTGAAAATGAATTAGGATCACATAAATATTTTATATAATAATAATATTAGAAAAACATATAATTTAGTTATGTGACACGATGTGGAGTATACATGTGACAATAAATGACATAACGTAATGTCAAAACGACAAGTGGTCTTAGTTAGGTTTTACTTTATTATTATATAGTAGATTAAACATCAAAGCTTCAAATCAATCATATAAATGGGTAACCTTGTAAATTCATAGAGGTTATTTCTAGTGTGTGTCCATGGTCACACAATAAAAGTTCTATGTTTAGCAATAATACTTTTCAGCCATTAGTTTAACTTTTTTTCTAAGGGTTTATCCCATCTACTTTAGGGAATAAAATGGAAATAATTTCATAATTTAATATCTTAGCATATGTCGTTGGGAACACACTAGAAAAGGTGATTTATAAATATAAAGGTATGACAAATTAGTTAAAAGATATGATAATATGTAGTCCCTTAACACTATTTATATTAATTTTGAAATAATGATCGATGTTCCACAAACAATAAATATCTACTTAAATTTTTTGAGATGTTTGAATACTATTAATTGAAGAAACATGTAAATTATCCTATTATATATAATATATCATTTAGATGAGATATTTATGATTAGATTAAATTTTAAATCTAGAAAAAAATTGGAATAACAAAATGAATTTTGATATAGATACTGTGCTGACAAAAAAAATTAATATAAAAAAATGCATGGATTTTGATATGGGTTTACATGTGTTTTAATAAGGGGTGTCATGTGGTGTAGTTAGAAATATAGTAGATTTATAAATAGAAGAGATGAATTCAACCTTAAAAGCATGGTAGGGAGAAGAGACAAAAATCCACAACACCAAAATTAATTATCATATCTAAATGTACAAAGAGCCAAAATTAAACGGCACCAAAGAGACAAATACCTGCTCACGATTGACATGGTGTTGTTGTAAACTCTCTTCAATCCATGGTTTTGGGGAGTCTGACACGTTGAAGAAAGCTTTTATAATCAGAATATAATAATAAAAAATCTAATAGTATAATGAAAATATATTACCAAATAAAAACTATCTACAAATATAAAAAATAATCTAGTTGATTATAAATAATATTCTCTTAATTTTTTCTTTCATAATAAGTTATTCAATTGTGTTGCATTATGTTTTTGAATACAACTCTACCGACCATTGAATTTTAGTGCTCATTGTATGAATATTATCATAAAAAATTCAGAGTATGAGAAACTAGAATAGAGACTCCTTAGTAGAGATTTAAATTTACATCTTGATTTCTCTTCAATCATTAATTTGTTTAAACTCAATTCTCTTTGTAAGAGTAATTTTGTTATGATAGATTTATTTTCGTAGTTCAATTCAATGATTTCTATGAATGTACTACTTGAGCCGGTCTATAGATTATAATTTGATAATGGTCTGGACGAAATACTTTATAATTTTGAGAAAAATTAGTTCTTCAATCATAAATTTTGAAATTTAGCATAACAATGTGTTAATTGCTCTATTGTTAAATGTGTGTTTCATCCGTTTTATTGTTGTGTTTGATATGTTGAGAATCAAATTTAATTGTCCATTTTGATCAATACAAAATTGAATCTTTTTGATCATCGAAGGGAATGTGCAGTATATAGTTCGGTAGATTTGGCTTCTTTGCATCATCAGATATTATGTACCTTATAAAAGCTAACCCTGATTCTCAACTTATGCGGATAAAGATCTAGAACCCATGAAGTCTCCATAGGAAGAAAACTCAAATTGAGTTATGTCGATTATATTTTGTTGAATAATACACATGTTGTTCAGTCCAAATGTATTTTGATTTGTAACTTTTTGTAATTTATTTATAATATTTATAATCGATTTGTAATCTTGCTAATTGATTGATCTGTAATCTTTCCAATTGATTTTTTTTTTGATGAGGAAAGAATTAGACAAACCTAACGTCTTAACGTAGGTTTTCCTAGAGCATCCTGCCGGATGAGAACATAGAGTTCTGAATCAAGAGAAAAGTCAGACACATGGGGTGAATGGCTAGGGATGGAAATGGATCGAGTGGTGGATGGATGTACCCATACCACCATCCGATCCGCTAAATAATTTATCCATCCGCTCCATCCATCATCCGTGAAATCTTCAATCCGTATCCAATCCACCATCATCCGTCGGTTATGTGGATGGATCGGGTGAAATATACGGATTTTCATATTTTTACATTTTAACTTGAAAAAAAAACGTACTATGACAATAACATCATAAAAAAGTAAATATAAAATACAAATAAAAGTCGTTAATAATCCATATGGATTCAATATTCCATATATAATAAAACAACATAATAGGAGACTTGAGAGAGAGGCAGAGAGTGGTCGGTGTTCCAATAAGGAAACCTAGGTTAGTAAATAGAAAATTAATAAATTAATAAATATATATATTACTAATTTACTATTAAAATAAAATAAAATAAATATATATATTATTTTAATATTAATAAATTATACGGATTAATCGGGTCGGGTGGTCGGGTGGGTGATGGATCGGGTGGTGGATTGGATGAACCTTCATTCGTATCCGATCCGTCAACCATCCGTTAATCCATTCACCCAATTATCATCCACTTAACTTCGGGTTTTCGTCCACAAATTCGGGGCGGATGATCGGGTGGATCGGGCATCCGCGATCCATTTCCATCCCTATGAATGGCTGAGTTTAGCAATTTTATCAGCAAAACGATTCACCTTCCGAAAAATGTGTTTGATGTGAACTTCTTGGAAAGATTGGAAGTCAAAGAGAATGTTAGCGACAACCATTTCAATTTCCCAAGGACAAACCCAAATGCCTTTAATCGAGTTAATAAGGCAAAGGTTGTCACATCCGATCTCAATTTTAGAGAGTTTGAGCTGTTTAGCTTTGTTAACACTCTTTTTAAGTGCCATTGCTTCAGCCAAAAGGACGGTGTTGTATCCACATGTATGACTGTCCATGTGAATTATTTATGCTTTATCGTTTCAGATGATGTAGCCACTATCGGCTTTACCACTGGTTAATTTTGTTCCATCAAAGTTTATTTTATGAAAGTTTGGGTGTGGTCGTTCCCATGTAATGTTCCTTTTCTTCCTAGCAGGAACACTTTTTTTCTGAGCGGGGATGATGTCCTCGTTTTCATTGTTCTTTGTTCTTTCACAGTTATTAATTAGAGTATGGATATAATTTTCTAGATTCTTGATTCTATCATTATTGTTGTAGTTAAAGATAATTTGGTTTCCATTTATCCAAAGTCCTCACCATGTAATAGCAAGACATGTGAATTCTTTTTTTTTTAATTGTGATTGTATATCAAAAAGGATATCTTTTGGGGTTTTATTGTTGGTATTGAGTGTCCTAATAATTTGTTCAGCTCTTTTGTTTTGGATTTTTATGTGTTTCAGGGAGAATGGGCATTGCAAGAGGAAGTGAGATAGATCTTCTTGTGGGTTATCGCATGCATCGCAAGATTATGGAACTGCTACATGTTTTTGTGCTAGTCTTAGTTTTGTTGGTAGACCATTATGACAAATTTTCCATAGAAAATTTTTCACTTTATGGTAGGTATTCAGGTTCCAAATCCATGATAGGTCATTGATTGGTGTGGATGATTGGTTTGTTATAAATTCAAAAGTTGTCTTAGTGGAAAACCAGCCGTTTTTACTAGGCTGTCAATATAGTCTATCTACTATGTTATTATCTGGTATTGGTATATCCAAAATTTTGAGAACAGTCTCAAGATTGAGGACAGCTTCCAGTTTTGGTCTATCCCAATGTTTCTCTGTAATAAATTCGTTGATTGTTGTGTCCAGGTTGATTTGTATATTTGGTAGTTTTTAATTTATTATGTTGCAGTTAGTAACCCAATTATCTTCCCAAAATTTAATTGTTTTCCCATCTCCGATGAGCCATTGGAGGCCAGATTTGAACTCGTTTCGAAGTTTTAGTAGTTGTGCCCATTGCCAAGAATGGTTACCTTTCTTAGAGTATTTTAGGATATTTATATTTTTGAGATATTTCTCATTTATTATTTTAACCCAAATAGTATTTGGTTATGCAAAGATTTTCCAAATAAGTTTCATTTGGAGAGCTTTGTTCATGTCTTGTGATTTTTGAATCCCAATGCCGCCATTAAATTTGTTTTTACAAATTTTGTCTCATCCTATTAGTGGTTTATAAGTTGGGTCTTTATTCCAAAGGAAGTTTATATTGACTTTATCAAGTTCTTTGTGAATGTAGTTTGGCAACATAAAACATTGCATTATAAAGTTTGGTTTGGCAGCAAGATTGGATTTAATAAGAGTCGCTCTACCCTCCATGGATAGGGGGTTGGCTTTCCATTTTGAAAGTTGATTTGTAGTTTTTAAAATTGTCTCTTGAAAGGTGTCTCGGTTAACTTTCCCATTGATATTTGGACAGCCTAAATATTTTTCTAAAGAAGTGGTACTTGGGATGTTTAGAACTGATTGAATTATTGTTTTTAATGAATTTGGGGTATTATTTGTTGTTTGGAATGTTGATTTATGATAGTTTACACATTGTCCGGATATGGGGCAATATTCTTCAATAATGTTTTTAACTTTCATGCAGGCAGACTGATTTGCTTTAGCAAAAATGAGAATATCATCTGTGAAAGCAAGGAAGGGGATATTAGTACCCATACGTGTTATTGGAAAGCCAATTTGGTTACGATTAAGGTTACCTTCTTGTTGCAATTTTCTGGCGAGTATTTCAGCGCCTAGATTGAACAGAAAAGGTCAGAGAGGATCACCTTGACGTAATCCTCTATGAGGGTAGAACATTTATGTCAGTCCATTATTAACCAGAACAGAGAAAGATACGGTTTCAATGCATTCTTTTATCCATCCGATGAAACGGCTAGAGAATCCAAATTTGTGAAGAACAGAAAGGATGAATTCCCATTCAATTTTATCATATGCTTTTTCTATGTCTAGTTTGATAGCAAACCATCCCTCTTTTCCTTTTTTGGCTCGAAAGGAGTGGAATATCTCGTGTGCTATAAGAATGTTATCTTGTATTGCTCGATCAGCGACAAAAGCCTCTTGTAAGGGGTGGATCAATTTATTAAGAATGGGTTTCATTCTTTCTGTTATTGTTTTATATATTGTTGAGCATAGACTAATTGGTCGGTAATGATTAGTTGAGTTTGGGTTATCACATTTAGGAATAAGTATGATAAATGTATGATTAATTTGTTTTAAAATCTTTCCTGAATGGAAAAAACTTTTGACAGTTTGATTACCATAGGTCCTACAATGTGCCAATATTTTTGGTAGAATAGGGCAGACATTCCATCCGGTCCAAGGGATTTGTTACTTCCAATGTTGAAGATTGCATTTTTAATTTCCTCGTTTGAGACGTGCTTTATAAGTTCTTCGTTTTCTTGGTCAAAGATTTCTTTAGTGATATTTCCAAGGTAGTCTTGTAAGATATTGTGATTAATATTTCCTTTTTTGAATCGTCTTTCGAAATCTGTTTTTACTTCATGTCTGATATTTTCAAGGCCGATGATGATTGTGCCATCATTAGTTCTGATTTCCCGAATGATTTTTCTGCTTTGCCTTCCGTTTGCAATTCTGTGGAAATAGTTGGAATTTGTATCTATTGATTTGGTGTGTTTGATTTTTGCCCTTGGCTCTAATATTTTTTTCTGGTATGATAGTAGCTTATCTTTTTTATTTATAAGCCTGTTGTTTAGAAATTAGGTATTGATTTGGGTCAAGTAAGATATATTTTTGAATATTGGTCAATTCCTCCTCAACATCTTTAAGTTGTTTGAAAATATTACCAAATGTTGTTTTATTCCATTTTTTTGCACTAATTTTAAGAGCAAGTGTTTTCTTAACAAGGTTATACATATGAGAGCCTTGTGTATTAATTCTCCAAGCTTGTCTTACGACATTTTCAAAGTCTTTTCTATATGTCCACATCTTTTCAAATTTAAATGGTTGGGCCTTAACTGGGTTAGGATTTTCCAGTTCTAGTGAGATGGGACAGTGGTCAGATGATGAAAATGCATGGTTTTTTGTGTAGATGTCTGGGAACCATTGAAGGATTTGATCATGTATGAGGACTCTATCTACCTTTTCATAAATGTTGTTGATTTCTGTTGAGTTTTTCCTCCAAGTGAAATCACCACCTTGAGTTGGGATTTCTAAGAGATCACAATTGTTTTTGAATTGGTTTAGTCTTGAAAATCTGGATGGTTGTGGGTGACCACCTCCTATATTTTCATTGCTATTAGCTATTTCATTTAGGTCACCAATAATAAGGCAGGGCATATGCGTGTTATTTATGAAATTTGTTAGTAGATCCCAGAAAGCCATTGTTTCATTATCCTTTGGAGGAGCGTACGTGAAAATGAGCATCATACAATAGTCTTTGTCAATAATTTTATACTTAATTGCGATAAATCTTTTTATCGATGTGTGTGAGTTCACAAGTTTCATTATACATTTGATACTCTTTCCATATTACACACAAACCCCCCGAGAAGCCAGAGGATGGTGAAAAATGGAAAGTATCGAATCCTGCTTTTTGCCAAACGGATTGTTTAGGTTCATTTTTGGTTTTGGTTTCAACTAGAGCCATGATTTGTACTTTCTCCATTTTACAAAAAGCTTCGATATCAGTCCATAGGTTTTTACGACCAATACCTCTACAATTCCATAGGCTTATCTTCATAAAAAAAACTAAATGTGTGGTTTACAAGTGAATTTAGTCTTGCATTGTTCAATTTTGTAGATATTGATATGAGATTTTTTAAATCTATTATTTGCGTTTTTGAGTAAAGCCATAAACGATTCACTCCAATCTTATAATACTTTACTTATAAAGTTAATATTCCTTTTAGATTGTCTGTAATGTAGTGGGTGTATTCTAAGATAGTTTTGAAAGGGTTTTTCATGGGTGGTAGATACCTTTAAGTCACAGTAATTAAATGTAGTAGATGATACAATCTTGTTGGTTTAATCTGTAAGGGTGTTCAAATTACTTGTGGTGTGTTTGTGTCCCAATTGAGTTGGGGTAAGCTTAAATTCCTGGTACTGATATACATTAAACCACATAGGCCATTTAATGTGGTAGTTCCATTCATGGAATGCTTTCATGATCAACTGATGGGCTGTAATCCAGTTAAAAAAAGACCAAGATTCTGTCATATTGAAACTTAGAGGTATAATAGTTTGGTGGAGGTGATACATAGATTTAATTATGTCCAGACTGGTGAGTACAATCATTGTCTCTGTTATCAAATAAATACAAAGAGAACCATTGTTTACATTCCTTGTGTAGAACACTACAAACCAAACCAAAGAGTGATAGTGATCAATTAAGGCTATAGGTACTTGTGCAACGTAGTGTGCTATTAACCACTTCATGTTCATGGTCTTCCCACCATGTTGTTTTGTGAGTTGTTTCTTGTTCAATTTATTCAAGGTGTAAAGAGGCAGTGGGCACCATAGAGTCAAAGGTAAAACAAAGAGATAGAGTCTCAGACAGATTATATGAGTTGATTTACTTACTATTATGGAAGCCTTGGGTTCGGTTTGTATACTGATCAAAGTTTGTTTGGTCTTCCAGAAGGAGGTTGGTTCATCTGTAAACTGAACTGCATGAGTCCAAAAATATGTGTGAATCCAGCCAGTTTTGATAGAGACTTTTCTGTTGATAGAAACATAAGTTGGTAATGGAAAATTGCTGTAAAAAAATCATACTAAACTCTTTTTGAATGTAGAAACAAACATAAGTATCAATGTAATAAAGGATCTTAAAATCGCAATGTGAGTAGTACACAAAAGGAAATTTCATTGATAGAGCCATTATAGCAGCTTGAAGGCAGCCATAAATGGTGTTGGTCTTACACAGACAATACAAAGAGTAATCATAGAGACAGTACAAGGGATAATGAAGAGAAAACTTCCTAGGATGATACACCATTTGATTGTAGCTTGTGAAAGCTAGATCATCACACCAAAGATTCTTGTAGGATGAATCCCTGGTGGCCAAAAGAGAAAGTTTTCTGGACATAATCATAAGGAAACTATGGATTACATTTTGGGTTTCTTGGTCCCAATCAGATTGGAGGAGGCAGTATCATCATCACCCTCAAGTGCTTTTCTTTTGCTGGATCCAGATGTAGAGATGGCAACAATCTGGACAGTCAAGGTGCCCAGTGATGCGAACAACCCCTGAAGTGTTGTCTGCAACGTAGGATCTTGACTCCTCAAGCTTGAATTAGATTCTTCTCTTCCGTAGCCAACGTGATGGATTTCCTAGGACTAACGAGTTAGCCTTCAAACGCGTTCAACGTGATGAACGAAAGGGATAAACGATCAACGTGATGATCGACAATTGCTCGAAGCGACGAGCTACGGGATAGGTTGATCTGTGGGATCGAGGGGGTTGATGTTGGAACTCAAGGGAATGAGCGTACTCAACTTTACTACTCAAATTCAACATAACATTAAAAACTAGGGTTTCAAGGTTTATATAGCAATAGAGAAATAATTAAAATAATAATAAAATTGTTCAGCAAACGACGGAAAGAGATCGCTGCCGCGGACCGAAAGTGGGAAACGCGGCGGTCGCCGTAATTAAACGGCGGTCGCTGCCATTTGCCGTAAGCAAGTGTTCGGAGGCTCCATGGGCGGCGGGCGGCGGAAGATGGGCGGCGGGCATCGTGAAGGGGGCGGCGGGCGCCATGAAGGGGGCGGCGGTCGCCGTGAATGGGGCGGCGGTCGCCGCACCTCTTGCTTCTTCTCCCGTGTCCTTGGTGGCCGGCGACGGTCGCCGTAAAGGGGCGGCGGTCGCTGCCAGTTCTTGGCACATCTCAGTAAAACGCGGTTTTGACCATCTTCTTGTTGGAATCTTGATTCGACGTAAACTATGAAGTTGTAGATCTTTAACTCAGCTTTCCAACGCATCTTGAATCATCTCGAGATCAATTTTCTAGCCATAGTTATGGCCGTTTTACCGAAGACTGTCCAAAACCAAAACGCCTTTAACAATTCTGAACTTGCACAAGACTTCACCCTTTGCTTGAGCCTCTTCCTTGGAGGCATTTGATTAGTCTCTTCGTCTTGTGCCGTCATCGAGGTGGTCATGGAGCAATCACCCAGCTTGTTAGCCATGGAGGTGCTTGAGGTTGTAGTCTTCACCGAGTTGGTAGAGTGGTAGGAGCCTTCAGAGAGTGGCTCATCAGAGAGTAGGTCTTCATCAAACTCATTTTCCTTGTCAGATTTGAGAAGCTCATTGATTTCAACATCAGTGAACTTCTCAACATTCTCATTGTTATGTAGGGGGTAAGGATCATCACATTCATCAAGGAGATCATCTCCATCCATATCAAAATCATCAGTTGGTTCAGCCACCTTAGTATCAGTTTATGCTTCCTTAAAACCAGTAGTACCAAAGGGGGATTTAACCACAGACTCAACCTTAGCATCATCATTTGGGGTTTGGGTAGGAAAGGCCATAGGGACAACTGAGAACCCAGGGGGAGGGGTTGGAAGGATTTGGTCAATGGTGGTGTTGACAGTAGGGGCAGCAGTAGGGGCCATTTGAGGCTGTGGAATGGGAATGCAGTTTTCATTAGGGGGATCAGGATTGACAGAGATAGAAATAGGAATTTCAGAAGTAGAAATAGGCTTTGGTTCAGAAGCATTCAAAGGAGTAGCATCATTCTTTGGGGGAATGTGATCATCATTAGAAGAGGATTTGGGAGTAGAGTTGGCAAGCTCTTCAAGGGACTCATCAGATTCATAAGTGACTGAAACCCCACCATTGACAGAGATATAAGGCTTATGCCTATGATTAGGGGCATTGGCTTTCTCAGTTTGTTTTTCTCTCTATGAAGAGACTTTGACCCACTCACCATTTTCAGTAGGATTCTCATCATTTTGGGAAAGATCAATTTTGTGTGTTAAAGGGGCTCTTTTGATAAAAATGTGGAGCTGTGGAGGAGTGTATTTTCGGAGAGGGCAAGTGTTGAAAATGTGTTGAGGATCACCACAATTTCCACACCCCTCAGGCCAATCCTCATACCAAATATTGTATTTTTCCATTTCTCCCTAAGCATCAGGAATGAGGATATAACTTTTTTTTTCTTTTTTTTGGAGAAATCCATTTGCATACAGATTCTCACGAATTTAGTGTAATACCCCTCATTTTTAGTAAGGGTATTTGGGTAATTTCCCAAACCCTCGTCAATTATTCGGGACGTGTTAAGCGAAGTTCGGATTTTTTGTAGCATGTTTGATCTCTGTAATATTCCCTGAGTGGTATAAAATATGTTCGACGTATTTTCGGAGCTTAGAATATTTGTTGGGGTACAAATATATTTAACCTGGTGTTTGAAAACCCATGCCTAACCTTTTCTCGGGCAATTAAGCGTGAAAAGGAGAATTTCGCGACCGCGGCAGAGCCACCGCAACCGCGGAATAATCGGGCACAGAAGAGCCGGGAATTCGAATACTCCGCGATCGCGGAAAAGTCACCGCGATCGTGAAAATGCGCAGGCACGCGTGACACCTCGTCTTCCCCGAGCTCGCCGTCGATCTCTCGCTCCACCGTTGATCTTGTCGGGGCTGGGCTCTCTCCTTGGCTATAAAAGGAGACGATCTGGGAGGAATAGGAGCACTCCAACTGAGAAATCTCACTCCCTCCCTCTCGATTTTCTTCTCGTCGGAGTTCCAAGCCTCGCCGGATTGTTCAAGGAGTCGCCGGAGCCTTCGCCAAGTGTTGTAGCAGCCCTGGAGTAGTTCTTTGGAGGCGCAAGGTGGCCAGGAGTCGAAGCCACCGTGAATCGAGCCCAAGGAGTCGTCGTCGATGAGTCTTTTCGCCAATCTCTGGTCGCCGTGTTCATGTCCGTGACCGCGGACATGAACACCGCGATCGCGGTCGTCGGCTAGTTGCTCGTGTGCATTGCCGAGTCGCTTGCGGACATTCGTCCTCGACGCCCGCGACCGCGGAATCCCAGCCGCGACCGCGGATTGCTCTGGCAATCGCGATCGTGGCCTTGGGCATGCCGGTCTCGGGCGGGACTTTCGTTCTTTCGATTTCGTTCGTTCTTTCTTAGTTTTGTATCATTTTATTGTCGAATCTAACCTAGGGTTCGTTATGGGTCGTTGTCGTAGGAATCTGTAATCCGATTTCCATTCCCGTTCCAGACCCAGAAACTCGTCGTCATTCAATCGTTCGTCTAGACTAAGGCAAGTGGCGGTTCGCTCTTGCTTAATCATTCCATATTCTATTAATTATCAATTGCTTTTAATTGTTAATTAAATCGGAGTGAACTGTTGTTTTCGTTTGGGAACTGATTATAATAAATAATGTGATTAAAATATGATATTATAATAGGTTGTATATATTGCTAGAAACAACGCTATTATACTTGTTAATGACCGTAATGGTTTTGTTGTGGATTTAAATGTGAACTTTAATGCTAGATTAGCACGAGTATTCGTAGGAACGCTAATTCCTTATGAGGATTAGTCTTTTCTTTATAACTCAGTATTAGTGGACCTAGTCTCTAAATGCTTTCCAGATCGTAAACTTTCGTAGTCACTCGAGATCGTAAACTTTCGTAGTCACTCGAGATCATAAACTTTCGTAGTCACTCGAGATAGTTTTCAGTGATCAACCGATTGCATTGTGGTGTGGATATTTGTCTGGTGGAATACTTTCCCTCATTATATTTCATTTCTTGTCAGTAATTACATCTTTGGTTACATTGCGATTATTCCAAACAACCCCCTGTTAGTTGTTAGTCACACGTTATTGCATACAGATAACCGACTCCCTGTGGAATCGACCCTGACTTACTTACTATACTCTTTAGTAGGTGAATTGGGATTATTTTGACAGGAAAACGACACTGGTTTCCGGTCCTGTCAAATTTGGCGCCGTTGCCGGGGAGTCAATTTTTCTGTTTGTGATTATTTGTGATTGACTGTCGTGTGGATCTATCTTACGATCCACACTTTTGCTTCTGATTCGCTACTTGTTGAAGTTCATACAGAGACAGGTACGAATGGCACAGACACTCCGACAATTGACGGAACCAACCTTGATACAGCAGTCATTGGCTGTAATCATTCCACCCCTTGCTGATGGGGTAACTTTTGAGCTCAGATCAGGAGTAATACGGTTACTCCCGAGATTTTATGGACGAAGTGGAGAGGATCTCATTCTTCATTTGAACAAATTCCACAGCATCCTTATGAGCATTAAGCCAGCCGATGTCACTGAGGAACAGCTTAAAATGAGAGCCTTCGGGTTCACTCTTAAAGATGAGGCTGAAGACTGGTATTATCATCTGCCTGGAGGGAGCATAGATTCCTGGACTAAGATGCATAAGGTCTTCCTTGCACGCTATTTTCCAGCTCAGATGGCAAACGCCTTGAAAAGGGAAATCACCAGCATCGAACAAGGTGAGGATGAGACCCTCTATGACTATTGTGAGCGGTTCGAGCGACTCTGCACTAGTTGCCCGTTCCATGGTTTTGATAAGAAATCTCTGGTGCTCTATATTTACAATGGGCTGATGGACAATGAACGAAGAATGATTGATGCTACATGTGGTGGTAGTATCCTAAATATGACTCCCGATGTCGCCATGACCACACTTCACGATATGGCTGAAGGTACAAGGGATTTTAATGAACTCCCAAGGACCAGATTAGTGAGTGTTATTATCTCCAGCGAGTCACATGTATCGCAAGAAATTGCTTCTTTGAAGGAAGTCATTGTGGGGATAGGTAAGCAACTGCAGGATACCACTATTGCTGAAGTTCATGCTGCTGAAGGCTACGGGCCTGTTATAACGCAACAACCTTGCTTTGATAACCCACCAACTGCTAGCAACCCCTCTTCAACCGAAGCAATGCTCAATGCCCTAACAATGCATTTTACAACGCATGTGCGCGAGACTGCGGCTGACATAAAGAGCATAAAGGAGTCCGTGAGCAGCCTAGTCGATGAGGTTGCTGGGTTGAGAAAAGAGTCCAGGAAAGAAACTTCACATGCAGTAACCCTACGGAGTGGCAAGGAATTACAAGTCGCTCCTACTGCTGAAGAGGACGACAACGTTGAGATCGATATTGCCAATGAGCCATTGTCACCGCCCCGCGGCGATTCTTACCGCGACCTGGTGACAGCTCCCAGTAATCCTACGCCATCACCACCGCCCCGCGTTGAACTCACCGCCGCGCGGTGAGAGCCCAGAACTCGCAGATTTCCCTGACGAGGAGGAGGATCCCTATGTTCGCCCCAACTTTCCTCCCCTTGGATCTGAGAAACCACCTGCCCCATTCCCAGAGGCACTCAAGGAAAGGAGAGTCATTGATGACAAGGATCTCTTTGACACTTTCAGTAAGTGTGAGGTGAACATCCCACTCCTCAAACTCGTCAAGAGTGTACCAAGGTACGCTAAGTTTCTAAAGGAGCTGTGCACTGTAAAAAGAAACCAGAAGCTGAAGGGAAAGGAAAAAATCAAGGTCAGTGAACGCGTATCTGCTGTATTTCAGAGGCGCATACCAAAGAAGTGCGGAGACCCAGGTATGTGGAGCATTCCTTGTATTATCGGAGACACTAAATTTGAAAAAGCTATGCTCGACCTTGGTGCCTCCATTAATGTGCTGCCCTATTCTCTCTATGAATCCCTTGGACTTGGACCTCTGCAGGAAACAGGTATTGTAATTCAATTAGCTGATAGGTCTAGTGTCTACCCTAGGAGAGTAATAGAAGATGCCCTTGTTATGGTCGATAAATTGATATTCCCTGCAGATTTTTATGTCTTAGATATGGAAACAGATACAAAGGCAACTCCTATATTATTAGGTAGGCCATTTTTGAAAACTGCTAAGACCAAACTTGATTTGCAAAGTGGGACACTTTCTATGGAATTTGATGGGGAGAAGGTGGAATATAATATTTATGAAGCCATGAAATACCCCAAGGAAGACCATTCTTTGTGTTCCATTGATGTGATTGATTCTATTGCACAGGATGTCTTTGATATTTCTGGTTCTGACGAGTTGATGTCTATTGTTGAAAATAATTTGGATGCGTCCTATGAGGAATACTCTTTACCCTCTAACATGCAGGAAGCCATCGCTCAGCTGGATACTCATGGTAAGTATTCTACAGATCCTTTGGGCATTGGCCCCATCTTACTAAGCCCGAGCGAAAGGCTCGTTCCTTCTGTTGAACAGGCTCCAGAGATCGAATTGAAGCCGCTGCCGGACCATCTCAAATACGCTTTTCTTGGAGCCAAAGACACTTTGCCAGTCATTGTGTCTAGTACGCTTTCTGCAGATCAAGAAATGAAGTTGTTGGACGTGCTCAGGGAGCACAAAACCGCAATTGGATGGACCATTGCAGACATAAAAGGGATAAGCCCCTCCACTTGTATGCATCGGATTCTGCTCGAGGACGGAGCTAAACCGTCTAGGCAGCCACAGAGAAGGATGAACCCTCCAATGATGGAAGTGGTAAAGAAAGAGGTGCTTAAACTCCTCAAGGCTGATATGATCTTTCCCTATTTCGGACAGCCAATGGGTAAGTCCAACCCAGGTTGTCCCTAAGAAAGGAGGAATTACCATAGTGGAGAATCAACACGGAGATTTAGTTCCCACCAGGACCACCACAGGATGGAGGGTGTGCATCGATTACCGTAAGCTGAATGCGGTAACTCGGAAAGACCACTTTCCCCTGCCCTTTATTGATCAAATGCTAGAACGCCTTGCTGGGCGGCCCTACTACTGTTTTCTCGACGGATATTCAGGATACTTCCAAGTAGCCATCGCACCAGAGGACCAAGAGAAAACCACGTTTACATGTCCCTTTGGCACTTTTGCATACCGCAGAATGCCATTCGGATTGTGTAACACACCCGGTACATTTCAACGATGTATGGTTAGTATCTTCTCTGACTATGTTGAGAAATTCATTAAGGTCTTTATGGATGACTTTACGGTACATGGAACTAGCTTTGATTCATGTTTAGACCATTTGGCACTTGTACTTAAAAGATGTGTTGAAACCAATTTGGTTTTAAATTATGAAAAGTGTCATTTCATGGTGGAACAGGGGATAGTCCTGGGTCATATTGTCTCTGCTAGGGGTATTGAGGTCGATAAGGCAAAGATTGATGTAATTCAGTCTCTGCCTTATCCTACTAATGTGCGTGAAGTACGTTCCTTTTTAGGTCATGTAGGTTTCTACCGAAGATTTATCAAGGATTTCTCAAAAATTTCTTCACCCCTATGCGAGCTCTTGAAGAAGGAAGTGACCTACGTATTCACGGATGAATGCAAGAAAGCATTTGATTGCCTGTGAGAACGCCTGACAAGTGCACCCATTATTCAGGCACCTGACTGGTCTCGCCCATTTGAGATCATGTGTGACGCCAGCGATTATGCAGTTGGAGCAGTTCTAGGACAGAAAGTGGGACGGGCATCCCACGTGATTCATTACGCCTCCATGACTCTGAATGGAGCCCAGAGGAACTACTCCACCACTGAGAAAGAAATGCTGGCAGTTGTCTTTGCCTTGGAAAAGTTTAGGCAATACCTCTTGGGAGTCAAGGTGATTATCTACACAGATCACGCAGCTCTTCGTTACCTGATGACGAAGAAAGAAGCAAAGCCAAGATTAATCCGATGGGTTCTCCTTCTCACTGAATTTGATGTGGAAATCCGTGATAAGAAGGGAGCAGAGAACCTCGTAGCGGATCACCCGAGTAGGCTCGTCCATGAGGAAGATAAACCCGGAGAGCTGAGCCCCATACATGGCACCTTCCCAGATGACACACTTTTTACACTCGAGGGCAGCTCAGAGAACACTCACCGCCCCGCGGTCACCACCACCGCGACCCG
This sequence comes from Rheum nobile, assembly GCA_027886185.1. Classification (NCBI taxonomy): domain Eukaryota; kingdom Viridiplantae; phylum Streptophyta; class Magnoliopsida; order Caryophyllales; family Polygonaceae; genus Rheum; species Rheum nobile. Next base: position 4,330,663 of record WOAB01000041.1, read on the forward strand.
GCGAGTTGTAGCCAGTATGAAGTTGGAGATACCACCGCCCCGCGGCGATGACGGCCGCGACCCGACGGTTGGATTACTTGAGTACCAGGAAAGCTCACCACGACCCCCAGAGACATCACCGCCCCGCGGTCACATCTCTGGAATCACACTTTGCCCTGGAGATATTTCTGACTCCCCTTTTCATATAGCCATGGACCTCTTCGAAATCCAGTCTTATAGACCATGGTATGCAGACATAGTCAACTATCTGGTTCGAGAGGAATTTCCCCCAGACTATACCAGAGCCCAGAAAGCAAAGGTGCGCAGAGAAGCTCGCCACTATGTTTGGGATGATCCCTACCTATGGAAGCATTGCGTCGATCAGGTAGTCCGCCGATGTCTCCCAGACAATGAGGTACAATCCGTCCTTAACTTTTGTCATTCTGAAGCATATGGGGGTCATTTTAGAGCAAATAGGACTGCTAGGAAAGTATTGGAAGCAGGATTTTATTGGCCACACCTCTTTAGGGATGCTTACATTTTTTGTAAATCCTGCGACCGATGCCAACGGGTTGGCAACATCACCAGAAGGAATGAAATGCCGCAATCATCATTGATCTTCTGTGAGGTATTTGATGTTTGGGGCATGGATTTTATGGGACCCTTTCCTAACTCTCATGGGAATCTTTATATATTACTTGCGGTGGACTACGTTTCCAAGTGGGTGGAAGCGAAGGCCACTAGGACTGATGACTCTAAAGTTGTGGCAGGTTTCCTCAAAGAGAACATTTTCTCAAGATTTGGAATACCCAAAGCTTTAATTAGTGACAGGGGAACCCATTTCTACAACAAGACAGTGACTGCCCTGCTGAAGAAGTATCACGTCACTCAGAAAATCTCCACGGCCTATCATCCTCAGACTAATGGGCAGGCCGAGAACTCCAACAGAGTGATTAAGGCTATACTGGAGAAGACAGTAGCAGCCAACCGGAGGGATTGGAGCATCAAGCTCAATGATGCGCTGTGGGCATACCGTACAGCTTTCAAAACTCCGATAGGGATGTCTCCGTTCCGGCTGGTATTTGGAAAAGCTTGTCACCTCCCCGTCGAACTTGAACATAAGGCGTGGTGGGCAATAAAGAAATGCAACTTGCAACTGGATGAAGCAGGCGAACTCCGCAAGCTACAAATGTAAGAATTGGAGGAATTACGCCTTGACGCCTACGAGAACTCAGTTAACTACAAGGCGAAGACCAAGCAGTGGCATGACAAGCATATTTTGCGAAAGGATTTCAAGCCAGGAGATAAAGTTCTTCTATTCCAATCTCGGCTCAAGCTCTTTGCTGGAAAGCTTAAATCCAAGTGGTCAGGCCCGTATGAAATCGCTGAGGTGCATCCCCATGGAGCCATAGGCCTGATTAATCCCAAGACCGGCACCACCTTCAAGGTGAACGGCCACAGATGCAAGCCTTACCACGAGGGGTTCGATCCAAACCAGGATGAGACACTACTCCTCGAACACCCTGACACTGAAGCAGGATGAGCCACAACCCACGTCGAGCCAACGACGTTAACCAAGGCGTTGTCCGGGAGGCAACCCGAGTTAGTTCTTTTCTTTTCTTTTCCCTAGATTATTTTCGTAGTTTATTTTTGCTTTGTTTCGTTCGCCTGTTACTCACATTTCAGGTACGAAAGTAAATCCGAGAAAAGACGTGATACTCAGCGTAACCCACCGCCCCGCGGCGACTCTCACCGCCCAGCGGTGGAATTCACTGCCCCGCAGTGGATCTCTGGTATAATTTCTCTACTCTAAAAAAAAATTAAAAAAAATAAAGGGCCCCGAAAAAACCTTAAACGGGTGAGTAATATTTTTATTTCTTGAGTTGGATACGAAGGAATTGACGGTGTCAGTTGAAAACCGCGGCTCGGTACCTCCCTTCTTCACTTATTACCCCATTAGCTCTCCCGCCAAACCCTAATCCCCTTTTTCTTCCCCGACTCTCTCTCCGCCATGCCCTATTCCACGATCTCCAAAACCTTAGCCCACAACCCTCTCCACCGAAATCGGCCTCTCCCCTCACCTTGGTAGTGGAAGCCCTTAACCCAACCTTGTTTCTTCTCTACCCAGACCTTCCTTTGTGGCGATTTCCGACCCCCCCTGTGGTGGTTCGTAGTTGAAAGGGGTGACCTTTTGCTTGTTGGTGTGATCAGTACCAAATTGGGTGCTCTTCCGGTGGTTTGGTGGTGTTTGAGGAGGAATCGCACAGTGACCGCCTCACGGCGTAGTATCGCCGCCTCGCGCGAGTCAGAATTTTGAATTTGGAGACGAAGGTGAACAGTAGCCGCCTCGCGTCAACATCGCCGCGGCCCGGCTGATGTGCTCAGAAATCATCGCCGCCCCGCGGTAACCCTCATAGTCTGTCTTCGGCCGATTGTAAGTGCCATTTGCCTAGCCTTTTGTCTCAAGAACTTCATTTCTTACTCAATGCCGAGGGCTAGGAAAGTTGGGATGACTGAGGAGGAGTTGAAAATATACGGTGTGGTGTCGGCTAGACATGTACAGCCGACTCATTTCCTTGATAAGGGATCACTCGCTGAGTTGGGTTTGCTCGACATGACTTAGCAATGTCTGGACAAGTTGGGATTGGGGGGCTTCCTAGACAAATGTGCCCCCGTTTTCCCTGAACTTTGCTGCCAATTTATCGCCACCATGACTAAGAGCTACACGCGTCGTGTCGTTAACGGCAAGGAGCAGAAATTCATTGCGGGTATCACCTTCAAGTATGAGGGTCGGAGTTATGGTTTTCCTATCGAGGAAGTTAGGGCATTGCTAGGTGTTTCGAGACCGTCTACTGGTGGGTGGAGACATGGTCCCGACAAGGCGGCCATGAAGGAATTTTGGATCAGTGCATCAGGTATGCCTGAATATCAGAAGAAGGAAAAGTCCAGTGACAAGACTGTCCATCCCTGCCTCCGCTTGGTATACACTGTGCTGCTTAGGACATTTTGTGGGTGTGTGGAGGAGGGAAAGGTTTCCCTGAAACATCTTGGTCTTTTCTCCGCGATGATTGATCCATTAGATGAGGTGACCCCTGGATGGGTTGTGATTTGGCTGTATGGGCTGCAGCAGCTCCGCGAGGGCGCTGCGCAAGATATTGTTCAGGGAGGGTTGATTACCTTGATTGTTGCGGACGGGATTTCGTTGGATACTATGCCGCAGCCGCTCTTCCCTATTCGCTATGATATCCCTTATATACGGCGATGTGGTATGTTGAGCGGATCTCCGGGGCAGTATATGTGGTGCTCTTATGGCAGTCATCTTTTACGTCTCCATCGTCCTTTAGCTTATCCGAGAGATTTCACTGGTTGGTACATCCCTTCCGACGCTGAGATTATCCCTTCAGACGAGGAGACTAAGCCACAGGCTGCTTTGCCCATGACCATGGATGTTGATTCACCTGCTCTCGACGTGGCCTCCACTTCTGCACCGCCCCCTGAGTTCTCCTGGGACGAGATGTTCGTCCATTTTTATGCTTTCACGCAGCGTCAGGAGGCTGTGAACGACGCGACATTGGCTCGGTTGCAGGCCATACAGGCCGAGATTACACGGGACATCACCGACCAGCTGAGTGTAGCCGAGGTTTTTATTCCGGAGCAGTACTTTAGGAGGCACCCACCTCCGCCGCGCCATCCGTAGTGTCCACCTTTCCAGTGAGTTTATTTTCTTTCTTCCCTATTTCTTTGTCTTCGTCTCTACATTGAGGACAATGTGTATTTCAAGTGTGGGGAGGGATTTAGACTCATTGTCTATCATAGCTAGTGTACAGATTTATTTCATGCATTTCGTACTTGCATTTTCGATATTCAAAAAAAAAAAACCACAAAAAATTGAAAAGGCAATCAAAATCCTGGGATGAGCTGAAAACCCGCAAGGGCGGCTCAGGCAAGAAGCAGGTAGTCCGACTGGTATAGACCAGGGCAAAAGTGGACTGGAGTGATGTGAGAACATGTGAGACGTCTAGTAAAATGAAATGAGTGGCTTGATGAAAACCCGAAAAGGCGCCTTGGCAAGATGAGCGGAAAAGAAAAAGAGTGATTCTAGGATTTCTCTTTACCTATTGGCGAGGCGTCATAAGAAGAGTCGGTATAAGGAGTTCGGGTAGGCCACTTTGGAGCAATAAGGAGCTAGACATGAGTTAGGATTAGAGTTCTCTCGCATTATTCGTTTTGGTTGTTTGAGGGCTAATTGTTGAGCTGTTGTAGTCGTTAGTATCCTATGTTGTCACACTTCCTGAGGCCTTGCTATTTGATATAGAGGAGTATGTTTGAGCTAATTTACTCGGGACGAGTAAAGGTCTAAGTGTGGGGATATTTGATAGGTGCAATTTAGTGCACCTTAACTAGCGACTATTGACACGTTTTAGATGGAGTTTTGGTATAAGAAGAGGCTAAGTCTGTAATCCAGGAGAAGAGTTGAAGAAGTACAGATATGAAGGTTTTACAGCTTAGTGAAGAAGATAGAGGATTGATGGAGAAGTCTGCTCAAAACTAAAGGAGAAAGCTACCTCACTTGGTAGTACTTGGGAGCAGATGAAGGATGAAGAGGCTGGCCAGTGCCGCCCCACGCCACTGCCACCGCGACCCGGTGAAGATCCTCAGAGAAGGGCTCAGAGAAGAAGCCACCGCCTCGCGGTGGAGCATTACCGCCTCGCGGTGGGAGTGAAGACCGCGCGGCTGACGTGTTTTATTAATATTCCTATTTTAGACATTATTACTTTAGTATATTTCATTTCCTTATTTTGTTTGCTAGGTTAAACTTCTGAGAACCTATTTAAGATCTTTTTAATAGTTCGTAGAAGGAGTCCCTCTCTCTTTTTAACAATACAATTTCTAGGTTTTTGAACAATGGATAGCTAAACACTTTTGTTTCGCTAGACAATTGAAGCACTACAATGAATTGGTTGTGAGATTTCTATGCCTTGTTCTATATCTTATTAAGTTGGATTGATTCTCTTGTTTGAACTGTCTATTGATTTATGTTGATTCTTCTAGCGTAGCTAACTAGGTTTTTCGGCATCTATCATATTGCTAGGATTGCATATAGGGGTTCCGAGTGCATATCTAGTGGCAAATACAATTGTGCGTATAGGGGTTCCGAGCGTACAATTGTGTGTGAGAATCAATTGCATGTTAAGTAGGGGAGTGAGTACTTGTACGTCTTTCTACTTGCATGTATCTTATATCCTTGTGTGCATTGCTATTGCTGTATTGGTGCTAGAGTACGCTGACAACTGTGAGAATCAGTTGTACTTTATCATTGGTACCGTAATAAGTCTATCGACAACTGTGAGAATCGATAGTATTCACGATCAGGGTGGGAACAATAATAAGATAGCAAAAGAATTTGGAAAGATAGTTTTCAGTGATCAACCGATTGCATTGTGGTGTGGATATTTGTCTGGTGGAATAAAAGTGTTTAGCTATCCATTGTTCAAAAACCTAGAAATTGTATTGTTAAAAAGAGAGAGGGACTCCTTCTACGAACTATTAAAAAGATCTTAAATAGGTTCTCAGAAGTTTAACCTAGCAAACAAAATAAGGAAATAAAATATACTAAAGTAATAATGTCTAAAATAGGAATATTAATAAAACACGTCAGCCGCGCGGTCTTCACTCCCACCGCGAGGCGGTAATGCTCCACCGCGAGGCGGTGGCTTCTTCTCTGAGCCCTTCTCTGAGGATCTTTGCCGGGTCGCGGTGGCAGTGGCGTGGGGCGGCACTGGCCAGCCTCTTCATCCTTCATCTCCTCCCAAGTACTACCAAGTGAGGTAGCTTTCTCCTTTAGTTTTGAGCAGACTTCTCCATCAATCCTCTATCTTCTTCACTAAGCTATAAAACCTTCATATCTGTACTTCTTCAACTCTTCTCCTGGATTACAGACTTAGCCTCTTCTTATACCAAAACTCCATCTAAAACGTGTCAATAGTCGCTAGTTAAGGTGTACTAAATTGCACCTATCAACTTTCGTAGTCACTCGAGATCTTAAACTTTCGTAGTTATTCGAGACCATAAACTTTTGTAGTCACTCGAGACCGTAAACTTTTGTAGTTACTCGATATCATAAACTTTCGTAGTTACTCGAGATCATATTAAAAGCTTTAATGTGAATATACGTTTTGTAATTAAGATAAGATAAGTACGGGTAGGCACATAATTAATGAACCCTCGGGCGAGAAGTACAACTTGGAAACTCGCCGGGACTTCGGTTAGAGTAAGTTCTCTTTCCAATCTGAATTCGCATTGTGCGGTGAGGTTGGTCGTGAACCCAAATGATCAAGTCGTTTTTAAACGCTTGTATGAAACTGTAACGTTCCCAAACAATTGTCATACTTTTCCATAAGACTCAATTCCTTTGGAGTCTTCCTTTCAGAGCATATCTAAATACTAATCATTCCGTGAAAATTCCGGGTTATATATCGTTCCTTCGGTTATTATTCTAGGGACAATGATAGTAAACGGTTGCGATCACTAGAACCATTCTGTTTTCACCCTTGCATAGTCTTTCATTAGACTAACCAACCGGGTTTTATTCCTTGCATGGTTGGTTGGTGTCATCCGTCCTATACGGCACATCAGTGGTTGGTTCCCGCAGTCAAAGTAACCAGTCGAAGAAGAAGAGGCTTGCAGACGAAGATTTAAGTGTCAGTATTTTAAGTTGTTAAATATTACTTTAATATATCTTTATAACCTAGCGATGTTATAGGTTGATTCTTAAAAGTCTTCCGTTGTGTAATTTATAAGTCTTTCGCTGAAATTTTTACTCTGTTGTAAAGACGCTACTCTCGTTTGATGAGAGATCTTTTAATAAAAGAGTTGAGTTTCACATACAAATGTCTTCCGCTGTTTAATCTTTTATTTAATATATATACGTATTTAAGTTTAATTATTCCGATTAAAGCCTAGGGTGACATCGGACAGCAACGTCTGAGGTCACTGGCGTGTGGCATTTCCGACAATAAGTCGGGGGTGTTACAATTATGGTATCAGAGCAATGGTTTTTAAAATTCTTGGCCTATTGTTAGGTTTGAGAATTTTCGATTTTTTTTTATTTCCAACTTGTTTTCCTTTAAGAAGGAGTTTTCAGAATCTAAAATTTTTACTTTAAAAGTTTAATTACCTCTTGAAATTCAATTTAAATTATGATTTAGCTCTTTGGGCTTCAAAAGTTATTTATAGTTGGTTTTAAATGCTGTGTATAAGCAACCAAACGGTAATTTATGATTGTAACTCTAAAAGTGTGATTTTTGTCTTAGTAAGAGTTTTGCAAAAATCATATCACTAGTTTGCGAAACTAATTTTTCTTAAATAATTATTTTATTAAAATTAATATATAAAGTTTAAAGGTATAAAGTTTGAAAGTATAAGGTTTAATAATAAGTGGTTTTCAAACTTCTGCAAGCTTCGAGTGTTACTTATTCCTTAGATCCATTCTTAAGGGTAGTGTCTCTCTTAGGCTTAATGTCATTTAAAGGTTGACATTTCTCCTAGAATATCCATTCTCAAAGTAAGGAGAAGAAAGTTGTTTCTGTAGTTAACAGTGGAGGGTTAGTCAGACTAATATAAAGTTATTAGTTTGGACCCTTGTAACCTGTATCATAACGTATTTGACTAAAGTGTCAAGATCAAGTTGGAAAAGTCCTAAATCAACGTTATGGTTCATCAGCAAATGGTGAACACAAGAAACACAGTCCGTGCTGATGCAGGACCGAGTAACAACCCAAGGCTGAATCTGAGGAGCGCCGCTAATCAAGGGGAGGAGAGCGAGTCTGTCTATCACAATAACCCCGCAGGCGTTGGCCAAGCACAGGCTAATCCTCCGGTAGTGTTGGATGTCGCGACCAAAGAAGCCATTCGTGGGTTTATTGTACAGACGGTCACCGAAGTAATTCGGTCAATTGCACCGCAAGCACAAGGTGTTCCGGTTCCTCAGGTTATTCCTGAAGTTGAGGAGCCAGTGGATCATGTACCCCAGGTTGATGTCGTCAGGAACAGAGGAACTTACGGTCGAGCATTGAAGGTCGTGAGCTCAATGAGGCCTGACAGCTATGACGGTATTGGAGAACCGGTTAGAGTGACGTATTGGTTCTCGCATATGGAACGGATGTTCAGGAATGTGGATTGCACTGAGACTGAGAAAGTGCACATCGCCTCCCTTCAACTCAAGGATGTGGCTAGCGAATGGTGGGAGAGCACTGGTTTAGCCGATCATCCCGAGTTGAATTGGGGAATATTCAAAGCAAAGATGACTGACTGTTTCTTTTCCCATGCTATGAGGGAGGAGAAGCACAAGGAATTTATGTACCCTAAGACCGATGGGTTAAAGGTGACTGAGCTTGTAGCTAAGTTCAATCACTTGTTGCAATATGTTGGGCCAGAAGTGTCGAGCGAAGAACAAAAGATCTGGTACTTCCATGGATGGATGAATCCAGAAATCAAACCTCTAATGGTGCATCACGGTTGTTCTACATTAGAGCAATATGTGGATGTGGCCTACAAGATATAGGTCACATTGGAAGAATCCGCCCAAAAGCGGGAGAAGCAGGTTAAGGGAAAGGGTGGACAACAGGATCGCCAGGTTGGTACATTCAAGCGACCGACATCACCTACCAAATTTGAGAAGTCTGGTCGTGCTAAGACTGAGACGACTCAGTCAGACTCCGCCAGAGGCTCCAGTTGGAGTAGCGGGGTGACTTGACGAGGCCGGAAACCGGTGTCGTTTTCCTGTCAAAATGATCTCAATTCACCTACTAAAGAGTATAGCAAGTAAGTCAAGGTCGATCCCACAGGGAGTCGGTTATCTGTACGCAATTATGTATGATCAACAAGTAACGGGGGGTTTTGTCTAGAATAATCGTAACATAAACAAACATGCAATTAATGACAAGAGATGAAATATGATGAGAGAAAGTATTCCACTAGACAAATATCCACACCACAATGCAATCGGTTGATCACTGAAAACTATCTTTCCAAGTTCTTTTACTATCTTATCATTGTTCCCACCCTGATCGTGAATACTATCGATTCTCACAGTTGTCGATAGACTTATTACTATGCCAATGATAAAGCACAACTGATTCTCACAGTTGTCAGCGTACTTTAACACCAACACAGCAATAGCAATACACACAAGGATATAGGACACATGCAAGTAGAAAGACGTACAAGTACTCACTCCCCTACTTAACATGCAATTGACTCTCACACACAAATATACGCTCGGAACCCCTATACGCACAAACGTGTTTGCCACTAGATATGCACTAGGAACCCCTATATGCAATCCTAGCAATATGATAAATGCCGACAGACCTAGTTAGCAACTCTAGGTAAACCAACATAAATCAATAATCAATTCAATCGAGAGAATCAATCCAACTTAATAAGATATAGAACAAGGAAATAGAAATCTCACAACCAATTCATTGTAGTGCTTCAATCGTCTAGCGAAACAAGAATGTTTAGCTATCCATTACTTGAAAAACCTATAAATTATATTAAGGAAGAAGAACGTAACTATCTGCCCTCTTCAAAACTAACGAAAAGACCTTATATAGGTTTCTCGAAGTTGACCTAATAACCGAAATAAGGAAATAATATAAAACTAAAACATAAAGTATAAAATATCAAAATAGGAAATAACAGCACACGTCAGCCACGCGGTCTTCATTCCACCGCGAAGCGGTAATGCTCCACCGCGATGCGGTGGCTTCTTCTGGCGCGAGGCGCTTCTCCTAAGGATCTTCACCGCGGGGCGGTGACAGTGCCGCGGGGTGATGCGGGCAACTTCTTCATCCTTCATCTGTTCCAACGTACTACCAAGCGAGGTAGTTTTCTCCCTTAGCTCTGAGCAGATCTTCTTCAACATCTCTAACTTCCTTCATTAGGCTACAAAACCTCCAAGTCTGTACAACTCCAACTCTTCTCCTAAGTAACAGACTTAGCCTAATTCTCCACTTAAACTCCATCTAATATGTGTCAAAAGTCACTAGTTAAGGTGCACTAAATTGCACCTATCATGACTCTATGCCACAACTGTGGTGACGTTGGGCATAAAAGTTTTAACTGTCAAAAGGAAAAGAGGGTATGCTACTATTGTGGAAGGGAAGGCCACATGAAAACATATTGTAGGAAGAAGGGTCAAGGATCAACGCAGTCTTATCAAGCCTCAAATGTTGGCAATAGGCAGAACCCAAAGCCAGAGGTATCTACTCCTGAACAATCTATGGCTCGTAATAAAGGCAAAGCGCCTATGGAGTCGTCAGGCCAGGGGCAACGACTCTTCGTGATGCGTCAAGCCGACGGGGGAAAACCCTGATCAAGTAATTGTTTTTTTGTTAAGCCTTTCCTTAAGAATAGGGAGCGATGACTTGTGTCGATAGTCTCCATAGCTTTGTAATTTGTCTGTTCGACTTTCTATCAGTTGCTTTAGTGTAATGTTTTGAATAAATAAAGAAGTGTTTCCTTGTTTCGAAAATTACTACATTCATTGTTGTTACAAATCAATCGTTCATACGAAACCCCGTGAGTGCCGGAAACAGTATATGTCATGTATGGATAAAGGTTGTTGGACTTATAGGGGAGGGGTATCGTATGTAACCTAGATGTTCGTTCCCTACATGGTTAACCACAGGGTCGACTCTATTGCTTACATTCCATATCCATTCCTAAGGTTCTTTCTTCATTTCTGGAGTAATGTCCCATCAGTATGACATTAATTGCTTTCTTAGCTGAGTTGGCGAGCGCTATCTCGTAAGCTGAGTTTTTCTAAAAAGTCTATAGGGATGGACTAATGCGAAGTCCAGAATACCTAGTTGTGAGGTCATGCTGTAGGCATTAATGTGGATAGATTGTTGAGAAGGGAATAAATAGATTAAGAGGATAGTTCATCAGGAACTCGTTTCCTCTATTACGATCTTGAGTGAGACTTTAAAACCAAGAGTTATGATTATGAGATTTATAAGTGAGTAGGGCTAGTGTAGGACCAGTGGTTAGAGCTCTTGGAGAGACCAAGTGTACGAAATCCTAGGCATCATTTTGGGAAGACCTATTCGAGGTTTCGTTTTGAGGTTTTATAAGGAAATGATATGATTAAGTCTTGGATGGATAGTAGATTGTGTGAGGAATATAAGGATCTTAAGTTAGAAATGAGTTATTTGAGACAGTTAAACAAACCGTTGGGATTTGAGTTAGGAAATGGGCTTATGGGCCAAACTTAAGTGGGCCGAATGATTAAATTTGGTAAGTTGTACTTTCAGGGAATAAGGAGTTATGATACATGTAAGGTTGCAAGGTTTGATATTTGGATTTTATGCGAGTATGTCAGTTATAAGGCTTATGGTGCAATTCCTTGGAGAAGAGTAAGTTGAGAAGTTACTGTGATAGGAAGAGGCCACTTAAATGGAAAGATTACAGTTTAAGGATAGATTATGTTGATGATTCCGATAAATTAAAGGATTTAGTGGAAAGAATTGTCTATGTGCGCCTAAGGAGTAAGGTAGCATGCGTTACTCGTATAAAGTTATTAAAGGATTCTGATAGAAGTGACTGATGCGGTTAATAATGAATCATTTTTAGGATAATACCTTAAGGAGATAGGAGTAATATCTCATGTGATTCGTTTTGAGGAACATAGGAATAAAGGTGTTGAGATTACGCCTGGAGAAAGTTAAGGAACCTTAAAGGTTTAAGTTACAGAATGATTAAAGGAATAGGCTAAATCACTACCGAAGGGATACCAAGCTAGAATTGGCATAAGGGCCAAACCGGATGATGACGAGTAATGGAATTGTGGGGTATACACTTAAAGGAATTAGGAAATGCGATACCTCAAGGACCACTAAGATCTGATAATGGAATATAAGGCAATTACGGTACATACTCTGAGAGAAATTATAAATGAAAAAGTGGAAGGAGTAATGTGTATTCCCATGCTTAAGGTATACCAAGTCTGTTGCAATGATTTTTGGAGGATACTATCGTAAGATAATTATGACTTTGTGGATGTAGTTATGAATTGCTACAAGTGAAACATATGGAGATATGTGGAATAATGGTGTGATTGAGGAGACAGATCGATTTCCTAGGAGCAACGTCAAGGATAAAGTGATTAAGGATATTAAGTTCAGGTAGTAAGGTTAGTAGTAAACCCGATTCCATTAATTAGCAATGCTAGTTTCGGGGTCGAAACTATTTTTTAAGGGGGTAGTGATGTAATACCCCTCATTTTTAGTAAGGGTATTTGGGTAATTTCCCAAACCCTCGTCAATTATTCGGGACGCATTAAGCAAAGTTCGGATTTTCTGTAGCATATTTGATCTCTGTAATATTCCCTGAGTGGTATAAAATACGTTCGACGTATTTTCGGAGCTTAGAATATTTGTTCGGGTACAAATATATTTAACCCAGGGTTTGAAACCCATGCCCAACCTTTTCCCGGGCAATTAGGCGCGAAAATGAGAATTCCACGACCGCGACAGAGCCACCGCGACCGCGGAATAATCGGGCACAGAAGAGCTGGGAATTCAAATATTCCGCGACCGCGGAAAAGTCACCGCGATCGCGGAAATGCGTAGGCACGTGTGACGCCTCGTCTTCCCTGAGGTCGTCATCGATCTCTCGCTCCACCGTTGATCTTGTCGGGGCTGGGCTCTCTACTTGGCTATAAGAGGAGACGATCTGGGAGGAATAGGAGCACTCCAACTGAGAAATCTCACTCTCTCCCTCTCGATTTTCTTCTCGCCGGAGTTCCAAGCCTCGTCGGATTGTTCAAGGAGTCGCCGAAGCCTTCGCCAGGTGTTGTAGCAGCCCCGGAGTAGTTCTTTGGAGGCGCAAGGTGTCCAGGAGTCGAAGCTACCGTGAATCGAGTCCAAGGAGTCATCGCCGGTGAGTCTTTTCGCCAATCTCTGGTCGTCGTGTTCATGTCCGCGACCGCGGACATGAACACCGCGATCGCGGTCATCGGCTAGTTGCTCGCGGGCATTGCCGAGTCGCTCGCGGACATTCATCCTCGACGCCCGCGACCGCGGAATCCCAGCCGCGACTGCGGATTGCTCTGGCAATCACGATCGTGGCCTTGGGCATGCCGGTCTCGGGCGGGACTTTCGTTCTTTCGATTTCGTTCGTTCTTTCTTAGATTTGTATCATTTTATTGTCGAATCTAACCTAGGGTTCGTTATCGGTCATTGTCGTAGGAATCTGTAATCCGATTTCCATTCCCGTTTCGGACCCAGAAACCCATCGTCGTTCAATCGTTCGTCTAGACTAAGGCAAGTGGCAGTTCGCTCTTGCTTAATCATTCCATATTCTATTAATTATCAATTGCTTTTAATTGTTAATTAAATCGGAGTGAACTGTTGTTTTCGTTTGGGAACTGATTATAATAAATAATGTGATTAAAATATGATATTATAATAGGTTGTATATATTGCTAGAAACAACGCTATTATACTTGTTAATGACCGTAATGGTTTTATTGTGGATTTAAATGTGAACTTTAATGCTAGATTAGCATGAGTATTCGTAGGAACGCTAATTCCTTATGAGGATTAGTCGTTTCTTTATAACTCATTATTAGTGGACACAGTCTCTAAATGCTTTACAGATCGTAAACTTTCGTAGTCACTCGAGATCATAAAATTTAGTAGTCACTCGAGATCTTAAACTTTCGTAGTTATTCGAGACCATAAACTTTCGTAGTCACTCGAGACCGTAAACTTTCGTAGTTACTCGATATCGTAAACTTTCGTAGTTACTCGAGATCATATTAGAAGCTTTGATGTGAATATACGTTTTGTAATTAAGATAAGATAAGTGCGGGTAGGCACATAATTAATGAACCCTCGGGCGAGAAGTACAACTTGGAAACTCGTCGGGACTTCGGTTAGAGTAAGTTCTCTTTCCAAACTGAATTCGCATTGTGCGGTGAGGTTGGTCGTGAACCCAAATGATCAAGTCATTTTTAAACGCTTGTATGAAACTGTAACGTTCCCAAAAAATTGTCATACTTTTCCATAAGACTCAATTCCTTTAGAGTCTTCCTTTCAGAGCATATCTAAATACTAATCATTCCATGAAAATTCTGGGTTATATATCGTTCCTTCGGTTATTATTCGAGGGACAATGATAGTAAACGGTTGTGATCACTAGAACCATTCTGTTTTCACCCTTGTATAGTCTTTCATTAGACTAACCAACCGGGTTTTATTCCTTACATGGTTGACTGGTGTCATCCGTCCTATACGGCACATCAGTGGTTGGTTCCCGCAGTCAAAGTAACCAGTCGAAGAAGAAGAGGCTTGCAGACGAAGATTTAAGTGTCAGTATTTTAAGTTGTTAAATATTACTTTAATATATATTTATAACCTAGCGATGTTATAGGTTGATTCTTAAAAGTCTTCCACTGTGTAATTTATAAGTCTTTCGCTGAAATTTTTACTTTGTTGTAAAGACGCTACTCTCATTTGATGAGAGATCTTTTAATAAAAGAGTTGATTTTCACATACAAATGTCTTTCGCTGTTTAATCTTTCATTTAATATATATACGTATTTAAGTTTAATTGTTCCGATTAAAGCCTAGGGTGACATCGGACAACAACGTCTGAGGTCACTGACGTGTGGCATTTCCGACAATAAGTCGGGGGTGTTACATTTAGCCCATTTTCTTTTGGAAGCAAGAGGGTCTAGTTTAATGAAGGAACCATAATGGTTTTCTTCAAGGATTGTTTGTATGGCTTCTGCATTGCAAAGCTCTGTAGGAAGTAATGGAATTCTAATCCAGATATCTAGTTTAGAAATGTGCTCAGTTTGTGGGTCAAAGCCATTATACCAGGATTTAAGCAAGATAAGTTGGCCAAACACATGATAGGGTCTACCCTCCCATATCTTTTTAAGATCAAGTGCATTTGAGAAATTGATTTCAAACCAACCAAACTGTCGATCGTAGAAACCAACTTCACCCTTTAAGAACCTCCATTCAGATTTTAGCTTGGTGAAGATTTTTGGGAATTCAATAGGGTTCCCAATGAGATACCCCATAAGGGCAGATTCCTTTTGTTTTTGAACATTGGCTCTAATCTTAGCAATCCTATAGAAATAGGATTCAGTATTGATTTTAGACTTGCCTTTATCATTAGTTTTTTGGGCCTTGGCATTAGCAGTAGTGGTCTCACCCATAGATTGGTTAATGGCCACAGTTTCAGTGGAGGCTTATAGGTTTGATTTGTTGATAACAACTGATGTGACTATGACCTCATCACATCAAGATGATCAAGACTCAGGCTTGGAACAAGATCAAGAACCGGATCAAGATCAAGAACCACCTCAAGATCAAGATCAAGAGCCCGGGGTCATCACTAGGGCAATGGCGAGAAGACTTCACTCCAAGCTGCATGAGAGCCTTGCCTTAGTGGGAGCATCACAAGGAGACCCTCAAGAATGGGTCACGTGCATATCAAGTGGCTAAGAGTAGCCAAGATATTTCCTTGCTTGTTATTTGGATATTTGTTTTGAATTCTATCTTTAGGAGTTGTTATTTGCTTTTCATTAGATAGATCGGTTACCTACTTTTGGTTTGCTTGAGTCTAGGAACCCTAATCCTACCTTTCTTTTGCTTGCCAAGATCTGAATTTTCTAACACCATACTTAAGGTTTTGAGTTCTTACAACTATTTACCATTGTTTGCTCGAAGTTCTGTGGCTTGTGGTTGCGTGCTTGTCTTGCTAAGTGATTGCAGCTAGGAATTGGTCAAGGCGAGAATTAAAGGATATGTTTAGCTTGGGCAGAATATCACAAAGAGATTATCTATACTTTCGGGCTTATGGTGAGTACCCTAACTCCCAAACTCACCTGAGCCCCTACATGCCACCAAGGAGGTCCTCTTATGGAGACTATGGCTATGACTATAGTTATATAGACGAAAAAAGATGTCTCGCCCCGACAAGGTATCAAGCCATTCCTTTTTTTGAGCCTTATTGTATTTCTTCTAACCCTTCTGTGCAGGCCAAGGGAGTCTATGACTCACCTAACATATCTTTTAGCACGTCCAAGGGCAGAGAAAGAGTAAGCCCCCAACCACCTCGGGTTAGGACACGTGACATCGTGTGTGTCATGTGTGAAGGGAGAGGGCACTTGGCTGAAATCTGTCCCAACCAATACTACAGCTATAAGGACGTCCAACCCATGGTGAGTGAAGTCTTGGTTGCTCCTTGTGAGGAAGAGGAGTGGCCTACTCCTATGGTTCCGCTGAGCTATTGAAATGAGTCCTTACTAGAGGAAAAGCCCTCTCTAGGTGTTGAAGAGCTTAGGGACGAATCAAATCAGCCTTCCACCCTAATGGAAGAGGAGTTCAATCCAAGAAGAAAGGAGGAGGAAATTGAAGCACCATCTCTTCCTACTACAATAGGAAATCGTTTGCCCATCATTGTGTGTAGCTCATTCAAATCCTTGGCTACTCCATGGACGGACCTGACCTACATGGTTCCTTCAAGCTTGCCCTTCCTACTCCAAGAAGAGGTTGAAGCTAAGGATGTTGAGCAGCCCAAGAAACCAGTTTTCAACCAAGAAGAGAAGGATGTTCCAATGGAGCCTAATACAAGGGAAGTATCACTTATCTCCACCTTTTCAATTTCATCTCTTGAGTTTGAAAATGAGCATATCATTCCATGTAGGACAATACACATGAAGAAATCAGTCATTGCATTTAAAACTAGATACTCTTGTGTGCACCAAAGTTCTCTAGCATAATGCATGTCTTGTGGAATGCATCTTGTTTATAATATGATCATTATGTCCATGCATGTGTGTTATATTGATCCTTGCCTCACTAGGCATGTACATAGAACTAGGAAGAAGAGTGGAATAGTGTGTGCATGCATGCTTGGATATCATGTAGTCATTGGAAGTTTTGTGCCTACATTCCTAACATTTCGTGGACAAGTTTGAGGTCCTCACCTTGCATTTGTTGTTGTGGATAGGTCCTCTAAGAAATCTGGATTCATTGCATTTCCTCAACCTAATGATGCATCCTATGTTACTAACCCTCTTATTGATCAAGTTGTGGGATTGCATGGAGTTTCTAGTCCTTTTATTTCAGGTCAAGAAGAGAGGTTTGTGAGCCACTCAAAGCTGAAATCCGGAGAAGTGCCCTTTGAGCCAGGAGATCAAGACGTCCCATATGTGGCTGAATTGGTTCATTCCTTGATGAAGGAAGATGAGGACATGGACGTGCTTGATTTGAGGTCGAATCCTTTCCTAGTGGGGGAGGAGGATGTGACTATGACCTCGTCACATCAAGATGATCAAGACTCAGGCTCGGAACAAGATCAAGAACCGGATCAAGATCAAGAACCACCTCAAGATCAAGATCAAGAGCCCGGGGTCATCACTAGGGCAATGACGAGAAGACTTCACTCCAAGTTGCATGAGAGCCTTGCCTTAGTGGGAGCATCACAAGGAGACCCTCAAGAATGGGTCACGTGCATATCAAGTGGCTAAGAGTAGCCAAGATATTTCCTTTCTTGTTATTTGGATATTTGTTTTGAATTCTATCTTTAGGAGTTGTTATTTGCTTTTCATTAGATAGATCGGTTATTTACTTGTCATTAGATTGGCCGGCCCTATATGAGGTTGTTATGACCTATATAAGCTTGACTTAGTTAATTTTGAGAGTTAGTTCAATTTTAATCCAAAAAAAGATTCATTTTCTTTGAGAACCGAAGTTCTTGTTTTTCTTTCTTGTGAGTTGCATCAAGAAACCCTTTTGATCTGCGTTCAAGGAGTGTGTCATATCTCTAAGGCAAAGATCTTTTTGATCCTATTGTGTTGGTGTGTCAAATCCAATCCAAGAAGATCGCCTATCCCCACAAACAACACAATCTACCTTTCGCTGAAATCTGGCAGAATCTTATCTCGGATTCTCTTAAGATTTCGTCCACCAAATCTTCAAATCACGATATGTGCTTCCTCGTCCATCATCTACATCACATCCACGTTCGGAACCACCCTGGAGAAGCATTGAGTCGGGCTACAATCTTGTTTCTTCCAGAACACTCCTCTGACGACAATCCGGGTTTGTGAGAACTTCAAGGCATTGCTTTGCACCGTGGCTTCATAGATCCTTAGAGCATATCAACAATTGAAGGGGGAGGAGAGAGAGATGCTTGTGAAGCATATATGGGATTCTTATCCGAACATAGAACATCAGAGTAAGATGTTTTACCTTTATCCATAACAGAGGAAAGAATGCAAGCAAGCTGATGTTTGAAGTAAGACACAGCCACACACAACAGACCAGAACAGCAGATAGCACACTCAATTTGAGAAATTTTAAAGAGGACATGCAGAGAAGCAAGTATGAGTACTTTCAACCAAAGACACCAGTACTTATAGTTGGTAAGAGTGCAGTAAAGATAAATAGAGTAAGTTTGAGAGATTGGAGAGATACACCTGGCAAAAAGAAGAAGCTACACCACAGAGATAGGGGTATGGAGCAGCCACCTCATCAGCCACACTCGCCTAGGAGAAGAAATCTCAGTCAGATAGGGTGGAATTGGCACCAATCTTCTCAGATCAGCCGAGGAGCACAAGGCACATCCATGCTTTAGATAAACCCTGGCCTTTTTCAGAGAGGTTGCGTAGACGAAAGGACATCGACCGAACCACTTAGCGTGTTTATCACTTTTGAACCCGTGCAAATCAGGATCTAATTGTCTCAGATGGAGCAGGGAAAGACCTCTGTAAACTTCCTTTAGCAGACGAGGATTAAGCTTTTTGTTGAATAGTCGTATCAGGCAGACTAAGGTGAAGAGATTGTAGAGGTTCAAACTACTTTGTGAGATGGAAAAGAGACTAACCATCTCGGAGCAGGCACGGGTGAACCAAGGGTAGAAGAGTGAGGTCGGAATCGGTACGGAGATGGTCAAATTTATGGGGATTAGGTTGACGGCGGCGAAGCTAGGGTAAAGAGTGGCAGATAGGAGAAGAAAGGGGAAAGGGTTCAGCGAGAGAGTTTTCCAATCGGAGTCTTATTAGTCGTTTTTTCATCCAATTGATTTGTATTTAAATAAGAAAATATTAGTAATAGATTTATGACAAAAAATTTTAATATATAATTAAATTTATCTACAAGTTAAAATAAAAAATGGCATGTAATAAATTGAATATGAAAATATCATGTGACATTATTATGTTAATTTTTACTACGTATACGATTGTAGAGTAAAAAGTAATTCAGGATTTAAACTACAAAAAATATGTATATTCCGTTGACATCTACAACTTTGAAGTAGTTGGAAATTCTAGATATATTGTTATATTGAGTACTTTATTATAATTGTCCAACTAAGTTTAAGCTGTCTTCTTTCCTTTCAAAAAAAAAAAGTTTAAGCTGTCTCCGTGTCCTCCTACCACCAACTCATACCTGGAAGCAGCGAATTTCATGTCGTATTTTGCATTATTAACACGGTTTCATATAAACATTGGTTTCTCTAACACGAAGTATTATTTTTCATACGACACATATGAACTGTTACAACACAATCAATTATTCAGATATGTAGGTCGTAAATTATTTTGATTATTCATCAATTGAGCCTACAAATATTAACTTAGGATGTAAGTTTGTTGTTTTCGTAACAGTATATAGATCAGTTTATTGGATGCGTGATTCTTGATATACGTACTTATTCATTAGGTGATCTAAAAAGTACGGTCGTATGATTTTGGTTTATATAATTATAAGAGTGTCTAATTCAATGCTTAATGATTATGGACAAAGATTGGTCACCAAATTACATGATTGTTTGATTTACCAACTTATATGGTAAAGCCTCACATGGGTATCCCAGTGGTAGAAGAGTTGGGAATATTGGAAGGGTCCCGGAATCGACATTTGTCTTCACCCGTTCACTTGGGTGAAAAAATTAGTTTTATTTGGTTCAGGGTTTATTTCTCAGAAAGTATAATTTTTTCAAAAATTGAATTTAATTCTTGTATTTGATTCATAAAATAAATACGTGAATTTACTTTTTAGAAATTTGTACTTTCTCCAAATTATAGGAATTTCATTTACCATGATAGAGTAGGTAAGATCTACTTACTATCTTTTTAAATAGAAATTTCTTAATTATTTTATTTATACAAAATCACATAATTTTAAATCAAACATGATTATCTATTTTTCATGAACTTTAATTCCTAAAAATCAATTCCTAAGAACTACGATTTTGGGAATTAAGTTCTCACATTAACCAAACTAGGGGTTATTTTATTGGGTTGAACCGATCTATGCAAGCCAACTTGTCAAATTCGTGCCGACTTGTCTGATTCGTGGTTCTTATCGATGGGTCCCGAATCCGAAATTTACCACCGTAACATGGTTTCTCGTAGGAAAAAATTATATGCTAAAAATATTATTCAGATCAAATATTTGAATATATAACCACGCCCTTGTAATGTATACTTGTCAGTATGTTATGTACTAATTAATTAACGTACCATCTCCTACCATAATGGCATGTACGTACTAGCTTAGTTTACTTAACTAATCTTACTAAGGTAAACCCATTTTCTCCCCCTATAACTTTCTTGTGACAAAAAAAAAATATTGTTTGAGGTGACATTAGCATAGTATAGATTTCCGGGTAATAAATTCCTTTTGACAAGGACATAATCAAGCTACCTTTTTTAATACAAAGAAAAATGAAGGTACCATGTTCAGTTCACCGCCATTGCATATGAACTCTCTCTTTTTTCTTTCCCATGACAATAATAAATTAAATAAAATCAACAGGCTCACAAGTCACACCAGAGTACACGTTAAGGCAGTCATCGCCCAATCATATATCAATATCCTAGTTTCCATTAAACAACTTGGTTACGACAATATATAAAAATAGTTATAGCCCTTCTTTTTTTTTATCAAAACCATTGTTTAGCCAATTAACCGTCACGTAAGTTATAAGGTACCGTTCTTATTATAAATATAACTATTTTCACAACAACAACAAAATGACTTAAACCAAAAAACTGATACGAAAGCAATGAAATAGCCAAAATCGATCCAAACCGGAAGATGGGGCGAAGTTGAGCTTTATGTTGTCAACTTGACTTCATCGCTTGCCACATGATACAACTTCTCAATCCTACGTGGCATCCCTATTTGGTTTGACGGGCCCCACCACCAGCTCCACATCCCTCTCTATTATAAATATAATCCACAGCCTTCACAATTTCAAAGCCTGTTTTGCTTTCTTCACAAAGCCAAAACTCAAGAACCAAGCATACCAGAAACAACAAGATGGGCAACTGCATCATTCATGAATCACAAGAGCAATGGGGAGGAGAGGATTGGGGCCCGGACCTCGCACCCTCGTATCGCGACAACGAAGACAATGGAGTCGGATTCTCGGGTTCTAACCCGAAACCAGCAATCAGAACAGAGGTGAAGTTGAAGATCACCAAGAAGCAACTCCAGGAGCTGATAGGGAATACTGACCTGCAAGGGATATCGGTTCAGGAGGCGCTTAAGCAGCTGATAAAAGCGAGTGCTGAGTACAAAACCCAGCAGATAACGTCTTGGAGGCCGAGGCTTCAGAGCATCCCGGAAGCAAATTCATTTCGTTCATCGTGCTAGCGTTCCATTGTTGATCTTGATCTCTTTTCAGATATTCTTTCTCCTTCTTCTGTGTTTTCTGTAATCATTTTTTCTCCAGGAAATTTGGAAGGTAGGTAAAGGTAGAAAACGGAAGTGGGTGTTCAAAGTAGATCATAATTCAATACAATAAGCTGTACATTAGGGAACAAGAAGAAAAAACATCTTCTCTACATATATGGAATGTTCTTCATAGTATGATTTACTATGATGCAGAAATAGTACAAGCATGTGAAAACTATCCTCTGTGGACGAAAAAATACAATGGATTTGGTAAAAAAAAATTGTCAGGCTTGAATCAATAGCAAGATTTACAAGGCTGCGCAGTGTATCAAGCTGCTAAACACGCTGACGTCCTGAGGAGAAGAGAACCCGAAAATCCATCCTTTCCTTCCAAATTTGCATCAATCAATCATCCGATTGCATATAGTCCATTTCAACTAGTGCAGGCAACAGAGTTGGAAACGAGATGAAACTATTGAAGCATCTGCAGGTTTTCTGCCAACAAATCTGAACCGAAATCATGTTACTTGCAATAATAGATAATACAAGACAATCTTTGGATTCAATTCAAAGTCAGACTCATCATGAACAAATAAACTATGTATGCTGAAACATCAACTTATGCTGGAATGAGAAGTTTTTATCTTTCTCTACACACTACAGTTAGGAGGGAAGTCCCTTTCACGAAATCAAATCCAAGTGAGAAGAATATTAACATCTGAACCATCCAAATTCTAGGATAAGTACCTATCATATATAGTAACATCTTCTCACCCAAAAAAATATATAGTAACATCAAGACAGTGAAGGCACTTAATTTCACAACCAAAAACATCTTAATCTAATGACTTAATCTAATGGTTAAGGTAGCAGTTCAATTCCCCAACCTAGGCTTCAAATCCCATGGAAGGACCTTCCATGGGATTATAATATAGATCCACAACTAAGATGAAAAGGAAATGGCAGCATACAGGTTAGCAAAATATATTAAAAAAGACCATACAACTGATACAATAGCAATTAAAGAAACCTTCATTTACATATAATAAGGGACCACTCTCACCAGCCTTTTGTCCAGAAACAATGAAAGGTTGAATGAGATCAGCATGATATAATTCTGATGGTCATCCAGTTTGTTTGTTTACTAAATTAATTAGGTATGTTATGATCATAGACTTGTCAAGGCAAACAAATATATTTATATGGAGTTGTAGGTATTGGCCCCGTATTTGACTCCCTAATGATGTTCAGGATGTAAACACATATATACAGGTGTGACGCTTTAACCTTCAGTAAAATGAGGTGTTGAAAAGACGTTTTACTGCTCTCTATGTTGCAGAAGTAGAGAGTTTGAGAAATATTAACTAAAATTGGTTCACCATAGAGGCTATTCAAAGTAAATGTTGCCTAGTGACATGGAAAAAGTCAATTAGAACAGAATATCCTTAACCGAGTTGGTTTTGACAGCCCAGCTGTATTACCATTTCAAACTTGTGACCACTCACTGTTTGAAGAAGGTGAGATTTATGAGCTTCCATTCATGATTCTATATAACTATACATACTATTTTGAATCATGATAGCCAAAAGACATTTCCCTTAGACAAATGAAGGCAGAAGTACAATGCACCAGCCGACCATAATCAGGCTCATACTGACTGAAGGCAGCCACTTATTGAACTCCGCTCTGAGAAACACTACTTTCCCTTCAGTTTTGTCTCCTTTTTCCGAAGAGAGGGAGATGAAGGGTGAATGTGGTACTCAGGGAAAACGCATACGCATTGAGTTCAGTAACTTAGCAGTTCTGCCATTGATGTAGAAAAACAAGGATAGGATAGCAGAAGACAAATAGAGCACCACCAATTTCATCAAGAGTGAAACAAAATCATAAAGTTGCAGAGCAGTACCGTGTATATTGCTGAGAAGTCTGAAGATATTACTTCACTTCTTCGTCCTGGCAGCAGACTTCTTCTTTGACTTCCTAAACCCAGTCCCACTTTCCTGTCAAAACAAATCATGTTACTGCCTAGTGAACTTTGTAACATCTAATTAATGACCATGCCTATTAGAAAACAGAAAAATTTTGTGCAAAAGCTATATAGTAACACATTTTACAGAGCATTATAATGTAAGAGACCATATTTCCAAACGGTTTATTCAAGAAAGTGATGCAAGATTCTACAAAAAACGTTTCATGAGCAATGAACATAATGAATTATTGGAGGCTACATCCTGTAAAACAAGTTGGGTAGGTTGGATAATTCAAATAATTTTCAGCTTGGAGTCCCTTACAGGTTTGAATAGTTTCAAGTTAAGGCATACAAAGATGCTCAACCACATTTTTAACAAAAAAAAAAACTGGACATGACCCTAAAATTATCAAGTCAATTTTCAAATTGGGAAAGTCTTAACAGTTAACATCTATAAATTCAAATTGAGGTTATTTTGGATTTGGACCATTTCAGTTGATAATTAAAGGATAGGAAGTCATCAGTTGATGTAAATAACTCAAAACTGTAGCATGCAAAGAAAAATACATGACCTTGGTTTCTCAATTAAAACATCTTTATTGATAAAGGGAAACAAAACACACATAGCTCATTTAGGAAAACACATATCAAAGCAGATAATTAAAGGATAATAACTAAGGGAAAGCCTCCTAGATAGAAGTCAAATGCTTGATTACCAAAACAGGCATACCTTTCTGTAACATCTGTAGGCACTTTGACCAGTAAACTCCTCTCCAGTTTTACTGACATATACCTGGAATAAATAGGTAAAGCTTTAACATTGAGATTACTTTTAAAACACTAGAGTATACAAGAAAGAGCACCAAAATCACATTGACAACTCATGCACATGATAAAAGTTGAACAAAAAGCATCAGACTTGTATTGAATGGAAGCTTCTGTGCCTGGTGCTGAGATAATCGGTTATTCACTGACTGGTATTATACCAAATATTTGATACCAACATCTCCTGTATCAGCTCTAATGTAGACTATTAGCATAACAAATAAGTAAGTGTATTCAGTGAGACCCACGTTTATCCGCCAATCAATCAAGAGTAACGAACAAAATTCCTTTCGGTAACTCATATTCCTTATAATATCACTGCCTCACTCATCCACTAAGCCATAGTAAACAAGCCATAAAGAAAAAAAACTTATGCCTAACAATATTTTCTTCATTTAGTAGGTATATTGTCAAGTTAGGAGTTGGTACTATCTATCACCACACTCATGTACTTCCCTTTCCAACACAGAGGTGTTTCTTTAGTGGAAAAAGTTATATTTCAATTGAAAATATATTCTTAATTCATAACATGATACAAGAATCAAGCAAGGAATGCGTCCTGAAAGAAACTTAAACAGCGTAAAGTATATCAAACACACCTTCCTTCCGTTTTCATCTGTATACCACTGGCTAACGGATCCACCACTAGCATGAACACGCCTTCTGGTAGCATCTTTAGGAGCGTTAACACAGCTTTTAGGGTTAATCCATTCTTCAGTAGAGTTAGTAGTTCCTTTGCCACGAGATCTCTTGGAACTATTGCCAGCTTTCCTTGAACTGGTCGTTGCATTTGCTCTTGTACTACTTTTTTGCTTAGAACTACTTTCATTGTTGAATTGACTCCTGAAGCCAAAACGGGCAAGAATTGTTAGAAAACACATGGTGCACATCGTAGAATACACAGGCTACCAAAGAGTAAATGTAGTAACAAACCTGTAGTCGATTGTTGATGCATTATGCTGCTGATTTCCTGCGCTATTTACAGGAAACAATGGCTGAAAATGGTACAAACGACTTTGAACAAGTCTTTGGATTCTTGGATCATCGTGAAAAAAGTAACGGTGTGCAGGAGGAAGAGCATGTCCAAGATCAGTTTGCTGTACTTTTTCATCCCCAACTCCTGCTCTTTTATTTTCTCCTCCTTGAGTCTGACATAATCCACGCATTGCATCAGGACCTGCTTTTGTATCTTTTGGAGCTCTGAAATATTCTTGACAAAACTCATCTAAGGCAGGAGTTGAAATATTGCAGGTTTCCCCGGGATGGAAATCTTTCCACAAATCAACCTTTTGTGAAAATAGTGCAGATGGATCACTTCTTTTCCCACTTGCAGCAGCAGAGGAGCTGAGATTGGATTCCCTTTTATTTGTGACTTTAATCCCACGAATATGAACACCAGCACCTCCAAAATCAGACATGTCATCTGAATCAGAATCAAGCAGCTGAAATCTTCTAAGAGGACTCATGGTCACATCTGAGAAAATTGCTTTACCCCTTTCTGCAACTGAACTTGAAGAAGGAGCATCTAGATCCTGTTTCCTTTTTCTACATGGTTCCTTAGTTGCTTGCTTTGTTACAATCCCACATCCATGAAGTGAAAACTTTGTACCACTACACACAGACTGAACTTGTGGAGCTGTTTGGTTATCTGTTATTGGTCAATGTGGCTTAGTGAATTAGAAAATGGCAACAGTCAAATTGTGTCATTCAAACACAATTCACAATCCAGCAGCACAAGGAAGTGCTTTCATGCACAGCATCCAAAAGGTAAAGTTGATTGAATACTCTAATAAAATTATCAATACCAACATATGATAAAATTCAAAGAAATTGATTATGCAAGATGACACATTATTTTGTTTTCATCTAAAATGTGACATCCCACATATAGCATCTGTAGATAAAGTACCTTGGTGAGTTGGTGTAGTTGAAAGAAAATTGACAGGATGAAAACGAAAAACCTTTTTGGGGAATGGGGGTTCAGCAGTAAGCACATTTAATCATTTCAAATGCCTAGGGCATTTCTCAGTCCTTGAGACAACATGAGAGGCGTATGCACCTTATTAATCATACTATCATAGATTCCTAATCCTGTAGGTTCTTCCACTCTTACAAAAGCAGCCTACCTTACCAAACTTATTTTTCAATGGACCAAGGAGTTATATTTATCTGGCACTATAAATTGTGTCCTAATAACTATTGCAATATCCTCATCACACCAACCACTCAGGCAAGTCATTAAGGCCATTGAAAGAGAGTCCATCTACATTTCATGAAAAAACAAGTCATGCTCACAAGTTTAATTTCATATTTTTTCACCTCAAACAATCAAGTCTTATTCTTGTCATCTACCAAGTGCAAAGCTCCACATAACCTCACAGATGGAAGCATTTCTATTTTCAGTGCTGGTTATGCACATCATGCAAATACAAACAGACTTCTAGCCTGAAAAGGTGCCGCATTCATAATACTCTCTCCGTTCATTTAGGTCAGATCATACTTCAGACGCCTCAGAAGAGAAGCAATCACAACTAACATTCTTGGTCTCCCAACTAAGATGCAATTTTGTAGGCAGAACAAATATAAACCAAACACCAATCGAAGCATAAAAGCTATTAGTCAAAGCTAAGACTTCAATACAAATCTAAAAATTGCAACAAACATTTCGGGGAAAGAAAGAGGGGGGAAACCCTAACCTGGACGGGCTCCAAGCTCCTCCGGAGAGAACTCTTCGATATCATCATCAATAGAGTCGGAAAACGGATACTCCGACTCGCGATTGAGTAAAGGCGGTTCCTTGGTCTTGGTAGGTGGGCCACGACGGAGGCGTCTGAAAAGTGGAGGCGGGTCAGGCGGCGAATCTGGACGTGGATCCGTAACTGCATGACGAGACTCGTTGTTGTCTTCTGGTGGAGCTGAGGTGTCCCTCGTCGGTGAATCCGGAGCCTGGCATGGGAGATCGAAGTCAAGGTCCAGACCCAAGGAGAACGATGGAGGTTCAATATCCGCCATTAGAACAGAAAGAAGGTGAGAGGGAAAAAGGAGGTGGTCTTGGCCCTTGGGGCAGGAAAAGAAGAGAGTAATAAAATGTTTCGAATTTGGAGAAAATGGAGGGACTTATTTTTGGGTGATCGGAGTAGAGATGTTCTAAGGTTATGGAACCCGGTTCCGGTTCTAAAAAATCATGAACCGAAACCGAACACACCAAGTCCGGTTTTGCCGGTTTCAGTTGCGGTTCTGGATCCGGTTTCGGCCGGTTTTGAGCCGGTTTCGATTCTGATTCCGAACCTGATAAAAATTAATATTTTTTATAAAAAAATATCCAAAAAAAATGAATATAAAAAAATATTAACATTAATCATTTAACTTTTATATTTTAATTATAAAATATATTCTTAAACTAAAAAATATAATAAGTATTTTTCTTGATACAAAACTATAAGGAAAAAATTTGGAAAAATAAAGGGTTTGAACATAATTAATTGCTTACGTGTTCTCTCCGGGTTACAGAAATCAAAACCCACGTAGTCCTCTTACCTTTATTATGGAAATTCACTTAGCTAATAGGTTTGAAATTGGCGGTTCTGAAACGGTTTGGAACCGTCGGTTCCGAACCGTTTTGAACCGTCGGTTTCACGGTTCTATGAAATCATGAACCGAAACCGGCCTCGAACGGTTTTAGTCGGTTCCGGTTTCGGTTACGGTTACAGTTTCAAACGATTTTGGGCGGTTCCAGAACCGTCGGTTGAACGGTTCAAAGGAACCGCTGAACACCTCTAGATCGGAGCTATTATATTCAAATTTTGCGCCAGAAAAATCCCTAGGGTAGAAAAACAAGAAGAGTTGTTTTGATGGATCTGTTTCTTTTCGAGTGTGTTTGGATTACGCATTATCTAGTATTATAATGTCAAAAAATGACATTATAATATCGTTTTTTACATTATAATATCAATTTTTGACATTATAATGCGTAATCCAAACACACTCTTTCTTTCATCGTCTATCTACGAGTAGTAGAATTGGGCTATGTACGGACAACGATACACGTAGATATTTATATTTCTTATTTACAGTACTACATTGCTTACATGAACGTATAGAAATACTAAAGTATAAGAATAATACTACATTGCTCACTCTCAAAACAAATTTTAATTTGATATCAACCATTCTATCCGGAACATATATCAAATGAACTGATTATGTTTAAAGATGGGACCATTTTCTATCATTTAGGTTGAGGAGATTATTATGTACTATTTTATTTCTAATGTGTAACATTAAACCAGGAAATCCAGAAACATTTTGTGATACAAACATTTTCTTACGAGGAGCTTGTTAGCTAGGTCTGAATCGAGGTTGTTGTTTCGGTGAAGGGATCGAGGTCGTGGTCGTGCGATACATGTTGGCTTCTTGAGACGAAGCGCTACCCAGGAGTTCTGTCGCACCTTCACATAGTGTCTTTTTGTCATGCGCTACGATGTGTTTGGTGTCCTTCCAACCGTGTTTACACCCTTCTCTTTGCTTTGCCTATTGCTCTTGCTCTCCTTTTCAGTTATATTTTGTGTATTTGAATACTTGTTTGTTCTTTTTGTTTTGTCATGTCGGTTTGACCGACTACCGATTCTCTCGAGGATTCATGTCATATTTGACATGGAACTTCAAAATTTAACTTGTATCAAAATATACAAAAATCTCACAACGGATATAACTCACACAACCTTTAAACTATCAATTGAGCTCAATTTTCCTTTCTTTTTGTCCTATTTTGTTATTATATCCCTTTGGGATTGACCCTAAAACCCTGAGCGCCGCCAACCTTCAATCTTCCCAAATTTCACACTGATCCTCTAGATCCTCCTCCTCCCGATCATGATTTTAAGCTCAAGTCTCCGGATTTGGAGCTTCTTCTCGCGGATTCAACCTCCTCACCGAAAATTTGGGTCCACCTTTGTGGAATCCTTACTAATCTTTCGTTTGTTCACCTGCGTTCGATCTTTGTTCCGGTGAGCGTCCTTCACCTGATCCCTATCCTTTGCTTTTTGCTCCTTGAACTCCCGGATTCTGTAGCTGGCGATGCACCTCTATGCTTGGGTCCTATTGCTTCGTACGATGGTTGGTGCTTGGACATTGCCATTGTCTGTGCGAAGAGAATGGACTCTAAAGCTCATGCGGTATCTGCAACGTTTCAACGGGGTGAGACGGGGCCTTTGTCGGTCTTCCTCTTCCCTGCAAATCCAGATCGAGATCTGCTGACTCCCGACTCCATCACCGGTGTTGTTGATCTTCACCGCCGTGCTCAAGAACTCGCCGCTGATGGAGATCTTCAACCCCGAATTGGCGAGAAACCGAGTCGACCCACACAGTAAGACACTGGTCTTCTTTCTTTCACTGCCTTGCATCCTCTTCATCGCATCTCAAAAGAGGTCACCGGGCTTTGGTGCTTGCATCGCCGTATGGAGATCTGGCTTGAGAGATGTGGTGGAGTGGGAGATTTGGCCTCGCCTGCAAGAACCAACCTCTGCTTCAAACGTCTTAACCACTTCTTTGGGCATGGGTGGCCCTCCTCCCCACCTCATAGGTGTTCTCCTTCCTTCTCCCTCTGTTTATTTTCCTTGCAATTTTATTATTTTGTTACTTCTTTAAGTAAAATTCTTGAATGGCTTATCTGGATGCACTACCCCCCGAACCCTCTAATCTTGATCCTTACTCGTTTTTTCTGGTGGTGTTTGTTTTTGCTTTTCTCTGCGTGCATGATTGTGCTTGCTCTTCCCCTATCCATCTTGATGGATAAAGGGAAGAATTCATTGAAAGAGACTCTTTGTTCTCCTAGCTCTTCTGTTGTGACAAAAAATACTACTACTAAACCTATTGCGGTAGACACCAATGAGGTTACCACTCCTCCAATTAGCAATTTGAAATCTCAAACTCATCCTGAGACTCACAGTCTCCTCTTTATGGACAAGTCTATCATTGGAATGGATCAAAGTTCACTCTTTCTCTTACTCCTTTTTATGTGCTATATTTATTGTATGTTTTTTGTTTTACATGATATGACTCAGAAAACCCAACAAACCTTGAACAATCAGATGTAGAAATCTGGAGCAGACTCCCAAGTCAATAAACCAGTAAACTATAACAGAACCTACCTGATTACTCCTTGTTATGGATGTCCTAGGATTTCATTGACTAGTCAAGGTCCCTTCTGGAGGCCCTGTGACTGTTTTGTTGTTTGTTGGCATTTCATAATATATGGGAATATGTTTAAGTACTTCAAGTGTGTCTGGTATGCTCTTTGTTGTGCTAACATAACTCCCTTGTTACTAACTTAACCCTTAACAAGAATTTGGATAACAACAAGTTGAGTTTTCAGAATATGGTGGATAGGTCTAGCTGCCTTTCCTGGTCTCATGTTAAACCTTGTTGCCTTCATTGTGTGACTCTTTCAATTATGTCTAATTGTCCCTTGAAATTATGTTACTCACTCTTGTCTTTGATTGTTGAGGATGAAAGCATGTACATTGGTTGGCCGGATGCTGATAAGGAGCTTCACCCAATAGAGATTGCAGCTGGAGACATTCCTACAAATATTTGGTCTAACAGCCTATACAAGAATATGGTAAGTTCTTATATGACCTTACTTGAAATTTTCTTCCATATTCGTACATTTTTTGGCGGATTACAAGCCTGGGAACTGAAATCCCAAAAAATGATGAACAATCAGAAATGGCAATCTGTAATTGACTTTCTAGTCAAGAAATCAGCACTTTTGAAATCCTTGGAAACAAAAAAACACCTATCAACAAACCCTATGGAAAACCGGTTATGGAGATTTAGCTCAATGTGCAACTATGACTACTGGATCAAATTGCAGTTATTGATATTGCCTGTTGAAATTTTGGATGAAAATCCTCTTAACTCTGTGCTTGACCAGGTTTGGAAATGGCACTCACAAGCTCAGGACTGGAACACTCTTCTAAATTTCCTTTGGCTATTACAAGCTAGTGATGAGAACTGTAGGGATCAGTCTCATGTGAATGAAGATAGCACCACAAAACTCCATAAAAGGTTCCAGGGGAGAAACAAGAACAAAATCTACAGGAATAAAAAATGTCAGAAAGTGAAACTCCATTACGTTTCGTTTTGGAGATACATGTGGTATACTATCAAGAACAAAAAAATCCATCACTGGTTTACTAAGCAAGGACACATGGATTATTGTCAGATAACTATCAAATTATGTATCTACTGGTTTTTAAATCAGGTACAACTACTGTATGATCCATTAAAAATTGATTGCACGAAAATGGAAATTGTCATATGCTATCTGATGTATTGTGATAGTATCTCGGCATGTATAACTCTAGTTATTACCAATACTATATTGGATTGGAAAATGAATCGATGTATTAACACCAGCCTTAGCAGTTGCAACTTTGACACACAAAAATAATTAAACAAATGGTTGGTTTATAGTATGGCAAAGAATAAAATATTTCAAGAAGAATTTTCACATGTATTTTTCTGTGTGAAAGAATTCAATACAACTCTTAACAAGACCCCTAACTGTCTACGGATATGGGGCACCTACACGGATGGTTTTTTATGAAGATTTCATCTTGGAATTGTCGTGGAATCGGAAGAAAAAAAATATGGATGGATTTAGAGTCCTTCTGTAAGATCGAAAGAATTACTTGCCTTATTTGAAACTAGAACAAACAAAATTCCTAGTGAAAAGGTGTGGAAAAAAGCAGGATTTGACCAATTCCACTGTGTTCCGGCAATAGGATTTTCAGGTGGAATTTGTGTTATGTGGAAAACTTATCAACTCGTAAACGAATTACTGGAAATAAATAAGATCGAAAAAAGATTTATGAGTTTGATATACACTAATTTGTGTACCAATACTAAAATTATGATAATTCTTACATATGTTCCGCCGTATGAATCAGGGGAAAATGAATTCTGGGAGTTATTAATCAACTTCATTAAAAACAGTGCATACTCGTATGTTGTTATGGGGGATTTGAATGAAATCCAAGATCCATCTAAAAAATTGGATGGATCTACACCGCCCTTATCAAAATTTACTAGGCTTCGACATTTTAAAAATGAATGTGAATTAATGGATATTGTCGTCCAAGGAAATGCATTCACATGGAGAAAAAACGAAACTGAAATAGACAATATTTATGAGAAATTAGATAGGGTTTTAGTCCATCACCAAGTACTTCAATGGTACCCAGACATCTGTACCAGACACTATGCATTTTCTAGCTCGGATCATTGTCCTATATCAGTGGAATTGACTTCAGCTGATGCATTTAAAAATCAATCGTTTAAATTTGAGAAGATTTGGATGACAAGGAAAGACTTTAAAAATGTGGTTAAACAAGCTTGGAGAACAAATTACCATGGATCTAGAATGTATGATCTAGTCTCTAAGACAAAACTACTTAAGAAACATGCAAAAATTTGGAATAAAACAATGTTTGGAAATGTGTTCACTCAACTAAAAGAAATAGAAAAACAACTTTCGGAAATTCAAATGCATATTTGCACTAATGCAAATAATAATGAAATTCAAAAACAATACAGACTAATTGATAAAAAAGAAAAACTACTCAATTTCCAAAAAAAAAATTAGAACCAAAGAGCTAAAGTTAAACATATTAAACTAGTTGACAATAACTCCAGCTATTTTCATAAAATAGCAAGTGGAAGAAGAAATAGAAAAATGATTAAGGAAATAAAGACACAAGAAGGCACAAGCATTATTGGAGAAGAAAATATCAGAAATGAAATTAGGAATGATTTCATCAAAAGATTTAGAAGTGAAGAAATGAACGATCCACTACTATAAGAAAATCTGGAACTAATTAATTCAGAAATAACTGCGGAAGATAATGAAGAATTAACCAAAGCTATTAATAATGATGAAATTAAGAGAGCATTTTTTGATATTGGAACGGATAAATCTTCGGGACATGATGGTATGACAACAGAGTTCTATCAAAAGTACTGGGATATCATGGGACCATATGTGATTCAAGTAGTGAAAAGTTTCTTCCTCTTAGGAAGACTGCTAAAACAAGTCAACCACACATTCATATCCTTAATACCAAAATGTGATAATCAAAACTCTACAAATCATTACAGACCTATAAGTTTATGTTCAACAATTTATAAAGTCATTTCTAAAATACTAACAAATAGACTCAAAAAGACTATGGAAAAATTAATCCATCCTCTACAGAGCGCTTTTGTTGCCAACAGAGCCATCCAAGATAATATCCTTATAGCTCATGAATTTTTTCACTCCTTTAAAGCTAAGCAAGGAGCTGAAGGATTCATAGCTCTAAAGTTAGACAGAATTGAATGGAACTTAATTTTAAAAATCATGGAAAATTTTGGATTTCATTCTAAGTTCATAAATTGGATAAAAGAGTGCATCACTACAGTATCCTTTTCGATACTTGTTAATAACGAACCAACGGAAATATTTAAACCAACAAGAGGATTACGACAAGGAGATCCTCTTTCACCTTTCCTATTCATTCTAGGCTCATAAATTCTAACCAGAAAACTTCAACAAGTTGCGGACAGGCCAAGGAAACCTATTGGATTCAAAATCTCTAGACTTGGCACACGCATTCTCTTCTTGGCCTTTGCGGATGATATTATGATTTTCTCCAAAGCAAAACAAGAAAACTGCAAGGAAATTAATGACATTTTGGATGTCTATTGTATAATTTATGGTCAAAAAGTGAATTTTCATAAATCGACATTTCAAGTAACAAAAAAAGTGACAAACATTAAAAAACAATCAATTCAAGGAATTCTTACAATTACAAATATGACATCTCTTGACAAATACTTGGGTTGTCCTATCATTAATGGTAGAGTAAATTCTAACACCTTTGTTGATCTATTAAATAGCACACAACAACAACTCACAAAATGGAAGGCCAATTCTCTATCTCAGGCAGGTAGAACAACCCTGATTAAATCAAATCTTTCCTCTAGACCTAATTACCTAATGCAAAGTTATATGCTTCCCACACAAACACATAATAAATTGGACAAAATAAATAGGGGTTTTTTCTAGAACAAAGATTCTTCATATAAACCTCTAATAGGATGGGAAAAATATGTAAACCAACGACACAAGGAGGACTTGGAGTAAGGAAATCGAAGGACATGAATAAAGCTCTACAATTTAAATTAATATGGAAAATATTGGCGGAACCAGATAATTACTGGGTAAAAATTATAACTGGAAAGTATTTGAAAACAGAAAACATTTTACAATATCAGAAAAAGGGAAATTGTTCCTCGCAATGGTAAAAAATGAGTGAACTCATAGATGAATTCAAATTGGGAATTATTTGGCAAGTAGGAAAATGGTAGAACCATTAAGTTTTGGACGGATAACTGGCTCTCTACTATTCCTCTTTGCGACATTACAAACATACAACCAATAGCTAACATAAATGCATTAGTGGAAGATTTTATGCTTCCTAATCGCTAGACCTGAGCAAACGCGGGCCGACCCGCCCGCCCGCCTAGTCCGCCCGACATAAATGGGCGGATATGGTTATTATATTTAACCCATTTTGTCCGGATAGCCCGGCCCGCCCGTTGATATGGGCGGGATACGGACATTAATAATATCCCATTTAGCCCGGATAGCCCGTCCGGAAGCCCGAATTAATTTTTTAAAATAAATGAAAATAAAAATATTTTTATACATAATAAAATTCATCAAATTATTATATAAAATAAATAAATATTTATACCCTAAACAACCTATTATCTATACCGATAAGACACTTAAAATTGACGATGTTGGTTATGACGAGTTTGAGGACGAAGAAGATTCAACTAATGTGTGATTGTGTGATGTATGCACTATGCTAGAGGCAACAAAAAGAGACAATCGGCTCCATTTTCTTTTGAAATTTGCTTAATTGTGTAATGTCGTGTTATTTTGTGTGAAATTTGTTATGATAAGTTTGTAACAATTACTATGTTTACCGTTTGTAATAATAGACGCTTTTTTATGGGTATTGTGAGTTAAAATTTATTTGCTATGTTTCGTTTTATGACAGATTTGTCTTGTCTCGTGAGCTAAATAGGACCCGCGGGCTACTCGGGTCTGGATGTCCGGGCGGATCCGAGAAGCCTCCCCAACCCGTTTCCTTGACTTGCCCGGATCCGGCCCGCCCATCCGGGCATGATTTTTGTCCAAAGCCTGACTCGATTCCCGCCCGGATCCGGGTTTGATCAAGTCTACTAATCGCACATGGAATAAGGAGAAAATTGAACAATTTCTCCTGACGGACCTTGTAACAAAGGTCATTTCTACTCCGATACCTATAAACAATATTCATGACAGAATGTACTGGGAAGCAAGCAAAAATGGTTGGTTTTCAGCCAAATCTGCTATGGATATGCTTATTAAAAAGAAAAACTATACAGCACATGATACTTTCTGGATTTGGAAATTGGACACTTATCCTAAAGTGAAAAATTTTCTATGGAAAATCATTAAAAACGGGCTACCAACAAAATCAAGGCTAGCTGAAAAAGGAGTTGCAATACCACCAGGCTGCATCAGATGCAATGCACAAATTGAAGACTCAAACTATCTGTTGTTCCAGTGCGACCATACGATGAAAACCGTTGAAAAAATAAATAAGCAAACACACAGAACTTTAAGGTCCTTAAACATAGGGATCAAGAAAACCAATGAAATTATGGAGGAAATCCGGAATAAAATGGACGTCTCACAATTCACTGATCTTGCTGTGTCATGGTGGGGTATTTGGTTCTACAGAAATCAATAGAGCTTTAATAGAAATGACAATGACACAGATATAATAAAGGATGTACCACTTTTTATTAAACATCAAATTTGAAATTGAAATCATTCTAAAAAATGGAATCCAGACTGTCTAATGGACAGTATTCCAAATAATAAAAAACAATATACAAAGAGACGAAAGATTAGTAAATGGAAAAAACCTCCAGAGAACTTCATTAAAATAAACACTGACGGATCCACAAATTTGGATGGAAACTCTAGTTACGGATTAATCTTTCGTAATCATAAATGTGAACCTATTCAAATCTATGGTGAAAAATGTGGTATCTCAACCCCTCTTAAGACAGAAACCATTGCGGTTAGGAACGCTTTACTCAAAGCATATGAAATGGGTTTAACTAATATTCAACTGGAATAATGTTATAAATAAGATTTGGCACTGTACTTGGGATATTGAAATTTTAATTTCTGATATCCTTTGTATATTACAACTGTTTTCTTCAGTACAGGTATGTTATGTCTTCCGAGAAACGAACGCTACGGCTGATTGCTTAGCTAAGTTGGGTCTGTACAGTTCGTTAGAAGACATTCTTTCTAATGTAGAACTTTTAGTTCTCATTCGCAAGGATGCTATAAGCTGAGAAAACCGTATCTTCTATGGTTTCCAGTATAATTCTTACTGTATCAAAAAAAAAGGTGGTCTCATGTATATAGGGAGTGATATACTCTTGTCTCATGTAAAACTGAATACCCTAAAATACATATGTAATTATTTCAACCGAAATAATTTTAAAAAATTAATTTTATCGTTACAAAACACATACATGTCACAAACCTTCTCCTCGTCCTACCCCGGAAGGCGTACTGTCGAAAACTGTAGTGGAATGTCCGCCACGAGTCTGAAGCCCACCGGTCTGACGCCCCCGAACCCAACCCTGATTCTCGCGACCGTCGACGTCCTCCTTCACCTCGGCCAGAGCCGGATTCGCCACCTTCGAAGCCTTCATCGCCGGATCTGCCAACGTCGGAGATGTTGGAGGCGCACCGCCACCACGAAGCTCCTCCGTCGCCGCTCCACCACCGTCGACGGGATCTGTCGTTGCTCCACCGCCAGAAGCCATTTTGGGGGGGGGGGGTTGAAGAGGAAGAAGAAGAAGAAGAAGAAGAAGAAGAAGAAGAGAGGGATTAGGGAGAGAGAGAGATGATAAATTAGGGAGAAAGAGGGGGTTTGGGTGGGAAATCGATCGATTTTTTTGCTCGCTGCTATAAGCGAGAAAGGAAG
Organism: Rheum nobile; assembly: GCA_027886185.1. Lineage (NCBI taxonomy): Eukaryota > Viridiplantae > Streptophyta > Magnoliopsida > Caryophyllales > Polygonaceae > Rheum > Rheum nobile. The sequence continues at coordinate 4,368,258 of WOAB01000041.1, forward strand.
AGAGGAAGAAGAGGAGGAGCCGTGTGACTCATCTTAACCTGGTTGGTACGATGTACGCAAGATTTTGGTGTACGTTGGAATCTTGCGTACACCAAAATAAAAAGGCTCTACGCCAGATCTGGCGTACGCCAAATCCTGGCGGAGAGCTTTTTTATTTTTTTAAAAAATATACGTATTGCTGGAATTTTGCCTTGTGCGCATGTATATGGCGTAAGCTAGACGTTTGTGTAAAAAAATATAGTGCAAAAAGCTCATATGTGTAGTGTATATAGAAACATCCCTCGAATTAACATAACTGCAGGTACCTGAATGTCCGTGTAGAGCACAGTACATATCCAGGATAGAGTTTTGGCGAAAACGGTCTCTTACCCCATAGCTTGAACGACAACCGGAAGAACTCTGAATCGTGCCCTCGTAGTTGTAGAGAAGCTTTCGGTTTCATCTTCCTCTTAAACTTTTTCTGCATCTTGAGGATCTTATATTGGATTTGTGCTTTGCTAAAATCAATATCGATCATGCCTTGCATCAATCTATCATACAAAACTTTATGCACGTCTCCACCAACATTCTTGAGTTCAGTTGGCCTTTCAAGATTCCAATTTCATCTGTCATGCTCCATATTTGACTAGGAACACCCTTTGAGCTTGTTTCTTAGTCGCTGTCATTTGAAGCTGATGAGCACCACCGGCGTCGACGGGTGATATGTCCATCTTAGTTGGCTCAACTTAGTGTCGTAACTACTTAGTCCTTGGTGGTTGCTTCTCATTTGTGCTCAATCAAGTTCGATGATTGAATCTGGGTAAGCGTCCTTTCAAAACCTCATGGGCAATAAGATGATACGATGTCAGCCCGATATCCTAATTTACATAGCTTCAGACGTTGCACGTCAAGCTGGGTGAATTCTTCGGGGCTGGGAAAGTTGTTCAAGGAATTGTCGCCTCTTCCCAGTTCAAGCTCGCACAATGCTTTAGCCAAAGCCAATGATCTACTCCACCTATGTATATAAATCACTACGGTATATTATGTCTAGCAAACTTATATAGGTACGTACCCAAAATTTGCAAGAAGAAGAGACTTGATAAATTAGGTTAGTTTGAATGAGCTAGCAAACTTATAATGTCCTCAAATAGGGTGGGAGAACGAAAGAGTCGACCAAAACCCTCTGCAGCAGTTGGGGATGCAAGTTTTTTAATTCGGCTGAGACGGTTTCATCTATTGGTGAGACCCGCAACATTCTCTTGACTTGGTCTTGACCATTATAGTTTACGAATTAATTATATATAGATAATTATGTCTTGACGTAATAGTTATATATTATAGTTTTTAATATGTCTTAATGTAATAGTTATATATTGAATATGAAAAAAAACACCATAATTTAGAAAATAAAATTCATATACATTCACAAAATACCAAATTGTTCAAACATCTATAAACTAAAAGTCTAGGTAAAATACGTCCAGAAAATCAAATCCATTAGCTAGTCCTCGTCGGGCTGCCTCTTGCTGCCAGATCCTTACCGAGTCATAAATATCTAGGAGGCACGCGGTATGGGATACGTCGTAGGCGTCATGTCACTCATGATATACTCTATCCAACGGATCATCCGATCTGTAAGACGGGGATGCATATCATCGTACTCGGTGAGGTATGCAGTCATCTCGCCGACCACAAGCTGGGAGCGTTGTATTAAAAATAAAACAACATTAGAAGATAAATAGAAAACTAAGGGTTTGTTTGGATTCACTCGTAGAATGCATTAAATTGCATTAAATTTTCTATCCAAATGGACCCTAAATTACCGTAAACGTAATAAAATTACATACCGGAACAGCGGAAGGCAGGGGAGATGGAAGGATAGGCTCAACTGCATGTGGGTCATGTCTGGGCGATCGAAAATCCATATATGGATGAGACATCTAGTCAAACCAATTGAGGTATGCCTTGTCACAATCCCACGCGAAGGTAGACGTGATAAGATCATGCAACTCAATCAACAATTCCTCAGAGTTGTGTTGATCGCAATGCCGTTAGCTGAAACACAAATAAATTAAAAATTAAAAATTTCTCACCTCTCAACAGCTTCACATAAGGCTCTGCACTGGTTCATCATAGTTGTGTTGATCGCAATACCACCAGCTTATACACAAATAAAATAAAATAACTACAATTAGTTAAATAAATTTAATCAATAACATTATAATTAAAATATATTTAATAAGTAATAAATATATAAAAATTATTACATGAGGCCATCTGCATGACGACAGCTAAATTGACCCCAAGTATCTCTGATAGGGCGACAAATAGTTCGACGTCCGTCATATCAAAAACTATCGTCGTCCCGTCAATGGAGATCTCCAAAATGTGGGACATGTCATAGAATAAGATCGTGATCTCTCCCCATGGAAAATGGAAGGAGTTCATGTCCGGATGCCACCGTCCCACGAACGTCGAAATAAGCACGGGGTCCATCCGACGGAACTCCATGACCCCCAGAGATGTGATACCGCTCCGTTGCGCCAGCAGCTACCACGAATCTGAATCCTGCCTCTAGAACTCATGGATGGATGCAAAATGCGGATGGCGGGCGTAGGGCTTCAATATCTTCCTCAATTGAAATCCAATAAGATAAAAAAATTGTTAATTGCAATCAATGTTCTAAAAGTCGTTAGGCGGAAGTTGGGCGGTGAGAGGAGGCCTAGCATCTAGACGACTAGTCGGGGCCTAGGCGGATTAAAAATAAATGCCTAATTCATATGATTATTTTACTACGTTCTCTCAAATCCATTAATGTTTATAAAATTATGTTAGGATGAGATTTGATATATATGGGCCTCATTTTACAAAGCATACCCCAAAAAAATGTTCAATGCATCTGTCATATCCTAATATGTTGTTACTTCCACAACATCGGAAGCTTTTTTCTCCCCTAGGCGAGGTCCTAGGCGGGGGATGACCGCCAAGCGCCCAAGCGAGGCCTAGGCGGAGACTTTTAGAACATTGATTACAATAATCAAATATTTCATTAAATATTTGTTAAAATAAAATAGTACTGAATCGGGATCCATGGGTGACAAGGGAGGCTCAAACATAAGTCGCTCCATATGCGTCCAAACAACGCGAGCGACGTGGATCGAGTACGAAACTAGGAGATGGCATGACCGGGGCCTTCTGGCATCCACACCTCCTCCTACTCCGCCCCCTCGAGAGCCGCACCAGGCGCGGGAGGGGGTCTCGCTGCCTCAAGAACGGGTCCCGTTGCATCGGGAATGACTCCCGCTACATCGGTAACGAGGGAGGCGTATCATCCCTCCCCAGATCCTCATCTGTAAAAATGGGAGGGGCCTCGATACCCTCAACATAGTCACGCTCTAAGGCCGTTGTCAGGGCCTGCTCGCTGACGTCGGGCATGGACGCGTCGCTGCTATCGTCCCCGAGATTCGACATATCCGCATCGCCGCCCGTCCCGCCCTCCTGAGCGATATCTAGTCACAGAAGCAAATCCGCCGCACTAGGAGAGCTGCGTTGGGCTGATCTTGTGACCCGTCGATGTCCCAGCCGATAGGACCCTCTGTACGGCTGTCGCACTGATTGCAAAGATTGTTGTACCACGTTTTTTACAATTTTGGAAAAATAAAGTAAATAAGTTACTAGAATTATTATATATTTATTTAATTAAATAAGTTTTATATTAAATATAATTATTAACTTCTTTAGATAAGTAAATAAAAATTGAAATAGAATAATTACTCATTTAAATAGAATAATCATTTATTTAATGTAATAGTCACTTATTTAAATAAATAATTCACCATTTAAACAAAACAATTAATTACATATTTAGTTTATGTTTCAAATTCACCATTTCAAGCATTAATTCATTTTAAATATTTCATATATATTTGCTATTAAAAATTAAATACCCTAAAATACATACGTAATTATTTCAACCAAAATAGTTATAAAAAATTAATTTAATCGTTACAAAACACATACCTGTCGCAAACGTCGATCTCGTCCTGCCTCGGAAGGCGTACCGTCGGAAGATGTAGCGGGATTCTCGCCACGATTTCAAAGCCCATCGGTCCGACACCCCCGAACCCAACCAAGATTTCCGCGACCGCCGATGTCCTCCTCCACCTCGACCGGAGCCAGATCTGTCAACGCCAGAGCTGTTGGAGGCACGCCGCCACCATGAACCTCCTCCGTCCTCGACGGGATCTATCATCGCTCTACCGCCGCCGCTAGAAGTCATTTGGGGGGGGGAGATTTAGATGAAAAAGAGAGGGATTAGGGAGAGAGATGAGAAATTAGGAATAAACAAGGGGGTTTGGGTGAGAAATCGATCAATTTTTTTTGCCACCGCTGTAAGCGAGAAAGGAAGAGAGGAAGAAGAAGAGGAGCCACGCGACTCCTCTTAACTTGGTTGGTGTACATATGATTTTGGCGTATGCTAGAATCTTGTGTACACCAAAATAAAAAGGCTCTACGCCAGATTCTGGCGTACGCCAAATCTTGGCATAGAGCTTTTTTTATAAATAAATTATACGTATTGCTGGAATTTTGCCTTGTGCGCATGTACATGGTGGACGCCAGATGTTTGCGAAGAAAAATATAGTGTGAAAAGCTCATGTGTGTAGTGTATATAGAAACAACCCTCAACTTAACATAACCTATCATTTCGTGTAGAACCTAGTACATGCCATGATAGATTTTGGCGAAAACAGTCTCTTATCCCATAGCTTGAACGACAACCGGAAGAACTCCGAACCGTGCCCTCTTAGTTGTGAAGAAGCTTTCAGTTTCATCTTCCTCTTAAACTTTTTATGCATCATGCGGATCTTATCTTGAATTTGTGCTTTGCGAAAATCAATATCGAGCCCGCCTTGCATCAACTCCAAGAATCTATCATACGAAACTTTATGCACGTCTCCACCAGCATTCTTGAATTCAGTTAGGCCTTTCAAGATTCCAATTTCATATTTCCTGCTCTATATTTGACTAGGAACACCCCTTTGAGCTTGTTTCTTAGTTTCTTCCATTTAAAGCTGAAGAGCACCATTGGCGCCGACGGATGATATGTCCATCTCAGTGTTATAACTGGTGGTTGCTTCTCATCTGTACTCAATCAAGTTCGATGATTGAATTCGGAAAAGCGTCGTTTCAAAACCTTGTGGGCAATGTATGATACGATGTCAGCCCATATTCTAATTTACATAGCTTCAGACATTGCACGTCAAGCTGGGTGAATTCTTCGAGGATGGGAAAGATGTTGAACGAATTGCCATCTCTTCCCAGTTCAAGCTCGCAGAATGCTTTAGCCAAAGCCAATGATATGCTCCACCTATGTATATAAATCAATACAATATATTATACAAGACTCTATTAGTATAATTGGATTTGATAAATTAGGTTAGTTTGAATGATCTAGCTATCGTACAAACAATTTGCAAGAAGAAGAAACTTGATAATGTCCTCAAATACGATGGGAGAATGAAAGAGTCGACCAAAACCCTCAACAACAACTTCGGGATGCAAGTTTTTGGATTTGATAAATTAGGTTAGTATGTTCTATGCATCCGTCATATCCTAAGATGTTGTTACTTCCACAACATCGAAAGCTTTTTCTCGCCTAGGCGGGGAATGACCACCAAGCACTCAAGCGAAGATTTTTAGAACATTGATTACAATAATCAAATATTTTATTAAATATTTGTTCAAATAAAATAAAATAGTACTTGATCGGGATCCACCAGTGACAGGGGAGGCTCATACATAAGTCTCTTCATATGCGTCCAAATAACGTGAGCGACGTGGATCGGGTATGAAACTAGGAGACGGTGTGACCGGGGCCCTCTTGCATCCACACCTCATCCCCCTCGCGAGCCGCACCAGGCGCGAGGGGGGGGGGGTCTCGCTGCCTCAAGAACGGGTCCCGTTGCGTCAGGAATGCCTACCGCTACATCGGTAACGACGGAGGGAGGGGTATCGTCCCTCCCTAGATCTTCATTTGTAGTAACAGGATGGGCCTCGATGCCCTCAACATAGTCCCGCTCTAAGGCCGTTGTCAGGGCCTGCTCACCGACGTCGGCGTCGGGCATGGACGTGTCGCTGCTATCACCCCCGGGATCCGACATGTTTGCATCGTCGCCTGTCCCGCCCTCCTGAGGGACATCTAGTCACGAAAGCAAATCTGTCGCACTAGGAGAGCCACGTCGGGCTGATCCTATGACTTGCCGATGTTCCAGCCGACGAGACCCTTTGTACGGTTGTCGCACTGATTGCAACGACTGTTGTACCGCTTTTTTTTTACAAATTTTGGAAAAATAAAATAAATAAGTTACTAGAATTATTATATATGTATTTAATTAAATAAGTTTTATATTAAAATTAATTATTTAATTATTTAAATAAGTAAATAAATAATGAAATAGAATAACTACTAATTTAAATAGAATAATTATTTATTTAATGTAATAATCACTTATTTGAATAAATAACTCACCATTTAAATAAAAGAATTAATTACATATTTAGTTCATGTTTCAAATTCACCATTTCATGCATTAATTCATTCTAAACATTTCATATATATTCTCTATTAAAAATTAAATACCCTAAAATACATACGTAATTATTTCAACCGAAATAATTTAAAAAATTACTTTTATCGTTACAAAACACATACCTATCGCAAACGTCGTCCTTGTCCTGCCCAGGAAGGCGTACCGTCGAAAGATCTAGCGGAATGTTCGCCAGGATTCCGAAGCCCACCGGTCCGACGCCCCCGAACGCAATCCTAATTCCCACAACAGCGACCGCCGACGTCCTCCTCCACCTCAGCCGGATCTGCCAATGCCAGAGTTGTTGGAGGCACGCTGCCACCATGAACCTCTTCCACCGGCGACGGGGCTCCATCGCCGCCACTAAAAGTCATTTTTTTGGGGGGGGGGGGGGGGAGGGGGTTTAGATGAAAAAGAGAGGGATTGGGGAGAGAGATGAGAAATCATGAAGAAATAGGGGGTTTGGGTGAGAAATCGGTCAATTTTTTTGCCACCGCTGTAAGCGAGAAAGGAAGAAGAGGAGTCGCGCGGCTCCTCTTAACCTGGTTGGTGTACGTAAGATTTTGGCGTACGCTAGAATCTTGTGTACACCAAAATAAAAAAGGCTCTACACCAAATTCTTGCATACGCCAAATCTTGGCGTATAGCTTTTTTTTAAAAAAAAAAAAATTATACGTATTGGTGGAATTTTGCCTTGTGCGCATGTATATGGTGTACGCCAGATGTTTGCGAAGAAGAATGTAGTGCGAAAAGCTCATGTGTGTAGTGTATATAGAAACAGCCCTCAAATTAACATAACCTATCATTTCGTTTAGAGCCTAGTACATGTCCAAGATAGAGTTTGGCGAAAACGATCTCTTATCCCAGAGCTTGAACGACAACCGGAAGAACTCCGAATCGTGCCCTCGTAGTTGTGAAGAAGCTTTCGGTTTCATCTTCCTCTTAACTTCTTATGCATCATGCGGATCTTATCTTGGATTTGTGCTTTGCGAAAATAATTATCGAGTCGGCCTTGCATCAACTCCAAGAATCTATCATACGAAACTTTATGCACATCTCCACCAACATTCTTGAATTCAGTTAGGCCTTTCAAGATTCCAATTTCATCTTTCCTGCTCCATATTTGACTAGGAACACCCCTTTGAGCTTGTTTCTTAGTCGCTTCCATTTGAAGCTGAAGAGCACCATCGGCGTCGACGGGTGATATGTCCATCTCAAATGGCTCAGCTGAGTATCGTAATTGCTTAGTCCTTGGTGGTTGCTTCTCATCTATACTCAATCAAGTTCGATGATTTAATTTGGAAAAGCGTCCTTTCAAAACATTGTGGGCAATGGATGATACGATGTCAACCCGATATCGCGAAAGGCGTACCGTCGGAAGATGTAGCGGAATGTCCGTTACGATTCCGTAGCCCACCGGTCTAACGCCCCCGAACCCAATCCCGATTCCCGCGACCGTCGACGTCCTCCTCCACCTCGACTGGAGCCGGATTTGCCAACGCCAGAGCTGTTGGAGGCGCACCGCCACCATGAACCTCCTCCGCCGCCGACGGGATCTATCGTCGCTCCACCGCCACGACGCTAGAAGTCATTTTGGGGGGGGGGGGATTTGGATGAAAAAAAGAGAGGGATTAGGGAGATAGATGATAAATGAAGAAGAAACATGGGGGGTTTGGGTGAGAAATCGATCGATTTTTTTTGCCACCGCTGTAAGCGAGAAAGGAAGAGAGGAAGAAGAAGAAGATGAGGAGCCGCGCAACTCCTCTTAACCTGGTTGGTGTATGTAAGATTTTGGCATACGCTAGAATTTTGTGTACACCAAAATAAAAAGGTTCTACGCCAGATTCTGGCATACGCCAAATCTTGGCGTAGAGCTTTTTTTATTTTATTTTTGAAAAATATACATATTGATAGAATTTTGCCTTGTGCGCATGTATGTGGTGTACGCCAGATGTTTGAGAAGAAAAATGTAGTGCAAAAAGCTCATGTGTGTAGTGTATATAGAAACATCCCTCAAATTAACATAACATATCATTTCGTGTAGAGCCTAGTACATGTCAGGATAGATTTTGGCGAAAATGGTCTCTTATCCCATAGCTTGAACGACAACCGAAAGAACTCTGAATCATGCCCTCATAGTTTTGAAAAAGCTTTCGGTTTCATCTTCCTCTTAAACTTCTTATGCATCATGCGGATCTTATCTTGGATTGTGCTTTACGAAAATCAATATCGAGCCTGCCTTGCATCAACTCCAAGAATCTATCATACGAAACTTTATGCACGTCTCCACCAACATTCTTGAATTCAGTTAGGCCTTTCAAGATTCCAATTTCATCTTTCCAGCTCCATATTTGACTATGAACACCCCTTTGAGCTTGTTTTTTAGTCGTTGCCATTTGAAGCTGAAGAGCACCGTCGACGCCGACAGGTGATATGTCCATCTCAGTTGGCTCAGGTGAGTGTCGTAACATCTTAGTCCTTGGTGGTTGCTTCTCATCTGTACTCAATCAAGTTCGATGATTGAATTCGGAAAAGCGTCCTTTCAAAACCTTGTGGGAAATGGATGATACGATGTCAACCCAATATCCCAGAAGGCATACCGTCGGAAGATGTAGCGGAATGCCCACCACGATTCCAAAGCCCACCCGTCTGACGCCCCCGAACCCAACCCTGATTCCCGCAATTGCGACCGCCGATGTCCTCCTCCACCTCGGTCGGAGCTGGATCTGCCAACGCTAGAGCTGTTGGAGGCGTGCCGCCACCATGAACCTCCTCCGCCGCCGACGGGATCTGTCGTCGCTCCACGGCCACTGTCGCCGCTAGAAGTCATTTTGGGGTGGGGATTTAGATGAAAAAGAGACGGATTAGGGAGAGAGATGAGAAATTAGGAAGAAACAGGGGGTTTGGGTGAGAAATTGATCAATTTTGTTTTGCCACCGTTGTAAGCGAGAAAAGAAGAGAGGAAGAAGAAGAGGAATCTGGTTGGTTTACGTAAGATTTTGGCATACGCTAGAATCTTGTGTACACCAAAATAAAAAGGCTCTACGCCAGATTCTGGCATACGCCAAATCTTGGCGTAGAGCTTTTTTTATTTTATTTTTGAAAAATATACATATTGATAGAATTTTGCCTTGTGCGCATGTATGTGGTGTACGCCAGATGTTTGAGAAGAAAAATGTAGTGCAAAAAGCTCATGTGTGTAGTGTATATAGAAACATCCCTCAAATTAACATAACATATCATTTCGTGTAGAGCCTAGTACATGTCAGGATAGATTTTGGCGAAAATGGTCTCTTATCCCATAGCTTGAACGACAACCGAAAGAACTCTGAATCATGCCCTCATAGTTTTGAAAAAGCTTTCGGTTTCATCTTCCTCTTAAACTTCTTATGCATCATGCGGATCTTATCTTGGATTGTGCTTTACGAAAATCAATATCGAGCCTGCCTTGCATCAACTCCAAGAATCTATCATACGAAACTTTATGCACGTCTCCACCAACATTCTTGAATTCAGTTAGGCCTTTCAAGATTCCAATTTCATCTTTCCAGCTCCATATTTGACTATGAACACCCCTTTGAGCTTGTTTTTTAGTCGTTGCCATTTGAAGCTGAAGAGCACCGTCGGCGCCGACAGGTGATATGTCCATCTCAGTTGGCTCAGGTGAGTGTCGTAACATCTTAGTCCTTGGTGGTTGCTTCTCATCTGTACTCAATCAAGTTCGATGATTGAATTCGGAAAAGCGTCCTTTCAAAACCTTGTGGGAAATGGATGATACGATGTCAACCCAATATCCCAGAAGGCATACCGTCGGAAGATGTAGCGGAATGCCCACCACGATTCCAAAGCCCACCCGTCTGACGCCCCCGAACCCAACCCTGATTCCCGCAATTGCGACCGCCGATGTCCTCCTCCACCTCGGTCGGAGCTGGATCTGCCAACGCTAGAGCTGTTGGAGGCGTGCCGCCACCATGAACCTCCTCCGCCGCCGACGGGATCTGTCGTCGCTCCACGGCCACTGTCGCCGCTAGAAGTCATTTTGGGGTGGGGATTTAGATGAAAAAGATACGGATTAGGGAGAGAGATGAGAAATTAGGAAGAAACAGGGGGTTTGGGTGAGAAATTGATCAATTTTGTTTTGCCACCGTTGTAAGCGAGAAAAGAAGAGAGGAAGAAGAAGAGGAATCTGGTTGGTTTACGTAAGATTTTGGCATACGCTAGAATCTTGTGTACACCAAAATAAAAAGGCTCTACGCCAGATTCTGGCATACGCCAAATCTTGGCGTAGAGCTTTTTTTATTTTATTTTTGAAAAATATACATATTGATAGAATTTTGCCTTGTGCGCATGTATGTGGTGTACGCCAGATGTTTGAGAAGAAAAATGTAGTGCGAAAAGCTCATGTGTGTAATGTATATAGAAACATCCCTCAAATTAACATAACATATCATTTCGTGTAGAGCCTAGTACATGTCAGGATAGATTTTGGCGAAAATGGTCTCTTATCCCATAGCTTGAACGACAACCGGAAGAACTCTGAATCGTGCCCTCATAGTTGTGAAAAAGCTTTCGGTTTCATCTTCCTCTTAAACTTCTTATGCATCATGCGGATCTTATCTTGGATTGTGCTTTACGAAAATCAATATCGAGCCTGCCTTGCATCAACTCCAAGAATCTATCATACGAAACTTTATGCACGTCTCCACCAACATTCTTGAATTCAGTTAGGCCTTTCAAGATTCCAATTTCATCTTTCCAGCTCCATATTTGACTATGAACACCCCTTTGAGCTTGTTTTTTAGTCGTTGCCATTTGAAGCTGAAGAGCACCGTCGGCGCCGACAGGTGATATGTCCATCTCAGTTGGCTCAGGTGAGTGTCGTAACATCTTAGTCCTTGGTGGTTGCTTCTCATATGTACTCAATCAAGTTCGATGATTGAATTCGGAAAAGCGTCCTTTCAAAACCTTGTGGGAAATGGATGATACGATGTCAACCCAATATCCCAGAAGGCATACCGTCGGAAGATGTAGCGGAATGCCCACCACGATTCCAAAGCCCACCCGTCTGACGCCCCCGAACCCAACCCTGATTCCCGCGACTGCGACCGCCGACGTCCTCCTCCACCTCGATCGGAGCCGGATCTGCCAACGCTAGAGCTGTTGGAGGCGTGCCGCCACCATGAACCTCCTCCGTCGTCGACGGGATCTGTCATCGCTCCACCGCCACTATCGCCACTAGAAGTCATTTTGGGGTGGGGATTTAGATGAAAAAGAGACGGATTAGGGAGAGAGATGAGAAATTAGGAAGAAACAGGGGGTTTGGGTGAGAAATTGATCAATTTTGTTTTGCCACCGTTGTAAGCGAGAAAAGAAGAGAGGAAGAAGAGGAGGAGTCACGCGGCTCCTCTTAATCTGGTTGGTGTACGTAAGATTTTGGCATACGTTAGAATCTTGTGTACACCAAAATAAAAAGGCTCTACGCTAGATTCTAGCATATGCCAAATCTTGGCGTAGAGCTTTTTTTATTTTATTTTTGAAAAATATACATATTGATAGAATTTTGCCTTGTGCGCATGTATGTGGTGTACGCCAGATGTTTGAGAAGAAACATGTAGTGCGAAAAGCTCATGTGTGTAGTGTATATAGAAACATCCCTCAAATTAACATAACATATCATTTCGTGTAGAGCCTAGTACATGTCAGGATAGATTTTGGCGAAAATGGTCTCTTATCCCATAGCTTGAACGACAACCGGAAGAACTCTGAATCGTGCCCTCATAGTTGTGAAAAAGCTTTCGGTTTCATCTTCCTCTTAAACTTCTTATGCATCATGCGAATCTTATCTTGGATTGTGCTTTACGAAAATCAATATCGAGCCTGCCTTGCATCAACTCCAAGAATCTATCATACGAAACTTTATGCACGTCTCCACCAACATTCTTGAATTCAATTAGGCCTTTCAAGTTTCCAATTTCATTTTTCTTGCTCCATATTTGACTAGGAACACTCCTTTGAGCTTGTTTCTTAGTTGCTACCATTTGAAGTTGAAGAGCACCGTCGTTGCCGACGGGTGATATGTCCATCTTAGTTGGCTCAAGTGAGTCTTGTAACTGCTTAGTCCTTGGTGATTGCTTCTCATCTGTACTCAATCAAGTTCGATGATTTAATTCGGAAATGTGTCCTTTCAAAACCTTGTGGGCATCGATGATATGATGTCAGCCCGATATCCCGGAAGGCGTACCGTCGGAAGATGTAGAGGAATGCCCGCCACGATTCTGAAGCCCATCAGTCCGACGCCCCCGAACCCAACCCTGATTCCTGCGACTACCGACATCCTCCTTCACCTCGGCCGGAGAAGAGAGGGATTAGGGAGAAAGATGAGAAATTAGGAAGAAACGGGGGGTTTGGGTGAGAAATCGATCAATTGTTGTTTGCCACCGTTGTAAGTGAGAAAGGAAGAAGAAGAAGAGGAGCCGCGCGGCTCCTTTTAATCTGGTTGGTGTACGTAAGATTTTGGCGTATGCTAGAATCTTGTGTACACCAAAATAAAATGGCTCTACGGTAGATTCTGGAATATGCCAAATCTTGGTGTAGAGCTTTTTTTTTATCTTTAAAAAAAATAATACTTATTGCTGGAATTTTGCCTTGTGCACATGTATATGGTGTACGCCAGATGTTTGCGAAGAAAAATGTAGTGTGAAAAGCTCATGTGTGTAATGTATATAGAAACAACCCTCAAATTAATATAACCTATCATTTTGTGTAGAGCCTAGTACATGTACAAGATAGAGTTTGGCGAAAACGGTCTCTTATCCCATAACTTGAATGACAACCGGAAGAACTCTGAATCGTGCCCTCGTAGTTGTGAAGAAGCTTTCGATTTCATCTTCCTCTTAAACTTTTTATGCATCATGCAGATCTTATCTTGGATTTGTGCTTTGCGAAAATCAATATCGAGCCTTTCTTGCATCAACTCTAAGAATCTATCATACAAAACTTTATGCACGTCTCCACCAGCATTCTTGAATTCAGTTAGGCCTTTCAAGATTCCAATTTCATCTTTCCTGCTCCATATTTGACTAGGAACACCCCTTTGAGCTTGTTTCTTAGTCGCTGCCATTTGAAGTTGAAGAGCACCGTCGGCGCCGACATGTGATATGTCAATCTCAGTTGGCTCAGCTGAGTGTCGTAACCGCTTAGTCCTTGGTGGTTGCTTCTCATTTGTACTCAATCAAGTTTGATGATTTAATTTGGAAAAGCATCCTTTCAAAACCTTGTGGGCAATGGATGATACAATGTCATCCCGATATCCCAATTTACATAGCTTCAGACGTTGCACGTCAAGCTGGGCGAATTCTTCGGGGCTGGGAAAGATGTTGAAGGAATTGTCGCCTCTTCCCAGTTCAAGCTCGCACAATGCTTTAGCCAAAGCCAAGGATCTGATCCACCTACGTATATAAATCAATACAGTATATTATACAATAATCTATTAATATAATTGGATTTGATCAATTAGGTTAGTTTGAATGAGCTAACTAGCGTAAACAAAAATTTGCAAGAAGAAGAGACTTGATAATGTCCTCAAATACGATGGGAGAATGAAAGAGTCTACCAAAACCCTCAACAACAATTGCGGGATGCAAGTTTTGGAATTTGGCTAAGACAGTTTCATCTACTGCTGAGATCCGCAACATTCTCTTGACTTGGTCCTGACCATTACAATTTACAGATTAATTATATATAGATAATTATGTTTTAATGTAATAGTTATATATTATAGTTTTTAATTATGTCTTAATGTAATAGTTATAGATTGAATATGAAAAACAACGCCATAATATAGAAAATCAAATCCATATACATTCATAAAATGCTGAATTGTTCAAACATCCGTAAACTAAAAGTTTAGGTAATTCCAGAAAATCAAATCCATAAGCCAGTCCTCAGCGGACTGCCTCCTGCTGCCAGATCCCTCCTCGGTCATCGAGTCGCGTAATATCTGGGAGGCACGCGGTATGGGATCTGTCGTAGGCGTCATATCACCCATTAGAAGATAAACAAAAAAACTAAATTACCGTGAACGTAATAAAATTACATATCGTAACAGCGGAAGTCGGGGGAGGTTGAAGGATAGGCTCAACTGCATATGGGTCTTGTCTGGGTGACCGGAAATCCAGATATGGATGAGGGTCAAACCAATCGAGGTATGCCTCCTCCTGCTCCTACCCCTTGGGAGCCGCACGTGGCACGGGAGGGGGTCCCGCTGCCTCAAGAAAATGTCTTGCTGCGTTGAAAACGACTCCCGGTGCATCAGGAATGGGGAATGGAGGCGTATCGTCCCTCCCCAGATCCTAAGTCGTAGAAATAAGAGGGACCTCGATGCCCTTAACATAGTCCCGCTCCAAGGCCGCTCTCAGGGCCTGCTCGTCGGCGTTGGGCATGGATGTGTCACTGCTATCGTCCTCGGGATCCGACATGTCTGCATCGTCGCCTGTCCCGCCCTCCTGAGCGACATCTAGTCACGAAAGCAAACTTGCCGCACTAGGAGAGTCGCGTCGGGCTGATCTTGTGACTCGTCGTTGTCTCAGCCGACAGGACCCTTTATACGGTTGTCGCACTAAATGCAACGACTATTGTACCGCCTTTTTTTACAAATTTTGGAAAAATAAAATAAATAAGTTACTAGCTTTATTATATATTTGTTTAATTAAAGTTTTAAATAAAGAATATCTATTTACTTATTTAAATAAATATTGAAATAGATTAGTTACTTATTTAAAAAGAATAATTACTTATTTAATGTAATAGTCACTTATTTAAGTAAATAATTCACTATTTAAACAAAACAATTACTTACATAATTAGTTCATTTTTCAAATTCACCATTTAAATAAAACAATTATTTAAATATGTAAATGAAACAATCATTTACATATTTAGTTAATAAAACAATTAGTTCCTCTTAACCTGGTTGGTGTACGTAATATTTTGGCGTTGACAGGGCTTTTGTCATATGTACCTATCAAAGAAACCTTAAAAACCCAACTAATGTAGTGTGGCAAGTAAGGGTCGAACCCACATAGAATCAAGTTATCTATCATGTTTGCATAAATCGTTTATCAATAGTAACAAAGGGGGGTTTTGGCCTTTTTTATGAGGAAAGAATTCGAAGTACCCAACATAACAACGTCGGGTAGATCGAGAGGCCGATAAATCGGCGCCGGTCAAAACCGGACAGAAAAACAATACATCAAGCATGAAAATTACAACAAAGAAAATATAGAGCAAAAACGATCTAGAGCGAGTGGAGAGAAAAGCACGATCAGACGAAAGCGCCACCGGAAGACGAGTCAAACAGGAGAAATCTTGCGGAAGTGCTGAACGTACTACCATGACGTTGTCCTCTCTTCTAGGAGGGATCTTCAGGAGCCTCAACCATGACGTTGCCCTCATACAATAGTGATCTTCATTGAGCTACAAACACGACCACGACCGGACACTCAGATATTGTAACACCCCCAAAACTTAACCCTTTTGGAAAGGTATTACCGCCAGTGACCCCAGTGTTCCTTACCGAGATCACCCAAGGCTTTACCAAATAAATACAATTTATGAAATGCAATTGACACACAAAGATCAAACATTAAATTCCAAAACATAACATTGTCGAGGAAACAAGAGTTACGGGATTACAACCCAATCCCGAATAGGTCAAAACATAGTTTAACCAAACACAGCGGAAGACTAAGAAAGTAAGTTACAATCGGAGTTATTGTCCAAAAGATCATAACTTGATTAAAGAAATACTTAAAACATTCAAAAACCACCGCCGACTCCATAGTCCTTCTAATCTTCTGAGCTACTTCTTAACTGATGTACTGAATCGAACGGATGACACCAGCCAACCATGCAAGGGAAAACATTGGTTGGTTAGTCTAATTGAATAGACTAGCAAGGGTATAAGCAGACTGGTTCGAAGCAGTCATATTAGGTTAGACTCATCGCTTTTTGGATAATAACCGATAACGGTAGTCAACCATCATATTCCTACTGGAATAAACAAGAGGTATGCACAGGAGAAGATTCTGGAAGACTGAATCTTCACAGAAATCGACTCGAAAGAAGACTCCAACAGAAATGAGTCTTTAAGAAAGTAATGACAAATCTGGAATATACAGAATCATTCAACAATGATTTAAAACTGACTGAGATGCTTCGGTTCACGACCAACCTCATCGCCTACAGCGAATCCAGATTGGAAAGAGAACGTACTACATTCAAGTCAAGACGAGTTTTCCTAGCTGCACTGAACTTAGCTGCACTACTCGCCCAAGGTGTATTAATTATGTGCGTCAAGGTAGCACTTATCTGATTTATGTTTCAAAAACACACACCACGTTATAGACTTTTACATGTGTACCCCACCAGTGGGACGACACATCTTAGTATACGTTTCGTCAAGAGTGACGTATACCGAAAGGTTTGTGACACCAGCTAAGTGTCCTGTCTCTACACACATGTGTAAGAGACCGATCATGATCTTAGAATGGTATTGGATAGGGATGAGCCACCCCTCTACCAGATTATAAAGAAACGACTGGACAGAGTCCGAGTAACGTTCCTATCTAACAGTGCTAACTAAACAGTTAAAGCACCACCACAGTTATAGGATAAATCCACATAAAGGCCCGACAGGCGATCACAGATAATAGTGTTGTTCTAACAGATATACAACCTATTATATGATTTTCAAAACAGTTTATCAAAACCGTTTCCAGACAACAGAATATTCATTCCAAATTAATTACTCAGATAAACTACTGATAATTAATGTAATTATGGAACGAAAGAGCAAGAGCGAACCGCCACTTGTCTTACTCCGCAGAATAGTCTACAAACGTCACTGGATTCCGGGCTCGACACAGTATAGTTCCGACAGCACAACAACCTTCGAGTCGACCCATAAAAGGAATCCTAAGTTAGATCCGACATAAACAGTACGAATCTAAACACGGCGAAAGAACACGAAAGGAAAGACGCCACGACGACAACCGACCAAGCCAAAGCCACGAAGGCATTCTGGGCACTGGCGGCGGTCACCGTTCTTGGCGGCGGTCGCCGTGAAGAACACGGCGGTCGCCGTTAAGAACACGGCGGACTGAAACGAGAGAAAACTCACCCCAAAACACGAGCGGTTTGGCCTCCTTCGACTTGCTTTGGCTTCTAACCTCCAAGGCTAACCAAAAGCTTCACAAAGGCACTCTGGAAACACACCAAAGCAACACCGGCGAGACCTCCGGCGAGCACAAGAAAACCGGCGAAAACAAAACTCCGACGAGAGGCGAATTTGGCAGCGATTCGGGGTTGTAGATGACCAAAAACCCATGCCCAAGCTCACCTATTTATAGGCAAACCCCAAGGAATGAGCTGCAAACCCTCAGACGCGGCAAACGACGCAACGGTGCGCCTCGAACGACGCCGGCGACCGGCGGGCAATGCCCACTGGACAATCACGACGGTCGCCGTAATTTTGCCTACGGCGGGCACGCGGCGGTCGCCGTAAATGCGGCGGTCGCCGTTGCTAGGCCTGTCGCGGCCAGCTAGAAGCTGACACGTTGACCTCTCGGGCCCAACCACGGCGGTCGCCGTTTCCCCCTTTTCCCGCCCATTCGGCTTTGAACGAGCTTGACGATAAACCGGGATAAAAATTATCGTACGCGAATGACAATTTAAAATTCAAGGCACATTGTCTGTATATTATTTCACTGAGAAAAATATTACAGATATAGAGCACATTACAGAATGTCTCAAGCTACCTGAATTAAATCCGACGTACACAACGGGTACTCGGGAAAATTCCATAATTCCCAAAATAACCTTACAAAAATACGGGGTATCACAGATATCACCCAAGACCAGCTCCACAAATGCAGCGAAGAATTTGACACCCAAACTCGAAACAACGAATCGCAATAGATAAACAATGTTGAAAATTGATGTGAAAAATGGATCATCAAAAAGTCTTGCTATTTGATAATAGTGATGGTGCTATTTTGTTAGAAAAGTCTAATATAAGTTTATATTTGGTATGAGTAGTTGGTGTGAGAGATTTGGGTCCGTTTTTATAAAATTATTATTGTTTAAAAAAATAATAAGTATACAAAATAGTAGACCCAAATCCTTAATAATGTTTAATTTTAGACTTGTTATAATGGGATAATGATTTTTTTAATTTTGGTGTAATATTATTATTTTTTGTTAATTGGTCCAATAAGTGTTAAATGGGGTAATTGTTATTCAATTTGGGCCAAGGCCCAACTTTAATAACAAAAAATACGTGGCCACGTGCAAATCTTGGTGAGCAAGGATGTAAAGATGAAATTGTTTTTTTTTTATTCTTTTGCAAAGCCTTTGAAAGCTTGCGCAGCAAGCCCAACAAAAGCTTGGAAAAGATGCAATTGCAGGCGGCGCGATTGAAGCGGAGGTCGACGCACGGGTGAATCTTGTGTGGTACACACAAAGAAGCTTGGAAAAATTACACTTTCATCTCTGTATTTTCAGTTTTTCAAATTGGGTTTTTTGGATTTTGGGTTCAATCCACACCGACCATCGTCAAAGACGGAGAATCAAGCGTGATTGGCCAAGGCACAAGCAACAGAAACATAAGATGAAGGAGGGTTAGGATCTCCATGGATCTGGTTTTTGGTAAGGTTGGGTGTTAAACATTTGATTAAGCTACAATGGAGGTTGGAGGGACCAACAATATCAGGCGGTAGCCGCAGTAGGGTTGACTGAGGTCGAGAGAACCACTAATTAAGTGGCGTAGCCAAGTGGGAGAACAGAACGAAGTAAGAGATCCGACAGAGAACCGGAGGTTCGATTTAAAAGGGTTGGATTTCAGTTTTGCTGGATTGAGTGCATGGAGGAGGTGACCTTCTTCTTGCTGATGTTGTGACTTGATGTTGAAAGGGATATTTAATTATTGTTATATTCGTTGTTTTGTTGTTGTAATGGTGGTTTTGGTGTTGATTGGTGTTGTTGAATGGGGTGTTTCCCCTTTTTAATTCTGTGGTTTGTTAGACTTGGATAGTTTGGTTTTGATAGTTTGATTTTAGTTGTTGATGAGTTTGGGGGTTTTTAGAGAGAACGTCTCTACCTTCTCTCTTGGGGGTTTTGGCTTTTTGTTCTAAATTACTTAACTAACTAACTAACTAACAGAATAACAAAGATGTAAAAAAATATTGATGAAAGAACTCAGTTAGACAGATATCCACACTTCAGTTTAATTAATTGATCATCGCTTATCTCTAGTTTTTTTAACTCAGTAGATGTTTCAATTCATTTTCTTAAGTTTATTAAAAAGACAACCAGACTCTAATAACACTAACTACTAAACAATCAAGAAACTATCGAGATTCAATTCAATAGCAACAAAAATTCAGCAGATACATGCAACATAAAGCAACCAGTTTTACTTAGCATGCAAATCAATTCTCTTCTACAATAAACTATCACAACTAGTTCTAGAATATCACAGTTGCTACTCTGACTCAGATATTTCAACTATAAATAATCCAACTCTAGCATAAGAATAATACCAATGGCCAATTAGCAAAACTCAAAGGGATTAAGTTTAAGAGAATCAATAACATTCAAAGAAGTAGAACAAGAGTTATAATCTTACAACCAAATCAAATGAAGGCTTCAATTGTCTGACTAAGCAAAGGAACTTAGTTCTTCATAATCTTGCAAAAACTCAAAAACTCTCTAAGAAAAGCTGAACTGCCGTTCTGAAAATATGATGAATGAATAAAACCTAAAGGAAACTAAGTCTATTTAACCTAAGTGAAATCTTCTAAAAATAACATTAATCGAAATATAAAAATATGAAATAAAGGAAACAAGATAAAAGTGGATCGCGTGTGAAGATCCTCCGCGTCTTCCTGATTTGCACGGCCGCGACTACGACATCCATGGCCGCGCCCGCGATTTACACTTCTCCGCTTCCTGACGAGCTCTTCCAAGACCGCGTATGTTGCTCCTTAGCCGCGGTTGCGGCTTCATCTTCAGCTCCTCTATGCTCCAATACTTCAATAAAATTAGCACTTTTTCCACTTCTACTCTACTGCTCCATCATCCTAAATTATCTCCTAAGCCCACACAAATGGTGCCTAATAACATAATAACAACTCCTAGTTATGAACTACAAAGTAGAGCGTATCAAATTCCCCCATGCTTAGACCTTGCTCGTCCTCGAGTAAGCTAATGAAAACCTACTCCTCCAATGAAATACCCAAGGTCTCAGGAAGCACAACAAAATTCTCCACTAAGAACCATACCTACTCATGAATCCCCAACAACACCAACACCGAAACGCAGCACACCAGCCTTAAGGGAAACAGAGTATTTCCCCCAAACTTAACCCGAACTCCAGATGTGAATGATAATTTCTAATCCTAGCTCCAATCTATCTCCTTATAACTCCAGAGTGACCTACCCGAAACCTCCTTATAGCTCCACCACTTATGTCGCCACGCCAAAATGAATGAATCCTAATAATCACTCATCTTTTTTCACTCATTTTGCCTAGGCGCCCTTTCGGGTTTTCACCTAGCCACTCATTTCATTTTTTCTTAGATGGGCGCACCAATCCTCACATCACTCTTCAACCTCTTATTACCTCAGCCTAATGTCAGTCTGGGCCCCTGGATTTTGCCTAAGCCGCCCTTTCGGGTTTTCAGCTTAGCCAGGCTTTTCTGATTTTTTTTTATATATATAGTAACCAACGAGTACAAATCCCTCCCCCATGCTTAAATATTGCATTGTCCTCAATGTAATGAAAGACAAAAATGAAAACCGGGGGGAGAAAGAAAAATACCCACTAGTGTTGCCGAGGTGGTCCCTGTCTCGGACGTCGGGGTTGGCGTGGCGGTGGAGAATCATTGAAGCAAGAGTCGCTGGTGTGATGGCGAGAGACAATGTTGTGCAGCAAATCTTCTGTAGGTCCGATGTATGATTGGAACCACAATTCTCCAAAGGCAGAACGAAGACTAACCGGAAACAAAACTCTCAGGTACTGGTAATGATGGTCGAGGTTCTCAGAAGAGAAGAAACAGCGAGGAGAACAACTCAGATCTGATGGCGGGATGAGAGAAATAGGTGGTTGGTGGTCGCGGCTTGAAGGAAAGAAGAGATGGCCGGCCGCGCCGTGAAGCAAAGAGAACTCCAAAACAAATGACAGGAGAGGCAAGGCCGTTATCGTTATTTTTAGGCCGTGGTCGCGGCTTGTACTTGGATTTTTTTTTAAGATAGAGAAAGCTTACGGTGCATTCTTCGCGGATAGGGCAAGGCCGCGATCGCGGTTTTAAGGCCGCGGTTGTGGCTTCCACTTCGAAAACGCCGCTACCTGCAAGTTAGTCTAGAAAACGAAACAAGGGAAAAAGAATGACAGAAAGAGAAGAGAAAATGACAAGAAAGACTTCATACCTCGGGTTGCCTCCCGAGAAGCGCCTTGGTTAATGTCGTGGGCTCGACATAGTGCCATGGTGATCAAAATGAGTTACTCACATCAATAAAACACATAGAATCATCATCAGGAGGGTGTTTCTTAGCATCATAAATGTTATACTCTACTCTTTCCCTATCAAATTCCATAGTCAGTGAACCACTACTCACATCAATTCTTGTGTTGGCGGTCTTAAGAAACGGCCTACCTAACATAACAGGGCCTGCATGCTTGTCGTGTCCCATATCCATCACAAAGAAATCAGCAGGAAAAATCAAATTGTCAACCTTCACAAGGACGTCCTCTACTACTCCTTTCGGATAAACATTAGACAAATCAGCTAATTGAATCACTGTCCCAGTTTCATGCAATGGTCCAAGCCCCAAAGATTCATATAAAGAGTAAGGCAACACATTAATAGATGCACCCAAATCTAACATGGCTCTTTTAAACTTGGTGTTACCTATCATACAAGGAATGCTAAACATGCCAGGGTCATCACACTTCTTAGGCATTCGCCTTTGAAGCACAACAGACACATGCTCACTTACTTTAACCTTTTTCTTGCTTTTCACTTTTTGATTCCTCTTAATTGTACACAATTCTTTAAGAAACTTTGCATAGCGAGGAACACTTTTAATCAGTTTAAGCAAGGGAATGTTTACCTCAGACTTACTGAAGATTTCAAAAATCTATTTGTCATTCTCCAGCCTCCTTGTGTCTTTCAGCGCTTCAGGAAATGGCGGAACTGGCTTCTGGGAACCGAGCGGAAAAAAATATGGCCTCATATATGAATTTGCAGCTTCTGAGGCAAGGCCGCGATCACGGTTTTCTGGCCGCGCCCGCGGCTTTGCCTGAATGTCGCCTTCTGCTGTAGTGTTCATTGGCCGCGCCCGCGGCTCCTTGTCCGCGCCCGCGGCTTCTTCAATGTCATCAGTTTCGTCCCTTTCAGCTAAGGGAACTCTGTTGTCCGCTCTGTCATCCAGTTGCTTCCCACTCCTCAACACACTTGCACTCACATTCTATCTCGGGTTCAACTCTGTTTGCGACGATAGCTTACTCGCCTCCTTAGCCTCCAATCTGCTTACTGCTAGGGAGATATGCCCAACCTGATTCTCCAAATTCTGAATGCTAGACTTGGTCTCATGTTGAAATTGCACTAGATTGCTCTGCATGGTGGTCATGTTCTGTGCAAGAGCCTTGATCATATCCTCTACAGACATAGATGAACTCGAATTCTGTCCTTGAGGTCTAGGATCATATGGTGGTCTGAATTGGTGTTGTTGTTGACCTTCAGGCTGCTGAAATTGCTGCTTATGTTGCTGCTGCTGGAATTGCTGGTTTTGTGGGTTCCCATATCACAAATTGGGGTGATCTCTTCACCCAAGATTGTAGGTGTTGGAGTATGGGTCATATCTTGGTCATGGAGGTCTGAAACCTCCCACAGCATTCACTTCAGCTGTAGGCTATTGCAGTGTCGGACACGCATCAGTAGGATGTTGCATGTCATAACAGATGACATAAGCCTTGACTTGTTGCGGACTTCCTTTCACCATAAAATGCTTCATCATCTCCTTCAACTCGTTCACATCATATTGTAGTGAAGATGATGAATAAGAGTCTGCGGCCTTTGCTGCGTGGGAGCTTGCTCTCTTGTTGAACTGCCTTGAGCCTTCAGATAGCTCAGAAAACATCTCAAATGCTGCAGCTATAGTTTTATTCAGAATGTTACCACCACAGGCTGCGTTCACCATTATGCGTTCATCATCAAGAATCCCGCCATACAGATATAGAATGAGATCTTGGTCAGAATAACCATGGTATGAACAGCTTGATATTAGCCATTTGAATCTCTCATAGTACTCATACAAAGTCTCAGTAGCATGTTGTTCAATGTTGTTGATGTTCTTCTTCAGGCTATTGAGCTTTGTTGCATGAAAGTACTTCTCCAGAAAAGCTTTCTTCATCTTTGCCCATGTATCAATGCTTCCTGGAGCTAGATAGTAGAACCAGTCATTGGCCGAATCCTTCAAAGAGAAAGGAAAGGCGCTCAGCTTGATTTGGTCCTCTGTCACACCCCTCGGTTTCATGCTGGTGCAAACAGCGTGAAACTCAGATAAGTGCTTGTTGGGGTCTTCGCCATTCATCACATGGAAGTGGGGTAGCAAATGAATCAATCCAGACTTCAACTCAAAATTGACACCATCAGCCAACTCAGGAAATTGCACAGCCAGCGATTGCTGCTCCAGATTCGGTGCAGTTAACTGCCTCAAAGTCTATTGTGCAGCCATCTCGAGTTGCTCACAAACTTCTCTGCGGCTCTTGGAAAGTGTTAGCTCAATTTCTGGATCAAGATCTAAAATTGAAGAATTAGTAGCACGGGTGTGAACCATAAGACATGTTCACACAACAGTTGGTAAACAATCACACACAAACACGAAAAGAATAAAACTTAGATTCCCCGGCAACGGCGCCAAATTTGACAGGGCTTTTGTCGTATGTACCTATCAAAGAAACTTTAAAACCCAACTAATGTAGTTTGGCAAGTAAGGGTCGAACCCACAGAGAATCAAGATATCTATCATGTTTGCATAAATCGTTTATCAACAGTAAAAAAGGGGGGTTTTGGCTTTTTGTTCTAAACTATGTAACTAACTAACATAATAACAAAGATGTAAAAAGATATTTATGAAAGAACTCAGCCAGACAGATATCCACACTTCAGTCTAATTGATTGATCATCGATTATCTCTAGTTCTTTAACCCAGTGAATGTTCCAAATCCTTTTCTTAAGTTTATTAACATGACAACCAGACCCTAATAACACTAACTACTAAACAATCAAGAAACTATCGAGATTCAATTCAATAGCAGCAGTAAGTTCCAGGAATTTCAGCAGATACATGCAACATAAAACAACTAGTTTTACTTAGCATGCAAATCAATTCTCTTCTACAATAAACTATCACACTAGTTCTAGAATATTGCAGTTACTACTCTAACTCAGATATTTCAACTAGAAATAATCTCACTCTAGCATAAGAGTAATACCAATGGCCAATTAGCAAAACTCAAAGGGATTAAGTTCAAGAGAATCAATACCATTCAAAGAAGTAGAACAAGAGTTATAATCTTACAACCAAATCAAACGAAGGCTTCAATTGTCTGACTAAGCAAAGGAACTTAGTTCTTCATAATCTTGCAAAAACTCAAAAACTCTCTAAGAAAAACTGAATTGTCGTTCTGAAAATATGATGAATGAATAAAACCTAAAGGAAACTAAGTCTATTTAACCTAAGTGAAATCTTCTAAAAATAACAATAATTGAAATATAAAAATATGAAATAAAGGAAACAAGATAAAAGTGGATCGCGTGTGAAGATCCTCCGCGCCTTCCTAATTTGCACGGCCGCGACTACGGCATCCATGGTCACGCCCGCGGTTTACACCGCTTCCTGATGAGCTCTTCCAAGACCGCGTATGTTGCTCCTTAGCCGCGGTTGCGGCTTTCTCTTCAGCTCCTCTACGCTCTAATACTTCACTAAAATTAGCACTTTCTCCACTTATACTCTACTACTCCATCATCCTAAATTATCTCCTAAGCCCACACAAATGGTGCCTAATAACATAGTAACAACTCCTAGTTATGCACTACAAAGTAGAACGTATCAGGCATACGCTAGAATCTTGCGTACACCAAAATAAAAAATAAATAGACTTTACGCCAGATCTTGGCATAGAATTTTTCTTTTATTTTAAAAAAAAAATTATACGTATTGCTGGAATTTTGCCTTGTGCGCATATATATGGTGTACGCTAGATATTTGAGTAGTAAAATGTAGTGCGAAAAGCTCATGTGTGTAGTGTATGTAGAAACCCCCCCTCAAATTAACATAATTGCAAGTACTTGACATTTCGTGTAGAGCCTAATACATATCTAAGACAGAGTTTGGCGAAAACGGTCTCTTACCCCATAGCTTGAACGACAACCGGAAGAACTCCGAATCGTGCCCTCTTAGTTATAGATGAGCTTTCGGTTTCATCTTTCTTTTAAACTTCTTCTGCATCCTGCGAATCTTATCTTGGATTTGTGCTTTGCTAAAATCAATATCGAGCCTGCCTTGCATCAACTCCAAGAATCTATCATACGAAACTTTATGCACGTCTCAACCAGCATTCTTGAATTTAGTTAGGCCTTTCAAGATTCCAATTTCATCTTTCATGCTCTATATTTGACTAGAAACACCCCTTTGAGCTTGTTTCTTAGTCGCTGCCATTTGAAGCTGAAGAGCACCATTGGCGTCGACGGGTGATATGTCCATCTGAGTTGGCCTAACTGAGTGTCGTAACTGCTTAGTCCGTGGTGGTTGCTTCTCAGCTGGATGTGTAACTCCTTCCCTTGCTCAGACGGTTAAGGGTGAGCGGGACGGTGAGAAGTAGAGTTGTGGCATCGAACTTGGTTGAGTAAAGATGCCAAAAAGAAAGTGAGGGATAAGTAGATGTTATATGTAGTGTCATAAGTTATGTCAAAAGTGTTTTCATAAAACAAAAACAAATGAATTGGTTCATGTTGAATTAAAAAAGAACAAAGTATGTAAATCTTTGACCTGTAATATGGTTTGAGCGATTGCCTGAGTAAAATTAAACATGGTATGAAAATCTAAAAACATGTCTGAGAATTTAAATCTTAAAATTTGGTACCATATGAAATATTATAACTAAAATTAAAAAATCATATTGTGAATATTTATATTTGTAATCAATTCAATTAGAATCAAATATAATAAGTGCAAAATCGATGCTTTTAGGTGGTTGAGACCATTTAAGTGTATTACATTAGGGAACCAACCAAGTACGAATTTGGCCTGATAAAGTTATGAATGCTCGAGAAAAATAACAGAGAGTTGACCTGAATATCCATTCATCGTTCTGAAAAAGTAACCTCTATCTTGATAAAGTATAAATGTGGTTGGAAAAACTGGAATATGGTCAAAACATAGGTTTTTAGACTGTACGTAAATAATATTCGATAAAAAAAGAATTAACATTACATCCATTGATTGTCCATGGGAACTTACCCCCATCTTCATACAGAGCAAAAAAAAGGAACAACATAAAAACTAGTAGATAGACGAGAACGACAACAACATCACGACATCACAGCGGACATCACGAACGACATACACTTTCACGTCGATGACCTTCTCGTCGAGGCGAACGAGATCCACCATATCGTCGTCGGCCTGCAACGGCTGAATGTAACGTAGCCCAAACTCTAGGACCTGTTGAAAAAAAGGATTTATTCCCCCACCCCATACTTGGATATTTTCATAAGCTTGCTACTCAAGTACCATATTTCCATCCTGTTTTTGGGAACCTTCCAAAGCTTTGTGCTTCCCCTCGTGTACGTATCATTGTCAATAACCCCATTTGTCCAAAGCTTGGGCTTAAATCCCCATCCATGTAGACTTGAATATGGATTTTGATGTATGAATCCACCATATGTGTGTGTGAGAGAGAGAGAGTCGGGAGTTTGGGAAATGAGTTTTAGAGAAGATGTCTAGAGAGTTTGGGAGGATTTGTGAATTATTTGCAACAATGGGGCCGATATTTATACACAAATATGAGTAAAGGGTCTTAATGACTGGTAGTTTGGGAAGTAAGGGTTAATGGTCAATCCAAATTTAGTGAAAAAACAAAGGGGTCAAATCAGATGCAATGGGAAAAGATCACTTGCTTGAAAATCTTCCATATCTTTACTGAAAATGACCTGACAAAATTTAGATGCAATAGGAATATTTTAGTTTGTTACAAAAAACATAACATGTGTGTACTAAGGAGAGATGAGAGTATTTTTTTTCAAATAAGTTTTGATGAGTGTTTGTAAACATCATATATCCCACGCAATAGATATAGTTTCTTCAAAAACATCATTGGTATAAAAACATGAGATTCTACATTGAAATAATACCATGTCTTACCATTGGGCCCAATAAACACTTAAATTAGTTGTCCCAATTGTTTTCTTAAACAAACTACAGAAGTTAAACAAACTACATTAATCAAATCAAACAACAGTCTTTCAAACACTATCCCAAGAACATCTAAAAATACTATGAGTCATTTGGTTTCTGTGGCCATCTACGAACTTGTCAAACGCAAGATTGAGGTTTGTCATCCCAAGCATCAACAATTCAATGTGCTTGAGTGTGTACACCACACAATCTTCTCTGCAAGATGAACAAATGAAGTTAGAATGTATATCAAATGTAGTGATATAGGAATTTTCATTGCATGTATACACATATACTTACCCGCGCTTGTTTTCCTTAAGGTTGTCCCGATAAGTCACAAACAGTGGCTTGTCAAACAATGTTTCACATCTCTTGGTCAGTGGCTCATACAACTTGATATACCTTGCAACAATCTCAATCACGCGCTGAATGAACTAAAAAATCTCCTTATTTGAGTACAAATCTACATTACAGTCATACACGGTCACACATCAGTCAGATAGTTCAATCTCTAAGGAAAACCAGTGGTATTCTGTGATGTTAAAGGGCACATATATGCATTCGGCATCATCCCATCTCTTGCCAAAATCTACCGAACTTTCACTTTTCATGTACTTCATCAGTACATCCTCACCTACAAGTGGATAGCCGTTCCGAAAATGATTGTACTCAGCGATGACAAAGGGTGTCCAGAAGGTGTCAAGAACTACCACCTTCGAGAACTGCACTGGATCCTCTGAAATCCTTTTACGATAAAGGAACATCACATGCTCCAGAGTGCAACAATGTTAATGTATCCAATGAAAAAGGATGTTATAATTGCAAAATATTTTCAAAGGATGCATTGGAATATTACCTCACCCTGCAACCATTCCTTAGGGGAAAACATTTTTTCAAAGAATTCCTTATCCAATTCATGTACAGTCAGTCCAATTCGGGGTTTAGTACTGCATGATATATGTAAAAAATTCAAATATACATTCATTTGAATAAAATACAAGGCAAACATGTTTTCAATAAATTTTAGACTTTTTCAGGACATAATGCAAATTTTCAAGTCAGTATGATACATATACAAGAGAAATTACACATAAACTTATTCCAGGCAGACTAAAATATTTTCAGGTCATTATTTTGTTTATCAGGTCACATATCAGTTTTTTAAGTTCACAGAGAAGCATTTTCAAGTCATTATTATTTATTAACGACTTCATAGCACATATTAAGTAGATTGGTTTGGTTTACTAACCTCTCACTATGCAACCATTTCACCAGGTATGTCATCCCTTCCACCTTTTGATAGAATCCATAGAAGGACTAATCAAAGGCCTCCAAGGAAGAGGCTCAGGCAAAAGAGAACTCTTGTCAAAGTTCGAAGTTTTTAGTTCTCGTCAAATTCTGGACAACCTTCGGTAAAACTGCCATAACTTTGCTAGAAAATTGATCTCAAGATGATTCAAGATGCGTTGGAAAGATGATTCAAAGATCTATAACTCCATAATTTACATCGAATCTAAACTCCAACAAGAAGATGATCAAAATCTAGATTTACTGCGAGTTGTGTACTTTCCAACAGGAATTATATACTTTCCATACTTAGATTAGTTAGATATGATTATGTCCGATTTTCCTTGTTGAATTATCATTATTTTCATAATTATTAATTAGTTTATTATTTCCTTAAGATCAGATAAGAAGAATTATGATCCAAGCTTGTTTGGTTTCCTAGTTGATTCTTTAACAAGTTTATATCCTTTAGCTAGTTTCCTTAGATAGATTTCTTATTTTCCAAGCCATCAGGGCACGAAATAGTATTTAAATATTCATGTTTTGTCATTCAATAAAGTATGTTTATTTTGCTTAAGTTAATCAAAGTTGAGATTTTCTCCTTACTTAAGATATAGGTGTCATCTATCTTGTTGTGGTTTATCTCTATCTCTCAAACACGTCTCTTCGAGTCCAAGCTCATACCTTTGAGCCAAACACGATAATCTCTTTGGTCGTCAACCAAGATCCTCTCGTGGATCTCATAAAGGTCATCACTTTGACCTCGCTACACTCGATCTCTTCCTAGTCTCTATCCTACGATCTACTTTCGGGATTTCGTGCAATTCAAAAAGGGTGTGCACCCTTCGCTTCCACGGCAGCCACAGAAGAAAAACCATCTCTTGGCGATCAAGAAACCTCGAAAGCACTGCGAGACGCAAGCTTGGCGCTTGGCTTGACTACGTTGCGTTCCAGGGCACTTGCGAACGTGAACTTTCCATCACCTTGCTATTTTTGGTAATCTTTTTTGCCATTTTTTTCTTATCCAAATTGTGGAAGGGTGATTTGCCACCGCAGCTACCTCGCGAGTGCGAGTTGGGTATTTCATCTTCTGTTCTTGAGTACTCTTGACCTTTCCCCCCTTCCTTATCCTTTACCCTTTATTTGTAGCCACGATTGTTGTGATGACTCCTCGTCGTTTTCCTGACTTCCCACCTCCTCCAAATTTGCTTTTTGAAGAGAATCATACTCTTCATGTGATACCTTCTTAGCTTATAACACATTTCCACCCTCCACACCTCCTTGATCAACCTTGCTTCCTCCCTTCACACCATCCCCCTAGGTTACATCCTCAACTTGTACCTCACTTTGTAATAACCCTCATTCTAGTATGGGTATTTGTGTAATTTTTCAACTTTATTTCTAAATAAATGAATTTTGATAATTATTTCATTATTCCTAAAATAGAAATAAAATATAGTTCTTGTTACAAAGTTGTTACACATTATAAGTTGTTAATTTATTTAAATTATTCTAAACATTATGTTGAGTTTAATTTAAATAAAACTTAAGAAAATTTAACCTAGAATATTTAAATCAAATTTAACTAGGTTTTGTTAAGGATTTAAGTATTGTTAAATTGATAAGAAAAATAATCTAAAATTATTTTAGCCTAAGTTAAATTTTATATAATTTAATTTTGGGTTAAAATAAATATTACAAATTTAATATATAAATTTGGGCGAGTTTTACAATTAGGTAATAGTGGGGGAGGGCATTTTTGCCACGAGAAGAAACTTTGGGGGCCCCAAGCGCAATTTCCCCCAAACTCCTTTCTTCCTCCTCGCGCCCTCATTCAGCAGCTCGCAAGAGCTTCTTCGCGCCTTCAATGGCGGAAATCCGACACCCTCGGATTCGATTTGTCCGAATTAACTCATGGGAATTTAACATAGGATTATTACGTATCTAATGGGAAGATCAATTCGAACTAAAAGTGACGAATATTCTATAATTTTGTCAAATCTTATCTGTGTCGTCATTTAGGGCGAATTTAAACGAATTGAAAATTGGATGGCGGTATACTAGGGATTCTGTTGGGGCATTAACACCTTCAAAAGCCCTATAAATAGGACCTCGATCACACCCCCAAATCATCCAATCTAAGCTTCAATTGAAGAACCCTAGAAAATCCTTCCCGAGCTATTGCGAGAGATATTGAGGGTCAAGACGAGTTGAGTTCGAGCAATTAGAGGCACCACTAGCTTCGCCCAGAAGTGCTATTTGAAAGCCCTAAGCTTCCACCACCGGAGGGCAACCAGAACCACCCCAATTTGGGCGTTTTCCGGTGAGACGCAACCCGGTCGTGAGTGGTGTTCATCCGATTCGGGTTTGCTTTTTTTTTTTTTTTTTTTGGCCTAATTTGGGCGTTTTCCGATTACCGTTTGTTATTCTTCCTAATCCAAGACAAGTGGTGATTCGCTCTTGCATTTTATTCCATTTTTCCTTAATTGACAATGAATTGGTTGTCTTAATTAAGTTGGGATAAAAAGTCTTAAGTTGATGTTTGGGAACCTTTATGTTTAATAATGTGTAAAAAGGAACCTTATTATTATGTTGTATGTATGCTAGTTATAACCTTATATATACATATGATTAACTTCATGTGAGGAGCACCCTTAGGATGAAAAGTAATGAGCATTCTAGGCCATTTATTTTAATATTACCATACACCATACCACACCCAATCTCAGTCAACGGTCAGCATTGACCGGTCAACGGTCAACGTTGACCGACCGTTGACCGATCAACACCCTTTTTTTTTCTCTTTTTTTTACTTTGGCTTTTTATTTTTGTTTTCCTACACGTTTCTATTATAAACTATTAATGAAAAAAACTGAACAATTAGTTCTTAAAGTTGAACAATTATATGTTAAAAGTTGAAAAATTAAAATTTGAACAATATTAAAGTTGAACAATTGTATCTGAAAAGTTGAACAATTGTATCTTAAAGTTGAACAATTTCATTTTTATAGTTAGACAACTGTGTTCGATATGTATATAAATTTGAACAATTGTATCTTAATGTTGAACAATTTCATTTTTTTTAATAATTTTTTTGGGCTGACCGTTTTTTCCGTCTTTACTATTCTTATTTTCCTACACATTTAGGATTTAGGGTTTATGTTTTGAACATTTTGAGTTGTATTATGTTTATAGTACATTATAAACAAAACTTCTAGTTTATTGGACAATTGTTAAAATTTTAATGAAGTATTGTTCAATCTATCTTTTGTTATAAGTTTGAATTTTTATGCAATTTAAATTGTTCAACTTTTCTGGTTCATTTGTTGAACTTTATATATTGTTAAAAAGGTTGTTTAGCTTGTAAGATACAATTGTTCAAATTCAAGAGAGAATTATTCAATTTTTTAGAAACAATTTTACGAGAAAAGCGTGTAGGAAAACAAGAATAAAAAAATAATAAAACATATTTTATCCCGAAAATAAAATTGGCCAAAAACAAAACAAAACTGACCGTTGCATAGTGAAAACAGATGTCTAACTATAAAAATTAAATTGTTCAACTTTAAGATACAATTATTCAACTTTTTTTGTATAATTGTTCAACTTTATGTATTCTTCAAAAAACATTGTTCAACTTTTAACATACAATTGTTCAAGTTTAATAGGGAATTGTTCAACTTTTTTAATTACAATTTTATGATTAAAACATGTAGGAAAACAAGAGAAAATTTGCCCAAGAAAAAAAAAATTGCCCGAAAAAAACAAAATTTGCTCGAAAAAAAACTAAAACTAAAGTTTGCTTAGTAAAACAGTCGTCTAACCTTAAAAATGAAATTGTTCAGCTTTAAGATACAATTTTTCAACTTTTCATATACAATTGTTCAACTTTATATATTGTTCAAAAAAAATTGTTCAAATTTTAATATACAATTGTTCAAATTTAATAGAAAATTGTTCATTTTTTTAGAAACAGTTTTATGATAAAAATGTGTATATAAACAAGAATAAAAAAAAAGTATTTAAAAAAAAAAAGACAAAAAATTAGTTTGACCGGTCAACGTTGACTGTTGACTATTGACCGATCAATGGTCAGATATTGACCATAGGGTGTGATTGAGTGTGAGATGGTGTATGTTTGCTATTATGGATGTTCCATCATAGCCTTCCATTGTTCCAAAATGGATGACTCTTATTCCTCCTCACGTTTCACCGTAAATATCCGTTTCACTGGAGTCTGACTCTCTCTCTCTCTATATATATATTATATGATTGGTTGCTAGGTAACATTGGTGTGATTATTGTGAATTGGTGTGCTATTTAATTGCTAGATAGCACGAGTATTCGTAGGAACGCTAACGCCTTGCGAGTGTTAGTCGTTTCTTTATAACTTGACGTTAGGAGGATTATTTCCCTAATGCTTTTGGTCATGACCGTACCCTTATATTGCATAAGTGGTGGTGCACTTAGCTAGTGCCAACTCTTCGGGATTTTATCTCACTCTTCCTCTCTTTATGAGGTTGGTTGTAAAAGTCTTAAACGTGAATGTACGTTTTCGAACTAAATAAGATAAGTGCGGTTTTGCACATAATCAATATACCCTCGGGCGAGAAGTACAACGTGCAACCCGCCTGGACTCTTGTTTTAGAGTAAGTCCTCTTTCCAATCTGGATTCGCATTACGCGGTGAGGTTGGTCGTGGACCCAAATAATCAAGGTCGTTTTGCAAACTTTGCGTGATAAACTTAAATGTTCCCAAACAATTGTTCATATTTCCTAAAGACTCAATTCCTTTGGAGTCTTCTTTTGGATTCATACATTTTCTCTCATTCCATGAAAGTTCTCGAGTTATATATCGTCATTCGGTTATTATTCGAGGGACAATGATAGTAATCGGTTACGATCACTAGAACCACTCTGCTTGAACCCTTGATTAGGCTTTCATTAGACTAACCAACCAGTTTTATTCTTTGCATGGTTGACTGGTGTCATCTGTCCCTTACGGCATATCAGGAATAGATTCCCATGTGGAGAACGCGGGAATACGACGTTGAAGGCAATTGTGTTTACTTCAAGAGTTTTTGATCCGTTATGATCGGCTCAGAACTCATCTAATGCCGGATCTAGGCAGGAAATGGTCTCAAATCCTTCTCTTGGTAACCAGAGTAGTATGAACCACCGGGAAGGATGGTTCACGACTCTATTAAGCTCGCTTTGGGCGAGGGTGGGGCGAGAGTGAAGGCTGTGTTTGTGAACCATGACGTGGTTCAAGCGGGTCTAACCAATTTTGTGACGTCGGGGCCTAAGGGAGGAGATTCACTCGACTACTGCTTAGGCATTCAATTCCAACGTAATGATAAAAGTACACAAGGCAAGGCATTTATAGTAGCCAAGTCAATACTCGGCCATGGGCCTAAACAAAGCTAATGGGCCAGCCCTTTTAAGCATAAGAGGAGCACACACCCGAAATAGAAAGTGCAGAAATAGACAATGCTAAAAGTGGCAACATGTCAAAACGGAAAACAACATAAATAGGAAATAATATGATAAAATAGACTAAGTCCTATGCCAAGGGGGACGCCATGGTCTTGGTCGCCTTGGGCTCGCCATAGCCCGACTTGGGTTGAGGCCGGAGTGCATCATTCTCCCTCCCTTAGAATCGAAGCGTCCTCGCTTCGAGCTGGTTGGGGCAAGGGAAAATATATAGGCACTCGACATCCACCGAGAGCGCTGCATCGGAATGGGGCTCGGGACCGACTCTTGGCATCTCAAAGATCAGCAAGTATGGCTTGGATGCGGGAGTGGTCTTGGTGTCGGGTGCCTTGAACATCATCACGCGGGGGCCCGAATCCGAAATCAACATCGGCGGAAGAGCCGGTGTAGGCGCATTGGGCACATCGGGCTCATTCGCGGGCATGAGAGCGATGGGCAGGGGTGTTGGCACGCTGAAAGTGGGTGTCAGCACTGGCGCGTGGGGCACGTCTGGTACGCATGCCGGTGGGGCCGCAATGGACAATGGCGCTGGCGCGCTGCACTTCGAGATGGTGATGGGTGCGCTCGACAAGATGGGTGCGTTGGTGCACTAAAGCGCGTCAGTCGGTGACGGTGCCGCGGGGCTTTCGCGCGGCAGCTTGCGGGGCGACGATATGCAAGGGAGCTGGCCTACACGGAGCGGCCTGACTACGTGCAGCAGGTGCGTTACACGATGGCACGGGCTCACTGAAGCTCAGAGGCGGCGGCGCGGGTGCGAAGTCATAGCGCGTCATTGAGTCACGTCGGCACCGAGGCGGGAAGTCGTGGCCGTGGCGTCGGGGAAGTGCATTGTAGGCATAGTAGGAGTCGTAGTCTTGGCACCGAATGGGGTAGTTATGGTTGCGGTGCCGGGGTGGCGACGCGGGAATGCGGCGTCGGGGCGACGACGCGTAGCGGTGTGGCGCCGAGTTGTAGGAGCGACGCAGTGGTGGGGGACCATAGTCTCGGCGCGGAGGAATGTAGTCCGGATCGGCTTCATATGGACTCACGCCATCAAACCACTCGTCGTCGCTCCACTCGTCGACGTCAAAGTAGGATTCGGCAAAGGACCACGTGGGGCAGCGATAAGCCATGGACAGGAACTCGTCTAACGCCGGATCTAGGCAGAAAATAGTATCGGATCCTTCTCTTGGTAACCATATAAGTACAAACCACCGGGAAGGATGGTTTGCATCTCTCTTATGCTCGTTTTGGGCGAGGGTGGGGCGAGAGTGAAGGCTGTGTTTGTGAACCGTGACGTGGTTCAAGCGGGTCTAACCAGTTTTGTGACATCGGGGCCTAAGGGAGGAGATTCACTTGACTAATGCTTAGACATTCAATTCCAACGTAATGATAAAAGTACACAAGGCAAGGCATTTATAGTAGTCAAGCCAATACTCGGCCATCGGCCTAAACAACGCTAATGGGCCGGCCCTCTTAAGCATAAGAGAAGCACACACCCGAAATAGAAAGTGCAGAAATAGACAATGCTAAAAGTGGCAGCATGCCAAAATGGAAAACAACATAAATAGGAAATAATATGATAAAATAGACTAAGTCTTATGCCAATGGGGACGCCATGGTCTTGGTCGCCTTGGGCTCGTCGTAGCCCGACTTGGGTTGAGGCTGGAGCGGATCAATTTTCTTATTTGTTTTTACAATGAAGGTTAAGGATCATGTGTTAGTTTAAAT
This sequence comes from Rheum nobile, assembly GCA_027886185.1. NCBI lineage: Eukaryota > Viridiplantae > Streptophyta > Magnoliopsida > Caryophyllales > Polygonaceae > Rheum > Rheum nobile. Next base: position 4,404,832 of record WOAB01000041.1, read on the forward strand.
AAAGTCTTCCATTGTTCTTTGATATACTGTAAGGTTGCCTTGTTTTGCAACGTCGTTTTATTTGTAAGACATCGTTTATATAAAATGTTATTATTTTTGTCTACTTTGACTTTTGCGTTCAATACTGTAATGCCTTGGGTGATTTCGGATAGGCGTTCCGGGGTCACTGGAGATGAAATTTCTAAGGTAATTTAGGGGTGTTACAATTATGGTATCAGAGCCAAACGGTTTTTAAAACTCAAAACTTTTAAACCGTTTTGTGTTTATTTGAGTTTTATAAAACAAAACTTTAATGTGAAATTTTTTCTTTGTTATAAGCCCTAAGTAAGGCTTAAATAAATGCCTTTAAGGAGATTATTAAACCACAATGATTTGGTGGGGTTTATTTCAAAAGTATAATACTATAAGTTTCTATAACGGGTTTTGAAGTGGAAGACAAGGTTTGAGTTTATAAACAATCGAAATTGAATCGGTGTTTTGTGTGAACTGTTTTGAAAAACTTCAGCCTACAACAGTAGTTATCTACTCATGCATTATTCCAGAAAATACAATTTCTATTTGTATTCTTTCTAACTCTCCCTTGTCTCACTTCAGGCAATGTTGTTTCTGAGAGTCCAACTAAGGACTAAAGTAGAATATGAGACCGCTCCGACAATCAAGTTTGAGCCTGATTCTATAGAGCTTGTTGTGAACGATGACCCAGTGCTTGAGTTTGCCCTGCCGATCGAAGGCTCCGAGTCCGAGAGCGAGGGAGAAAAGGGAAGTACAATCCAAGCAATCCCTTACCCCCGAGATCACTGATGAGGACTCAATGGAGGATTCAGAGGGTGAGAAGGAGCCGTTGGATCCCTTCCACGGGTATTGGGAAGAGATGTTCTGGCTATTACATCAGCCCGACAATGAGGATATCTGGGGGCAAGCGTGGAAAGACCCCGAGCCTTAGAAGGGTGATGTGGGCAAGCCTAGAGAGCCATCAGTGCCTGCTGAGGGATCAAGTGATCCGAAATAGAAGAGGCCAACTGATGACTCGAAGGAAGAGCTACCTCTGAAGTAGAGGATGACAGCTAAGGCCTATAGAGACCTGTTTCGGGACCCCGAGAAGAAACAATGATTTATGGTGCATTAGTGTTCTTTCTAGTTTTTCCCTCTTAGACAGTAATGGAGCAGTAGTCTCCTCATGTTGTTCATTTTTCCTTTTGGTTGTTGTTTGACAATGATGTGTTTTTTCATTAATGAAAAGTTGAGTTTATTAGATGGATGTCTTAATTATTGCATTTGGGTATTTATTACCAATGACATAATTTTGACTGGCTTATATCTAATAAACGAACACGCAACCAGATGGTGAACACTAGGAACACCGCTCGTCTAGAAGCTGGTCCGAGCAACGCCTCCAGAATTCAAATAAGAAGTGTTGCGAATCAGGAAGATGAAACCAGGTATGGATCCCATAACAATCCAGTTGAGAATGTCCCACCTCAAGTTAACCCCCAGATGGGAGGAGGAAGGGGACAGGTACCTCCTGCTGCCCCAATGGTCTTCGACAATGCTATTGTCGAAGCGATCAGGCAGATTGTGATGCAAGCAGTCATAGAGATGGATGGTCAAGGGATGCCTCAAGCTCAGGAGAATCCTATACCATAGGTTGTTCCTAATGTAAAGGAGTTGGTGTATGACACGCCTCCTATGCCAGTGCATAGAGATGAGGGAAGCTATGGTCGCGCGTAGAAGACGATCAACTCTATGAGGCCTGATTCCTACTATAACACCCCGTAATTTTTAAGGGTATTTTGAATTATTTTTAAATTTTTCTTATGCCCGTTTTGCTAGACGGATTTAATTCAGTGAGTCTCGGACCTTCTCAAAAGGGTCTGTAAAATTTTCCGAGCATTATATAATACAGTTGAGGTGTTTTCGGGGTTAATGTAACGTTAATGTACGAATATATTTAACCCGGAGTTAAGAAATTTAATCCAAACCAAGTTCGGATAAGAGTTAACGAAGTCGGCCTTTAAACCGCGACTTGACGCGACCTGACGCGAGATGCCGCGACTAACCGCGACTCGCCGCGATCGCGGTAATGCCAAGATCTGGGCAGAGTCGTCTTTCTCGCGTGGCGGTTACTGTAGCTCTGTTTTGGCTCAGTTTTGGGCAGGCCAAGTGGGCAGCCAACTTGCCCTTCGCCTTTGTTCCCTTGTTCCCCAAGTGGTGGCTCGGATTGAGGCTATAAAAGGGGTCGAAGTCAGACGTTGAAGCTCCCTTCTTCTTCTCTTCTTCTTCCTCCTTTCTCTTCTGTTTTTCTCCTATGAAATCCTCCATTTTCGAGCCGTTTGAGCTTGATTCGAGAAGGCTCTTGAGTGTTATAAGGAGCTCTTGAGTGTTGTGAGAAGCTTTGAGGTGTTAGGAGATCGAACCATAGAGAAATCGAAGGCAAACAAATCGGTTTGGGTAAGAAATTCTCCATGGAAGCTATCGAAGCTTTGCCACTGTCGAACCACCGCGACTGGCCGCGACTTACCGCGATCGCGGTATTTGCGTCCGAGTTGTGTGTCTTATGGTTTAGCTTTGGGCTTTGCTCGTTTCCTTTGATTTCTTCTTGTATTCTTTTAGATTCATATATAAGTGTATTGAATCTAACTTAGGGTCTTGTTATGGGCCATTTCTTAGGGATTTAATATCCAAGATCTGCTCCAGCTTTAGATCCCGGAACTAGACGTTGCTCAGCTTGATTCGAAGTTGTCGGATCCAAGGCAAGTGGCGGTTCGCTCTTGCTCATCATTCCATACTTTCATTAATTATCAATTGTTTGTTGTTAATTAATTTGGGATGATTCATCTGCTTAAGTTGAGAATAGTTTGGATAAATAATTTGATAAAAAGAAGTGCTGTTATAATAGGTTGTATATTGCTAGATACAGCGCTATTATGTTCATAATGGTTTTGTTGTGGATTTTAAAGGTGAATTTCATATAAAAAGATTATATTAGGTTGCATATACTGTTAGTGGCAACGCTATTTTGATATATATATATATATATAGATTGTTAGATCTATGATGTTAGCCTTGATGGCTTTGTTTTGATGTGATATATGACTGTGTTGAACTGTTTAGTTAGCACGAGTATTCATAGGAACGTTTACTGGGGCCCAGGAGGTCCAGTCGTTTCTTGATAATTAAATGGAGAAAAGGGCATTGAGACCCTAATACCATTGGTGAGTCATGACTAGCCTCTATACTCGGGTATAGAGGTGGTGTACTTAGCTAGTGGCACATATATCTCGGGGGCAAATCTCGGGAGATGCTCCCAAGAGATCTCTCGTCTCGGGATGAGCTGATCATAATAAAAGCTTATAATGTGGTGATGTGGATTGGTTTTGGAATTAAATCAGATAAGTTCCTTTAGTGCACATAATTAATATACCTTCGGCGAGTAGTGCAGCTAGGTAAAAGTGCAGCTAGGAAAACTCGTCTTGACTTTGGTCAGAGTAAAGTTCTCTTTCCAATCTGGATTCGTCTTGGGCGGTGAGGTTGGTCGTGAGCCGAAACATCTAAAGTCAGTTTTTGAACGCTTGTGTGTATATTATAAATTAAGTTTCCCAACATTTGTCATTGTTTCCTATAAGGCTCATTTCATTTGGAGTCTTCTTTTGGGATTGATTGCTGTGAGACTCGGTCTCCAGAGTCTTCTCTTGATCATGCTGCTTCATTTATTCTAGTAGGAGTATGATGGTTGACTAGCGTACTCGGTTATTATTCGAGGGACGATGAGTCTAACCTAATACGACTGCTTCGAACCACTCTGCTTTGTACCCTTGCGTAGTCTTTCATTAGACTGACCAACCGTTATATTCCTTGCATGGTTGGCTGGTGTCATCCGTCCGATTCGGCACATCAGGTATGTTGCAGATCTAAGAAGGCTAGAGCGACTATGAGGATGGACGGTGTTTTGTTTTCGACAAGTTGTTTTGTCGCTTTGTATTTAAAAGATTTCCGCTGTGCTATTTTGTATTTTGTTAAAGACTTTCGCTATTGTATTTCTGATTATTGGGTCGTTTTTGGAATCGTGTAATTCCGCGACCATGTGGTTTAATAAAAGTTATGATTTTAGTATTGTAACTGTGTTTTAAGTCAGTTATGACGTCGGAAAAGCCTGGGGTGACTTCGGGGTTTACGTCCGGGGTCATCGGCAGTTACGCTTTCAAATGGGGTTAAATTTGGGGGTGTTACACCTACGACGGTACTGTAGAACCCGTCAAGGTGGCTTACTGGTTCTTGCATATGGAACGGATCTTTAGGAACATTGTTTGCACCGAAGTTGAGAATGTGCACATCGCCTCGTTATAGCTGAAGGATGGGGCCAATGAATGGTGGGAGAGCACGGGATTGGCTGATCATCCCGAGTTGTCTTGGTCAATGTTTAAGACCAAAATAACTAATTGTTTCTTTTCCATACCTATGAGGGAGGAGAAACACAAAGAGTTCCTTTACCCGAAGACTGATGGGTTGAAGGTGACTGCTCTGGCTGTGAAGTTCAACCACCTATTGCACTATACTGGAAGTGAGGTGGCAACCGAGGAGTAGAAAATTTGGCACTTCCATGAATGGATGAACCCAGATATCAAGCCATTGATGGTGCTCCATGGTTGTACTATGCTGGAGCAGTATGTTGATGTTGCTTATAAGCTGGAGGTGACTCTGGAGGAGTCGGCAAAGAATCGCAACCAACAGAGGTCGGGAAACAACAATCCGCAACGAGTGGTGGATTTAAGCGTCTAGCTCCGCCGTCCAACTTCTCCAAGTTGAGTCGGCCTAAGACTAAGGCTACACAGTCTGGGTCAACTCAGTGTTCTGGTCAGAGTAAAGGCCATGTCCAGTGTTACAACTGTGGGACACCTGGACACAAGAGCAACTTATGCACGAATGAGAGAAAGACGTGCTACACCTGTGGGAAGGAGGGTCATCTGAAGACCTTTTGCCCCAGGAGAAGGAATCAGGAGGCCGAGTCTCAGCAAGGGTCGGTGAGCCAAAATAACAGACCTCAACAAAAGCTTGTCGGGAGTGTTGCTACGCAGACAACTATGCAGAACAAGGGAAAGGCTCCGATAGCATCAGGGAGTCAAGGGTAGAGGCTTTACTAGATGCGTGAAGCTGATGGGCCGAATGCCCTGGTTGCTTAAGGTACTTTATACCTAAATTCCACGTCAGTGTGCATATTGTTTGATTATGGCGCTACGTATTCTTTTGTTTTTGAGAATTGCGTAAATAAGTTAGGGCTTAGGTGTAGTGAAGCTTGTGAACCATTTGTGATTAATCTTCCCAATGGGGAGCATCTAGTAGGAACCAAGCGGTTGTCGGATTTTCCAGTGACCATTCAGGGTCGGAAATTCGAAGCTGACTTGATTTGTATATCCATGGCTCCATACGACATTATTCTTGATATGGACTGGTTGACGTGTCACAGGGCGGTAATCGACTTCAATACGAGGAATGTGACAGTTTCATCTGGGGGCCAGTTTGTGTGTAAGTTTAAGGGTCGTAATGACGTTGATAACGAAAAGCTGATCAATGCGATGGTTGCATTTAAGTTACTTTGACAAGATTGTGTCGGGTACTTGTGTTATTTGGATAAGCCCAAGAAAGATGAAGTCGTGTTGCACAATATTCCTACTATATGTGAATTTGTCGACGTTTTCCGGAGGAAGTTCCAGGATTACCCCTGAATCGTGACATGGAGTTTACTATCGAGCTGGAACCTGGTACGACGCCAATTTCCAAGGCACCTTATCGTATGGCTCCAGTGGAGATGCAAGACCTGAAGAAGCAACTTGAAGAGTTGTTTGAGAAAGGCTATAGAAGACCAAGTGCGTCACCTTGGGGTGCCCCGGTCTTATTTGTCAAGAAGAAGGATGGTTCATTCCGGTTGTGTATTGATTTCCGAGAACTGAAAAAGGTCACTATAAAAAATAAATACCCATTACCACTGATAGATGATCTTCTGGATCAGCTACATGGAGCTAAAGTCTTTTCCAAGATCGATTTGAGGTCTGGTTATCATCAACTATGAATTCGTGAGGAAGATATTCCGAGGACTGCATTCCGGACGAGATATGATCACTACGAGTTCATAGTCATGCCATTTGGACTTACTAATGCTCCAACTGTTTTCATGGATTTGATGCACGGATGCTTTCATCAATATCTGGATAAGTTCATGGTGGTGTTTATCAATGATATCTTGATCTTCTCACCAAACGAGGAAGTTCATGAAGAACATCTTCGCATTACATTATCGGTCCTTAGACAAAATCAGTTGTATGCTAAGTTGTCTGAGTGTGACTTCTGGATGAAGGACGTGGCCTTCTTAGGCCATGTGATTAACGAGAGAGGGGTTATGGTTGACCCTCAGAAAATAGAAGCAGTAGCTGAATGGAAGCGACCTCAAAAAGTGAAGGAGGTGCGCAGTTTATTAGGACTTGCTGGATATTACCGACGGTTTGTAGAGGGATTTTCGAATATCACTCTACCCATGACCGGATTACTCCGCAAGGTCCATAAGAAGTTCATATGGGATGAAAAATGTGAGGCTAGTTTTCAGAAGCTGAAAGAGTGTCTAACGGCAACGCCAGTTTTGGCACTGCTAGAAGGATCTGATGGGTATGTGGTCTATAGTGACGCTTCAAAACAAGGTTTGGAATGTATATTGATGCAAAAGGGGAAAGTTATTGCATACCCATCTCGACAACTAAAGCCTTACGAAGCAAACTACCCAACCCATGATTCGGAGTTAGCAGTTGTGGTTTTTGCGCTGAAGATTTGGAGACACTATCTCTACGGTGTCAAATGCCAGATCTTCACCGACCACAAGAGTCTGAAGTATGTGTTTACTCAGAAGGAGTTGAACATGATGCAACGTCGTTGGTTAGAATTGCTCAAGGATTATGACATAGAGTTGTTGTATCATTCGGGCAAGGCTAATGTAGTAGCAGACGCATTGAGCCGAAAGACGCCGTATGAGTCGGTAGTAGCCTTACTTACTGCCCATACCAAGTTACAACAAGGACTATGCGAAATAGAGGTCTTATACACTCATTGGCAAGGTCATCTGAGCATGCTCGATATCCAGGCTACTTTGTTTGACCAGATTAAGGAAAAACAAGTTGATGACTTGGTTTTGGTGAAGCTTAGTAGTGAAGTTCTGGATGGAAAAGCTCCAGGATTCGTGGTTTAGGAGGATGGATCACTGTGGTTTCAGGACCGAATTTGTGTGCCTAACAATGAGGATATTCGGCATTTAATAATGACAGAAGCTCATTCTCATGCATATTCTGTACATCCAGGCTCTAGCAAGATGTACAAAGACATGAGAAAGAAATTCTGGTGGCTCAACATGAAGTGGGATGTAGTAGAATTTATGGTAAGATGCTTGACTTGCCAGAAGGTGAAGATTGAACACCGCGAACTAGGTGGTGAATTGAAACCTCTTCCGGAATGGAAATGGGAGGATATTGCGATGGATTTTGTCACGGGTTTGACGAAGACACAAAGTCAGAAAGACGCTATATGGGTGATCATTAACCGACTCATGAAAAGTGCTCATTTCGTGGCCATCAAGTCAACTTGGGGAACCAAAAGTTATCTGAAGTGTTTTTACACGAAATTGTCCGTTTACATGGTACACCTAGAACCATGGTATCAGATCGTGATGGTCGATTTATGTCAAGATTCTGGAAGGAGTTGCATAAGGCCATGGGAACTGAGTCGAGATTCAGTAATGCGTTTCATCATCAGACGGATGGGCAGTTGGAGAGGACAATTCAGACACTCGAGGACATGCTGAGAACCTGTGTGTTGGATTGTCCGACAAGTTGGGAGAACAACTTGAGTCTGATTGAATTCACGTACAATAATAACTGGCATTCCACCATCAAGATGGCTCCATTTGAAGCTTTGTATGGTCGGAAGTGCACATCTCCAATTTGTTGGTATGAGAATGCCGACAAATTCTGCTAGGACCAGAGTTGGTCAAAAGGACTGTCTCAGATATCGCTTTGATTAGACAGAGGATGCTTACAACTCAGAGTCGACAGAAGTCTTATGCTGATCTAAAGCGTAGAAATGTCGAGTTTGAGGTTGATGACAAGGTGTTCGTCAAGGTGTCGCCATCCAAGGGTGTTCAACAAGCGTGGGAAGATCAATCCTCGCTATGTGGGACCATTTGAGATCCTTGACAGAGTTGGATCTTTGGTATACCGGTTAGCATTGCCACCGTCAACACATCTTGTGCATAATGTGTTCCACGTGCCTCTATTGAGGAAGTACGTGTCAGATGAATCTCATGTTCTGAGTTATGACAACATTGAGATTCAGGCGAATGACACATATGAGGAGAGACCCGTGCGCATCATAGAACGTCGTGAGAAGCACCTGTAGAACAAAGTGGTGCCTTTGGTGAGAATCATCTGGCCAAAGTCTGGAGACGAGGAGGTCACTTGGGAGACTGAGGCTGATATGCAAAGTCGTTTCCCTGAACTATTTTCAACCTAAGTTTTGGGGTCGAAACTTTTTTTTAAGGGTGTACTAATGCAATAACCCTCATTTTAGTAGGGATATTTGTACAATTTTCCAACTCTATTTCTAAATAAAGGAATTTTGATAATTATTTCATTATTCCTAAAATAGAAATAAAATACAGTTCTTGTTACAAAGTTGTTACACATTATAACTTGTTAATTTATTTAAATTATTCTAAACATTATGTTGAGTTTAATTTAAATAAAACTTATGAAAATTTAACCTAGAATATTTAAATCAAATTTAACAAGGTTTTGTTAAGGATTTAAGTATGGTTAAATTGATAAGAAAAATAACCTAAAATTATTTTAGCCTAAGTTAAATTTTATATAATTTAATTTTGGGTTAAAATAAATATTACAAATTTAATTATAGATTTGGGCGAGTTTTGCAATTAGGTAAAGTGGGGGAGGGCATTTTTGCCACGAGAAGAAAGTTTGAGGCCCCCGAGCGCAATTTCCCCCAAACTCCTTTCTTCCTCCTCGCGCCCTCGTTCAACAGCTCGCAGGAGCTTCTTCGCGCCTTCAATGGCGGAAATCCGACACCCTCGGATTCGATTTGTCCGAATTAACTCATGCGAATTTAACATAGGATTATTACGCATCTAATGGGAAGATCAATTCGAATTAAAAGCGACGAATATTCCAGAATTTTGTCAAATCTTATCTGCATCGTCATTTAGGGCGGATTTGAACGAATTGAAAATTGGATCATATCGGAGTAAATTGGATGGAGGTATCCTAGGTATTCTGTCGGGGGAATTAACACCTTCAAAATACCTATAAATAGGACCCCGATCACACCCCCAAATCATCCAATTTTAAGCTTCAATCGAAGAACCCTAGAAAATCCTTCCCGAGCTGTTGCGAGAGATATTAAGGGTCAAGACGAGTTGAGTTCGAGTAATTAGAGGCACCACTAGCTTCGCCCAGAAGTGGTCTTTGAAATCCCTAAGCATCCACCACCGGAGGGCAACCTGAACCACCCCAATTTGGGCATTTTCCGGCGAGTTGCAACCAGGTCGTGAGTGGTGTTCATCCGATTCGGGTTTGCTTCTTTTTTTCGATTTTGATTTGTTTTTGGCCTAATTTGGGTTAATTTAATTAATCCAGATTATGTTAAATATTCTTAAGATTATTTTGAATATATAAAAAGAATAAAATTTAATTAATGAATTTGTTATAATATTATCTTATATTATTAATAGGTAAATTTTGGCTATTCATTTAGATAATATTTTAACCTAGAAAATTTTAGGATTATAAATAAATTATTTTATTAACTTATTTATGTCATGATTATCTAGAATATACAACTAATTAATTTTAATCGTGTAGATAATCGTTTAATAAAAAAGCCTTGAAATTGATTTATTTATGAGTAAATAAATTCAATTAAAAACCGAGACATTGTCTATCTCAAATTTTATTATTAAATGAAGTATCTAAAATAATTCGTTTATTGTGATTTGGATACATATCAGATTGACTTTTGGAACGGAATCAAACAAGAGGTTAAGTGTTATCCGCAAGTAAGCGCTTTCGATTATCGTTCGTTATTCTTCCTAATCCAAGGTAAGTGGCGATTCGCTCTTGTATTTTATTACATTTTCCCTTAATTGACAATGAATTGATTGTCTTAATTAAGTTGGGATAAAAAGTCTTAAGTTGATGTTTGGGAACCTTTATGTTTAATAATGTGTAAAAAATAACCTTATTATTAGGTTGTATGTATGCTAGCTATAACCTTATATATATATATATTATATGATAGGTTGCTATGTAACATTGGTGTGATTATTGTGAATTGGTATGCTATTTAATTGCTAGATAGCACGAGTATTCGTAGGAACGCTAACGCCTTGCGAGGGTTAGTCGTTTCTTTATAACTTGGCGTTAGGAGGATTATTGCCCTAATGCTTTTGGTCATGATTGTACTCTTATATTGCATAAGTGGTGGTGCACTTAGCTAGTGCCAACTCTTCGGGATTTTATCCCACTTTTCCTCTCTTTATGAGGTTGGTTGTAAAAGTCTTAAACGTGAATGTACGTTTTCGAACTAAATAAGATAAATGCGGTTTTGCACATAATTAATATACCCTCGGGCGAGAAGTACAATGTGGAACCCGCCCGGACTCTTGTTTTAGAGTAAGTCTTCTTTCCAATCTGGATTCGCATTACGCGTGAGGTTGGTCGTGGACCCAAATAATCAAGGTCGTTTTGCAAACTTTGCGTGATAAACTTAAATGTTTCCAAAAAATTGTTCATATTTCCTAAAAACTCAATTCCTTTGGAGTCTTCTTTTGGATTCATACCTTTTCTCTCATTCCGTGAAAGTTCCCGAGTTATATATCGCCCTTCGGTTATTATTTGAGGGACAATGATAGTAACCGGTTACAATCACTAGAACCACTCTGCTTGAACCCTTGATTAGTCTTTCATTAGACTAACCAACCGGTTTTATTCTTTGCATGGTTGACTGGTGTCATTCGTCCCTTACGGCACATCAGGAATAGATTCCCAAGTGGAGAACGCGAGAAGACGACGTTGAAGGCGGCTGCATTTGCTTCAAGAGTTTTCTTATTTGTTTTTACAATAAAGGTTAAGGATCCTGTGTTAGTTTAAATAAAGTCTTCCGTTGTTCTTTGATATACTGTAAGGTTGCCTTGTTTTGCAACGTCGTTTTGTTTGTAAGACATCGTTTATATAAAATGTTATTATTATTGTCTACTTTGAATTTCGCGTTCAATACTGTAATGCCTTGGGTGATTTCGGATAGGCGTTCTGGGGTTTCTGGCGGTAATATTCCTAAGGTAATTTAGAGGTGTTACACACTTATACCATGTGGTTGTGTCACCACCTCAGATTGTACCTTATCCATACCCTCCTCAGTTGCTTTTGGCATCACTTCAAGTGTTACCTCATTCACACCCTCCTCATTTGCTTTTGTCACCACCTCAGGTTGTGTAACCACCTCAGGTATTACCTCATCCAAACCCTCCTTATTTGCTTTTGTCACCACCTCAGGTGTTACCTCATCCACACCCTCCTCATTTGCTTTTGTCACCACCTCAAGTGTTACCTCCTCAATTTGTAAATCCTCACAACCTCCTTTTGCATTTGTCCTTCCAATTGCCTTAGCATCTTCATGTGTTGCAAGATTTAGATCAGCTTCACGCTCCCCCTGTAGTATTGTAGCCGTCTCAATAAGAATTGACAGTGCCTTGTCTTGCTTTGTTGCATCCCCTTCTTTGAAGTGGACAATGTCTGCCACTTCCAGCATCTGCTGATCTTCCTCTAAAACTTGTTGCTCATCGAAAACCACAATATTTTTTTTAGAAGAGACCATTGCAACATCTTCATCCGCCTTCTCTTGACAACCAAGATCATCTTGAACATCCTCATTGTCCATTGTTTCTCTCGATGGTGATGTAACCATCTTCATCAACCATTGTCCATAGGGGTGTTCATAATTATCCGATCTGATCCTAAAATATCCGAGTCCAGTGGAATACTATCCGAATCCGATCCGGGGAAATTTTATGGATCACCGGATCAGATACAGATCGGGGCTAGATATCCGGGGGTATGCCACTATTATAATATTTATATAAAAATTAATATATATTACTTAAAAATTAAATATGCCAATGGTTTTCCCATTTTTATAAATGTGTAAACATTAATAATTCATTAGGGATGAAAGTATTGAAGTTTAGATATTTAAATATTATGTTTTGAACTCGAATTAGTGGACTTTGAAAGTATTTTTGTTGTTTTTCGGTGGTTTGTTTGAAATTGTATATTGATTAAACTATTAACTATTTTGTTTGAATTTATATGTTGAACATGTAGCTAATATAGTTGATGAATTATAAGTTTATGATAATATTTTTTTTAAATAAATAAGTTTTTATATTAATTTATATATAGATTGGATATTTAGGATATCCGATATGGATATCTGATCCGATTCGAGGTTTTCAGATCGGATATCCGGGATTTCCAAATACGGATAGCGATTTCGGGATTTTTCATTTGAGGATATCCGATCCGATAAGCCGTATCGAATCGGATATCTGATAATGAACAACACTAATTGTCCACCATTGCACCAACTTCTTGATCTTCATCATTAGTGTCTTGAAAACGATGACACATGGTCTGAAATGTTCATATATGTACTTAAATGTGCATATATGGACTAAAATGTGTATTTAGGGACTTAAATGTGTTGGACCATCTTTTGCAAAAAAATCAATTTATACTAAAGGACATACCTCTTCAGACTCTCCCTCTTGTGACTCTACCTCTTCGTCATCTTTATTAACATCGTCTTGGAAAACATAACATGTGGTCTGAAATGAGTAAATGTGAATTGAATTGTGTTTCACCATCTGGTGCAAAAATTATAGTTTATACTGAAGAACATACCTCTTTCGACTCTAACTCATCACCCTTATCTTTTGACTTCATCTTCATCATCAAGCCCTTCTGGTGTTCTTGAATGTTTGGTTCGTCATCACTCTCCACACTTTCATCCTCCTCGGCCTCTTTATTATCCTCTTTATCACTGGAAGAAAGAACCCCTTTGTATCAACTTTGCCTCTGATGGTTTTCTTTAACCCGCGGAAAGCCTCCCTTAATTGATCGTACTTTTCATCCAGTTTTTTGCATCCTTTCAACCAATTCATTCAAACAACATATGACTTGTCTTGGGTCCAAACCCTCAATGTTTGCAGCTTGCCCTTTACCACCTCCATTTTCCTTTTTACCACCCCTCTTTCTTTTTGGCTTCAGGTGCTTAACAATATCATCAAAGAATTTGTCTCCTTCCTCCTTTGGGAAGTAACAACTTTCTCCCAACTCCTCTCATTCCTCCTCAACAAGGATCTGTTTAGCAGTATATGTTCCCTCTAAGGCATCCCTAACCGAATTCAAGGTCAGTCTAGTTCTTTTCGGCCACATCACACCTCGAGGCTTAATAAGTTTATTAAGCTTCTGTGCAAACGTGTTGCTAATGTGGGGGCACTGCCTCATATAACCAAATGAAACAAACAAAATTCAAATTAAACCACAATTATGACCAACAAATTATCCTCAAATTTTACAGATTTAACTATTAACACATTACTTTAAACACCATTGGGAAACCCCTTATGGTGTAACCTGCTCTAGCTTTGGAAGAAACTATAAGTGCAGCCTCAATTGACTCTAATCTTGAGTCCAAAAAAGTAGCTAAACTTTGATGGAGGTCAATATAAACACTTCTACCCCATGAGAAATTATTGAAACGATCCAAGTCTTGGATCAACTTCACACACAAAGGTTTGATCTTCCTCTTCTTATCACATCCCAATACAACACCCTCCAGTATTAGCAACAAAGCCATCTTCAGTTTGAATACATTGTCCTATCGACATGAGATGAACTTGGTTAAAAGATTACAAATTGTAATACTCTTCAAACCAAAAAAATCAAACACTGCTCTTTTGTCCTCAACTATGTCCTTCTCATACGGGATGCCACAATTTAGTCTTGTTATAAGTCTAACTCCTCTATTGAAAAGCGACATGGTTTCCCCCCCAAATCATACTATGTCTCCCACTTCTTGTTTGTCTCTAGTTGCCTAAACAACACATGGTGAATCAATTGTGTCGACAACTTCAAGTTCTTCATTATCTTTACAATTGAGCCAAAGGGCCCCTATAGAACGGTTTGCCAGTTTGCACTAATTAGTGTGTTCTCAATACATTGAAGATAATGAAACCTTGAATTCTGATTAATCCGACCGAAAAACAACTCATTTCTATCCCACTTGTACTTTATCTATAATGAATTGCATTCACAAATACATGACATTATAATCACATAAAGAAAATAAAACCTTTTCAAGCTACAATTGGATATGTTAGGTGAAATAAAGATTTTTCAAGTCAAAAACTTATAGATAACAACAATTTCTCAGGTGATTCAGGCTACTATGATATCTACAATGTCACAATCTTTATAAATACACCATAAAACATTTAATTACCTCTTCAAGATGGATACATTCACAAATACATGACATTCTAATCACAACAAGAAAATAAAACTTTTACAGACTACATGTGGATTTGTCAAGTGAAATGGATGTTTTTCAGGTCATAAGACTTATACATAACAACACTTTCTCAGGTCATTCAGGCTAGTATGATATCTACAATGTCATATTTTTTTTTGAATATACCATAAAAAGTTCAATTACCTTTTCAAGATGAATGCATTCACAAATACATGACATTCCAATCACATAAAGAAAATAAAACTTTTTCAGACTACATTTGGATTTGTCAGGTGAAATGGATGTTTTTAGGTCATAAGACTTAACATAACAACACTTTCTCAGGTCATTCAGGCTACTATGATATTACATTGCCACAATCTTTATAAATGCACCATAAAACGTTTAATTACCTTTTTAAGATGGATGCATTCACAAATATATGACATTTTAATCACATAAAGAAAATAAAACTTTTTCAAATATTTGGATTTGTCACGTGAAATGGATGTTTTTCAGGTCATAAGACTTAACATAACAACACTTTCTCAAGTCATTTAGGCTACTATGAAATCTACACTGTCACAATCTTTATAAAGCACCATAAAACGTTTAATTACCTCTCCAACATGGATGCATTCACAAGTGTGACATTCTAGTCACATAAAGAAAATAAATGTTTTCCGAGTGTTTGTCATGTGACATAGACGTTTTTTAGGTAGTTTATACGTAACCACACTTTCTTAGGTCATAACAACACTTTCTCCACAACATTTTTCTCAAGTCATTCACGATACTATGATATCTAAAATTCAATTATAGCCTATCGAATAATACCCTAAAACACATCTTGAACACATCTGAACCAAACATCTAAACTCTCAGGACATTCTAATCACACAAAGAAAATATATATTTTTTCAGACATATGTTGAATTTATCAGGATATTATGACATTTTTTCATACATAATTTGTCATATAGTTGCACAAATTTACAGAGTAATTCATGCTATGTTTTCCATTACCAGCAATGATTTCAGGCATAGACCTAGCATGCACTTTCTCTAGACATAAACCTAGCATGCATCAACAATTTTAGGCAAGTTAAGACATCTTTCAGACAAGTAAAGACTTATTTCAAGAGATCTAACCTCGCCAACTGCTTTCGATGACTTCCTCATCGACCTCTTTGATGTGGGTTCTTCAGCCATCGATTGCGGTATTTTCTTCTTCTGCATCGGAACGACTGGACTGGGTAAATCTTCTTCCTCTTCAGAGCTGTAGGCTCTCTTCATTCTTGCCCTCTTCACTTTCGAGGGTTCTGGATGGGGTTGTTCTTCTGGCCTTCAACCCTCTGTCTCTTCGCATATCTCGCCGCCTTTGCCATCTTTTCTCTGGTCTTCGCCGACTTCAATCCTTTTGTCTTCACCATTGTCGATTTGGGGATTTAGGTTTAGGGTGTTGTCGCTCGATTTAGGGTTTGTGGAAACAAAAGTTTGCTCTGAAAAATGGAACTCTTGTGTTCTTGAGAAATCGAATAGATTTGGAAAAGAAAGGGAAAAGGCTGCAATGGAGGGAAGTTATGGAGGCTTGTCAACCGGTTGAGCAGGTAAGATCACTAGGGGGTTATTTAGAACCGTTTTTTTTACTTAACTATATTTAGTAACCTCCATTAACAAACTTTTTAATTTTGAAAATGTTTTATTCAAAATTTATTTTACCTTTTTATTTTTTCAGTTTTTTGGTATTTTTGCAATATTTTAAAAATGATGGTACTTCTGCAAAGACACATGAAAAATGCGGTAGTTTTTGCTAAGGATGGGCATCCGGTCCGGACCGGACTGTAAAACTTTTAAGGTCCGGACCGATACGGTCCGGTCCACGGTCCGGACCTGGAAGACCAGATTTCATATATTTTACCGTTTTAAATGTTTGCTTACAATCCAGACCGTTAAAAATTACGCCCAAAATAATAATGATTTTTTTTTAATTTTTACGGTCCGGACCGTAAGACCGGAATTGTCAAATTCCCAGACCGTGGACCGGACCGTAAATTTATGGTCCGGTCCGATCTTACGGTCCGGTCTACTTTTCCCATCCTTAGTTTTTGCAATTCCGCCTAAAATGTATTACATTCAAACGGACCGAGAATTATTGAATGAAAATGTAATTGTTTTTCCCGTGCTTAGGGTAAATGACCCTTTAAGGGAGGTGGAATAACAGGTTTGGACCGCAAATTATACTTAACAACCGCTTGACCCCCTATGTCACCATCCATAACGCACGCGTCTCAGCCAACTTTAGTCCGTTACCAGTATTTATCAAACGCTCCCATTCCCACCGCCCCTTCCTCTCTCAAATCTCAACTGAAACCCCCAAAACGAGATCCGCCAGCCGAAGCCGGAGGTGGATGAGGACGAGATCCGCCAGCTGAAGTCGCGAGGTGGTTGAGGACGAGATCCGCCAGCCACTCAAGAGAGCCATGAGTGACGGCGCCGATATCATCAGGAACGTCTCCGGCTTGACCTTGAGCCCCGTGAGTCCTTCCGGATCTGATTGTAATACCCCTCATTTTTATGAGACCATTCGGAGGAAATTCCCGAACAAGTGAAAGGACGTCGAATTTAATTCGGAAGAGTTAAGACATTCAAGGAAATGTATCTCCTCCGTAATAAATTCCTGAGTAGAATAAAATACATTCGACGTATTTTCGGGATTTACAAATGGTCATTCGGGTAAAAAAATGTTAACAAGTACGAATATATTTAACCCGAAATTTTAACGGAACAACCATCCGAAAGGGGATAAGTGTCCCATAACAATTGGACCAAAAAATTCTCAATTGGACGGATGGCATGAGCAAACTTGCATGCTAAGGCATACATAATTACTCACCTAATTAGGCTTGATACGTGGTAGACATATACAAGATGAAATCTAGCCTTGCTACGTGGATCATTTATGCATAAGATGAAAGCTTACCTAGCTACCCATCTTATTAGAATTGCTACGTGGAACTCATACATGAGATGAAATTGGCCACTTAGCAAATTTCAAGTGACAAGCCAAATCAACTTGCAAGAGATTACGTGAGAATTCAACAATTGTAGGCCAAATTTGCAAGGCATCATCACGGCTATATATATATATAAGAGGAAGAGAACCGAGAGTAAGGGAGGGGAATGGAAGCTAAGAAACTTTCCTATGCTCTCAAGAAATTTAGCTCCCGTTAAATACTCTTCCACCTCTAAAATTCTAAGTATCCTTTAGACTAAGATCCGAGCTCCTTTTTTTTTTCAAGCTATAATAAGAAGGAGAAGGTGCTCCATAGTGGTGATTAAGGGTGCCAAGGATTAAGGATCAAAAGCTCTCGAAACCAAGGCGAAACGAGGTTCTGTCGTTGCTTTGGACTCGGAGTCCAGACAAGGTTAAGCTTGTGCTGCTTTCTGCGGATCTAAGGCAAGTGGCGGTTCGCTCTTGCTCATCATTCCATAATTCATTGGTTATCAATAGTTTGATTGTTAATCAAGTTGGAATGATTCATGTTTTCATCTGGACCTATTTTGATATCGAAGCATGATTTTGAAGATTTGTATGATATTAGGCTACTATATGGTTATAGTAATGCTATTACCTAGATATATATATATATATATATACATGTGTAGATATATATATATATATGTTGTTATGATTATGCTTGAAGGCATAAAAGTGATGATTGTATGCTGAACTGTTTAGTTAGCACGAGTGTTCGTAGGAATGGTAGTCCTAGAGGGGACTATGCGTTTCTTGATAACCGGTGAAAAGGTTGGAAGGATCCAACCCCGTTTGCAGGTCCTGCGACCAGTCACTCTACCTCGGTGGTAGGGGGTGAGGGCATAACAGCTGGTGCCCATATCGGGATTCCGATCCCCTGTAGCATGTGTCGCTCGATGCGACATATGTATGCGTGCCTTGTCAGGCATGTGTGTAAAGGTCCCTTGTAGCATGTGTTGCTCGGAGCAACATATGTATGCATGCCCTGCTAGGCATGTGTGTAAAAGCTTATAACGTGATTGAGAATTTTATGACTAGAGAGGATAAGTGTCTTGTGTGTACGTGATTAATATGCTCTTTGGTGATCTTTAAACTTATGTGTAGAAAAAGGGTTACAGATATTTGTCATGCTTGGTGGTAAAGACTCGATCTTTTGGAGTCTTTCTTGTTGGATATTCCCATAAGATTCATTTTGTTGAAGTCTTCTTGTGAGATTAATTTCTGTAGATTCAGTCTTCTGCCTTGTGCCCTTGCTAGTCTATTCATTAGACTAACCCCTTGTGTTTTTATTTATCTACAATGTCATGGTGGTGTCGTCCGTCCGTTTCGGCACATACAGGTCCAAAAAGGCTATAACGATTATGAGGATGAACGGTATTTGAAAATATTTTAATCAGGCTACGATCTTTGGGCGTTGACTATTGAGGTCAATACTCTTATAAATTATTTCAAGTCTTCCGCTGTATTGTAATGACTCTGTATTTTGTCGCATTTGGAATCGTGTTGTAATTCCGCGACTATGGTTTAAATGAAGTTACGATGATTTTATATCGTAATTGTTCTTTATGAATTGTGTTTCAAACGGTAAAGCCTGGGGTGGCTTCGGTGTGGAAACCGAGGTCACTGGCGGTAATACCTTTTCAAATGGGTTATAAATTTGGGTGTGTTACAGAAATGGTATCAGAGCTAAAGTTCTGTTTTTAAAACAAATTTGGTATCAGAGCCGAAAGTTTTTAAAACGGGTTTGGGATTTCATGAACCATTTACTCGTTTTTGAAAATGTTGTCAAACGGCTCTTGTGGACTCACAGGCGGCACCAGTACCGGCACCGGAAGGGTGGCTGGGTGTGTGATGTGGCTGGGGTAGCTTGGCATGGGGAGTGTTACAGATCCGGTTTGAAATATTTTCACTCGTTTGAAATATTTTCGAAGGCTCTGAATTTTCAAAATGAAAAGAATTTGAAATATCACCGTTCATAGTCGTGCCTTCTTTAGTCCGATATGAGAGGTATGCGAGTTACCTCTATATCTAGAAAGACTGATTTCTTGTTGTTGTTGTAAGACATAGGTGTGTGTCTACTCTTTTGAAAGGACTCAGAAGGTGCCGAGATGATTCTATCATCTCTAGTAATGTTAGATTTCTCTGTTTCTCAGAGGTATTTCGAGGTTGGAGGACCTAGTAGTTCCCTCGAAGGTATCAAGTATGTGCTTCCTGAGTTGATAGTACTAATATCCTAGTACTGTAATCGCCGAGTAATTTGGTGTGAACGCTCGGGAGATTAGTGTAGATGAATCTTGTGCTCTATGTTCATAATTCATCTATAGAATTACCAAGTTGATCTATTTTAAGTGATTTTATGGGATAATTAAGGAATTGCTCTTAGGAGTTTTGATGTCTAAGTGTGATGTCATAGTTGTTGACATTCATTGTTGAGAAAACGAATACGGAGGATGAATGCTCGATGCAGTCGGGATTTGAATCCGTATGAGAATTCGTGGGATGAACCTATGGTAGAGTTCGTTGAGCCGTTAAGGTAGGCCAACGAAATATTGTAATAACGACGTTTAAATGGAAGCGATTTCCAAGGGAACTCTAAGGAAAATCCCGAGAAAGATCCTCAAGGAGAGGAAAATCCTAGGGGAGATCCCGAGGAAGATCCTCAGAAGAAGGAAGATCCGGAGGAAGATCCTCTAGAGGAGAAAGATCCTGCGGAAGATCCTTAGAAGGAGGAAGATCCAGAGGAAAACCCTGAGGAATATCCTCGAGAGGGGGAAGATCTGAGGGAAGATCCGGATGGAACTTCCGATGAGAACCCGGAGGAAGACCTCGTAAGGCAAGACTAGAAGAGTCTGATGCCTAAAGTGTTCATTTATGAGTATCTTTTAGGAAATAAGGATATTGAGAGAAGTTATGGAAATATTTGTTTCTTCTTGAGACATCATATTCCTAGTGTTTGGAGGTATAGGTTATGTGGAGTTAATGAGATTAAGAGTTATATCTCACTTGTGTACTTGGGATCTTTTTTGTGTTCCACTAGAAGTATATAAAGGTGGACTAGTGCAAAGTCCGGAATGTCTAGTTGTGGAATCATGCTGTAGGCATTAGTGTGGATAAAGTGTTGTGAAGGAATAAGTTGATTAAGGGAATAGTTCTATAAGAACTCGTCTCCCCTATTGCGATCTGGAGTAAGACTGTGAAATCCGGAGTTATGATGATCGGGTTCATAAGTAAGTATGACCCATGTAGGACCAATGGTTAAAGCTTTTGGAAAAGCCAAGTGTACGAAATCATAGGTATCCTTTGAAGAGATCTATTTGAGATTCATTTGAGGTAACATAAGGAAATGACGCAATTACGTCCTGGATGGATAGTAGATTGCGTGGGGAATGTAAGGATTTTAAGTTGGAAATAAGTCATTTAAGACAGTACGAGTCGTTGGACTCGATAAGTGGAATTTCCAAAGGATGAAGAGTTAGGACTCTTGGGAATTGACATGATTGACATCTTGTAAGTATGTCATCTATAAGGTTTATGGTATCACTCTCTTTGAGGAAATAGGAGTAATATCTTATTTGACATGTTTCGAGGAACGTAGGAATAAGATATTGTGATTGTTCTTGAATCTTAAAGGAGTTAAGTTAGAAATTGTTTAAAGAGATGTGTTAAATTATTCTTATAAGGATTTTAAGTTAGAGATGGCGTAAGGCCAGTCTTACTTTAAGATAAATGATGGAACTGTGGGAGATATCTTTAAGGAAGTTAAAGAAGTTATGATTCAAGATTACTAAGATTTGATGTCTAAGTTGTAAGAAGATAATGTGTAAACCTTTGAGGATAAGGTGCGAGTATAAGTATGTTGGGGAATACTGATGAATTAAAAGATATTGTGTATAGACTATTTTTCTGTGTGATTGAGGAATAGAATAGTACAGATTACCGGTATGAACCTATGGAGAATTGGGGATGCCAGAGAGGTATTTGGAGAAATAGGAAAAGTGAATTATAGGCTCGTGCCTAAGATAGTTCCGGATTTATAGGATTCAGTTATGAGTCAACATATGAGACCTGGACTAGAGTATGTTTGATGAGTGGGATGTTCGCAAGAACAAGTCCAGTAAGGCAGAATAGCAGTTCAATCGTCGGTACGGACCGTAGTGATTCATGTTTGGAGCGAAAAAGGTTTCATGGGAAGCCTGGAGAATTTTAGAGGAAATGCATAGATGCTTTCCTGATTTGTTTTGGTCAAGTTTCGGGGTCGAAACTTATTTTAAGGGGGTAGTGATGTAATACCCCTCATTTTTATGAGACCATTCGGAGGAAATTCCCGAACAAGTGAAAGGACGTCGAATTTAATTCGGAAGAGTTAAGACATTCAAGGAAATGTATCTCCTCCGTAATAAATTCCTGAGTAGAATAAAATACATTCGACGTATTTTCGGGATTTATAAATGGTCATTCGGATACAAAAATGTTAACAAATACGAATATATTTAACCCGAAACTTTAACGGAACAACCATCCGAAAGGGGATAAGTGTCCCATAACAATTGGACCAAGAAATTCTCAATTGGACGGATGGCATGAGCAAACTTGCATGCTAAGGCATACATAATTACTCACCTAATTAGGCTTGATACGTGGTAGACATATACAAGATGAAATCTAGCCTTGCTACGTGGATCATTTATGCATAAGATGAAAGCTTACATAGCTACCCATCTTATTAGAATTGCTACGTGGAACTCATACATGAGATGAAATTGGCCACTTAGCAAATTTCAAGTGACAAGCCAAATCAACTTGCAAGAGATTACGTGAGAATTCAGCAATTATAGGCCAAATTTGCAAGGCATCATCACGGATATATATATATATATAAGAGGAAGAGAACCGAGAGTAAGGGAGGGGAATGGAAGCTAAGAAACTTTCCTATGCTCTCAAGAAATTTAGCTCCCGTTAAATACTCTTCCACCTCTAAAATTCTAAGTATCCTTTAGACTAAGAATCGAGCTCCTTTTTTTTTCAAGCTATAATAAGAAGGAGAAGGTGCTCCATAGTGGTGATTAAGGGTGCCAAGGATTAAGGATCAAAAGCTCTCGAAACCAAGGCAAAACGAGGTTCTGTCGTTGCTTTGGACTCGGAGTCCAGACAAGGTTAAGCTTGTGCTGCTTTCTGCGGATCTAAGGCAAGTGGCGGTTCGCTCTTGCTCATCATTCCATAATTCATTGGTTATCAATAGTTTGATTGTTAATCAAGTTGGAATGATTCCTGTTTTCATCTGAAACTATTTTTATATCGAAGCATGATTTTGAAGATTTGTATGATATTAGGCTACTATATGGTTATAGTAATGCTATTACCTAGATATATATATATATATACAGGTGTAGATATATATATGTTGTTATGATTATGCTTGAAGGCATAAAATTGATGATTGTATGCTGAACTGTTTAGTTAGCACGAGTGTTCGTAGGAATGGTAGTCCTAGAGGGGACTATGCGTTTCTTGATAACCGGTGAAAAGGTTGGAAGGATCCAACCCCGTTTGCAGGTCATGCGACCAGTCACTCTACCTCGGTGGTAGGGGGTGAGGGCATAACAGCTGGTGCCCATATCGGGATTCCGATCCCCTGTAGCATGTGTCACTCGGTGCAACATATGTATGCGTGCCTTGTCAGGCATGTGTGTAAAGGTCTCTTGTAGCATGTGTTGCTCGGAGCAACATATGTATGCATGCCCTGCTAGGCATGTGTGTAAAAGCTTATAACGTGATTGAGAATTTTATGACTAGAGAGGATAAGTGTCTTGTGTGTACGTGATTAATATGCTCTTTGGTGATCTTTAAACTTATGTGTAGAAAAAGGGTTACAGATATTTGTCATGCTTGGTGGTAAAGACTCGATCTTTTAGAGTCTTTCTTGTTGGATATTCCCATAAGATTCATTTTGTTGAAGTCTTCTTGTGAGATTAATTTCTGTAGATTAAGTCTTCTGCCTTATGCCCTTGCTAGTCTATTCATTAGACTAACCCCTTGTGTTTTTATTTATCTGCAACGTCATGGTGGTGTCGTCCGTCCGTTTCGGCACATACAGGTCCAAAAATGCTATAACGACTATGAGGATGAACGGTATTTGAAAATGTTTTAATCAGGCTACGATCTTTGGGCGTTGACTATTGAGGTCAATACTCTTGTAAATTATTTCAAGTCTTCCGCTGTATTGTAATGACTCTGTATTTTGTCGCATTTGGAATCGTGTTGTAATTCCGCGACTATGGTTTAAATGAAGTTACGATGATTTTATATCGTAATTGTTCTTTATGAATTGTGTTTCAAACGGTAAAGCCTGGGGTGGCTTCGGTGTGGAAACCGAGGTCACTGGCGGTAATACCTTTCCAAATGGGTTATAAATTTGGGGGTGTTACACTGATGTGAGCGACTCCGGCGGCCACGTCTACTGGTCGGTTCCCAGGACTGACACATTTCTGGTGGATGCGCAACCGCCTACTGTGAAAGCGAACACCGATTTTGAGCTAGTCATCGGTGTGAATCGTGGCTAATCTGACTATACATTTATGACTTGTGCTGTTGAATTGAGCAGGAATACGTGCCTGAGTACGACGAGATAGCATCAAAGTTGGTTTGGGAAGAGATTGAGAGGCCTAATTATGTGCTTGAACCAGCTGGTGTTGCATCATGAAGATTAAACCTTTGGGTTTTCTGGAGCTCTTGGAATATTTAAAGGTCTTTTTTTAATACACATAGCACAAGAGTGATATGTGTGTTTTACTTATAAATATGTGTACTGAACATATATCCTTAGAGCGTTGAAGAAGTGATGCTTGAGTGGAGTTTTTATTTTTATTTTTTGGGAGGGGGTTAAAGTTAGGGCACCAGAAACACAATCAAACAAGTAGGATTTATTGGTTTGATACACCTCTGAACTGAACAGAGAATAAGGGGAAGAAGACAAGTGGGAGATGACTAGTACACATTTCAGAACTTGGACAAATGCTTGATCTTGTCAAAAGGAGAGGAGAGTGTTTTGTCCATGTTCTTTTTTTCTTGTGTAAATGCTTGCTTTGAAGCTTGAGATCAATCCAAATGACCACTTTGCTACTTGATTGTGTTCAATGAGGTTCAGAGTTCTCTATAGTACACTAAAGATCCGTTTGGTTTCAAATTATGAAAATTGTCCCTAAAGAGGCACTTCAGAAACGCATCTAGACAATTTTCAACTGTCCCTAAAGAGATAATTTCCAACTGTCCCTAGAGAGAAAATATTGTTAAATAACTGTCCCTAAAAAAACACTTCAAAAATGCCTTTGGGGACAACTGTCCCTAAAAAGGCACTTCAGAAACGCATCTGGACAGTTGGAAATTGTCCCTAAAGAGACAACTTCCAATTGTCCCTAGAGAGAAAATATTGTTAAATAAATGTCCCTAAAAAACACTTCCAAAATGCCTTTGGGGACAACTGTCCTTAAAGAGACACTTCAAGAAGTATATGGGGACAGTTGGAAACTGTCCCTAAAGAGACAATTTTCAACTGTCCCTAAAGAGAAAGTATTGTTAAACTACTGTCCCTAAAAAAGACACTCTAAAATGCCTTTGGGGACAACTGTCCCTAAAGAGGCACTTCAAGAAGCATATGGCGACAGTTTCCAACTGTCCCTAAAGAGACAATTTCCAACTGTCCCTAGAGAGAAAATATTGTTAAACAACTGTCCCTAAAAAAGACACTTCCAAAATGCCTTTGGGAACAACTGTCCCTAAAGAGGCACTTCAGAAACGCATCTGGACAGTTTCCAACTGTCCCTAAAGAGATAATTTTCAACTGTCCCTAGAAAGAAAATATTGTTAAATAACTGTCCCTAAAAAAACACTTCCTAAATGTCTTTGGGAACAACTGTCCTTAAAGAGACACTTCAAGAAGCATATGGGGACAGTTGGAAACTGTCCCTAAAGAGACAATTTCCAACTGTCCCTAGAGAGAAAGTATTGTTAAACTATTGTCCCTAAAAAAGACACTACTAAAATGCATTTAGGGACAACTGTCCCTAAAGAGGCACTTCAAGAAACATATGGGGACAGTTGGACATAAAGAGACAATTTTCAACTATCTCTAGAGAGAAAGTATTGTTAAACAACTGTCCCTAAAAAAAGACACTTCAAAAATGGCTTTGGGGACAACTGTCCCTAAAGAGACACTTTAAGAAACATATGGGGACAATTGAAAACTGTCCCTAGAGACAAAGTATTGTTAAACAACTGTCCCAAAATGAAAGTAAGGGATGTTTAAGTAAAAAAATATAAAAAATAAGTTCCACGTGATACCATTAGTCAAATTTATGGATCGGCATTCGACAATGAATGACACCAGACCCACATGTTATGTAGATGTTATAAATAAACTTCTATAATAAGGTCAAAAACATATTGGAAAAAAAACATCCCTGAAGTTAAAGATAAATAAGGTCTCTTTTGTTTGCCGCTTTGAAACTTTCAACCTCATGTAATGTCCACACTTGAAAATACATTATTAATAAAGTCTCATGAAAGACATTTACGTATGCAAAATCATGTACAAAACGACGACGCTCCATCACAAGCCTCTATAACACTCGACAAGGGCGATTATTGCTATGAACACTTTCAGTCTTTGACAAGATTTACACACAGGATTTGCAAACTCAAGAGAGTAAGAAAATGTGTAATAACATTCAACTCTTCCTGTAGAAGGGAGCACTGTTTTTGACGCCCTTAGAAGTATATCAAAATACTACGGGAGAAATAGCTTCCAAACTACATCAAGGCGATTTTCCAGAATTATAACACCACCATAAATAAAGCCATAGTTTGGATGTACCTCTCTCCCAAACACTCGATAATATCACCAGTGAGAGTAGACCTCTTCTTGTTATGAAAAGCAAGTGATGCAGCCTTTCTCAGTAGCGCAAATCAATTCAAGTGTGGAGGGTCATACATGCAATTTTAGATTCAAGAAATCCGCGAGGCATATTCGTGGTTTACTCTTGTTTTTCTTCGTGGCTAAAATGGGCCTCTCTCTTTGGGCCTGTTTGACTAGAAAAAAGGAAACCAAGTAAAAAACGAAAAGCCCAAATTTATTTGTCTGCCGCTTTCTCGCGCGCTTCCCTTCCATCCTCCGGTTACTCTTTCCCTTCTATCCCTCTGTCCGCCGCCAAGCGCTCTTCCTCCGCCGCCGTCGCCGAGCTATCTCGTGCCATTTCAATGGTGGATTACGACTGGATCAATGTGCAACAATTCTATTTCTCGCACGATGGCTACAGAAACAGCGAAGGTATGTTTTCGTGCACCCTAGCAACTCTCTCCCCCGGTATCTTCGGCTATATCTTCTGCTAGTATGTACTTATGCTGTGTGATTTGAGTTGCAGATGTGGTGGAAGAAGACAAAGAAGTTAAAGCTCTGAAATTTGAGCCCAAGGTATCGCACGAAGCGAAAATACGGGAGTTATTGCGGAATATAGTATCGTCGGAGATTAAGCTGTGCTCTCACGGTGTTAAGGAGTTCAAGAAGTGTTTGAGAGGGGACTCAGGGGGCGAATTTTTGTCCCATTATGTGAGGAGTTCGTCGAAGTGTTCCGAGCTCATGGAGGCGTGGAGGATCAGGCAGAATAAGCCAGGTTTCATATACGTTGTATCCCTAATTACAGCGATATTGGATCATCCTGATGGAAAATATAGGCCTGATGATCCTGGCAGAGTTCAGATTAGCCGTGCCCTAGACATGTTTTCAAAGTCAATTATGGAAGAAAAACTGGAGGATTTGTACAAGGAATTGAACAGCAAGGAAGGGAAGCGACAAAAAGTGGCGCTTTTGCTTTTAGCAGCTATAGTTAGGAGGGGTTCAGTGTTGGCTTCGGAGGTTGCAAACATTTTTGACTTTAAGATGCCAATGTTTCCCAAATTGGCCGAGTACAGGCGAAAGGGTGTATTGGTTAAGAGGAAGGTTTCAACTAGGGGAGCATTTATAGAGTTTGCAATGTCATTTTTGGAAGTTGGGCAGCCGGGATTGTTAAGGTGGATCTTGCAACAAAGGGAGATGTTCTCTGGTGTGCTTCGGGGGCTTGGCAATGATGATGACGAGACTGTGGTGTATGTGTTATCCACACTGTGTGATCGGGTTCTTATTTCAGAGTCTTTACTGGGCCCAGGACTTAGGAGTGTCCTTTTTGGTAGCATTACTTTGGAACAACTGGCCAACATTTCAGGAAGGGAGAATGGGAGTCTTGCAGCTGAGGTAGCTTATAGTGTTCTAATGATGGTTTGCACTAATCCTGCAAATGGTTTGATGCCAGATTTCAGTGGGAAGATGGGTTCTTTGAGGGGAAATCCAAAACGTCTCATTGATTTAATGAAGAAACTGAAACCAACTGATGTCAATTATCACAGGGAGCTGCTTTTAGCTGTAGTTTGTGGAAGGCCATTGCTTGCTTCATCTTACTTGGACAGTTTTCCTTTCAACCTTGAGGATCATTCATCTCCTTCTTGGTCAGTTTCATGCATTTTATACAATTGGAAGATAAACTCTAAATTGATCACATGGTAGTGTATGTTGTGATTTTTTGGTTTGTTTACTACTTTACTCATGTTGCTTGTGCTTTGGCAGGCTTTCTGCAGTTTCTCTTGCTGCAAATCTAGTTTCATCAGTGAATGCAAATTTGTCTTGGGATTTTCTCAAGTGCCGTGAGAAGGGGCCACCGTCATTACATAATCAAGAAGTGCAGACACTCTTGAAATGTGTGTGCCCTCGTACATTCAGTCGGTCTGCTGTCAGTAAAGGGTTACAAAACAAAGCTTGTACAATCCAGCATGGTACCTTGAGATTTCTTCTAGAAAGTCTAAAGCTGTTGGATGCCTTCTTTAATGCTCTAATGAAAAATGAGTTGTCTTCTCTCAAGCAAGAAATTCAAAATGAAGTTCGGAATCTGCTCCCTGATCTGCAATTAATATTTAACATACTAAACTCATTAGGTAATAAGTACAAAAAAGCCATTAATTCTCAAAAGCCACCTTGCCCACCAGCTAATTCTGAATGTGCAACTGTGAATGACAATGAAAAACTAAAGATTGATACTGTAGAGGATGATGACATTCTTGTTGGTGGTGTCAGTTCTGCTGAACATTCTCTTCCTTCGGAGGAAAAAAAAGAGAGAAAAGTGTCCCAGTTAGAGAAGTCTGATACGGAGAATGATATTCTGAAGATTGCTGACTTATGGAAGATGGACAAGTGTGCCTTCACTCTAGCTGGAACAGAAGACACTGAAGTGCTATTTCACTGCAAGTTGCTTGAAGTTTTCAAGATTTGTCATGTACGTTTTATCATGCAGGCTTTTGATATTTGCTGTCAAACGACGCACAATAATCTTCTTTAGTAATTTGTGGCTTTCTAGATTTTTGTCACGCATAGGTTATTTGCATCATTTTTGGAGCCACTAGTTTTTGATGCTCTAGGTGTACCATACTAAATGATATTTTTCATATTGTGCAGTGTGCTTTGCATTCTGTAATGGAAGTGTCATATGATATTTTTAAAATTGTCCCTGGTAATCTTGTGGAGCTCCCTAGTAATCTGCTGCGATCTTTATTGCCTTTGCTGTTGGAACACATTGGTTGGCTATCAGACTTCGGATCTTGTGGAATCATTCCTCCGATATTTAAGCATCTGCAGTCTTTTGTTAACTTGCTTCTGTATGCATCAAATGAGGACATTAAGCAACAAGGATATCTTCTGGCTCAGGCAGCGCTGCTCAGTACTGGTGCCTTTGATGGTAATCCTCTGGATGTAAGGGCATGGTTTTTATTTTTACCTGGATATGCAGGAGAGTTTGTGGCGGACCCAAATGTTAAATTGCTCCAGAAATTGTCACAACCAGTTATTTCATTCGTATGTAATGCTGTTTCCACTGTTGGCAATCACCTGCTTAAGTATTGGGATGACATAAAGTGCTATACTTGGAACTTTAAAGGCCATAAAGGTATTTACTGCATCTTTGACTTCTCTTTATCATTGCGAAAATGGAATTTTCTTTCTGCTTTGTTCTCTACAAGATTAGCCCTGCTGGTCTTCCTTGTTCACTTTGATATAATGGTTTTGAAAATTAAAATGCAATCGTGGATAATTGAATTTACAATTGTTTTTCATTTCCTTACCCGTATGTTAGAAGCGAACATAGTACATAGAACCATCTTTATTGTTGTTCTTTTACAATAACACTCTCAGATCAGTTATAGTCTGTGAACCTATTAGCTTTTGCTACTCCAGATCTCGAGTCTATAATATCTGAAATTTAACTATTCACTAGTTTTAGAGGATACTATTCACTTGGGAAAATTCCAGGAGGAACTTAAACCTTGTGAGCAGAGCTCCAATACTAGGAGGAATTGTCAAATCAATTTGGATATATCTTGTCTTTATAAAATGTTGAACTGAGCTTAAGGAATTTCATAGTCAACAAATGGACCAGCTATGCCATTGACTAGAAAATGGCAACACTTCTGAAAAGAGGAATGAAGTTGCATTATTCTCATGTTGGTCTCCTCTGTTTATAGGCAATAACTTGGTTGGTGTATCTTTCTTAGCATTTTCTGGCAGTTGTCAACATAATCTGCTCAGTACTGCCCCTTTCCATTTTGGCATGTTTTAAAAGAGTAATCCAAATTTTGAGTCCTGATGTAATTAGAAATGTTCTTGCAAATATATAATATTTTGTATGCTTTTGGAATATTAAGTAGACACTTTGTTGGAAAAGGTTAACGATTAATTGTTATATTCAAAACTGACGTATGTCTAGAGAATATCTTTTGCCAATATGATTAAGCAACGATTATAGTTCTGATTGAACATGTGCTTTGTTAACTATGACAATTATTTAGAGAGGGATTATAACTTTGTGGTGTAACTGGTGTTCACTGTCGGATTAACAAGTTGCTTGAGCTATTATATTTGAATAGGGTTATAAATTCCAGTTTAAGACATTTCCAGCTCCTAGTGTGTTAAATGAAATGTCTAGATGGAAGCAAATTATTAATGTAAAGGGAGACTGCCTCTAAACAAAAGATTAATTTATTCAAACCTGGACCTCCGAAATGAAAAAATAGGACAGTGTAAGAAGTTCCTTACTGGGCTAACAATCTTAAGGCTGTCTACCCAACTATTACTTTGTTACAATCTGAAAATTCTTTATCATTCTCTTCACTGTTTTGCAGATGAGATCATTTATTTCAGTCCACTTGTCGTTTGTATCCTGGAGAAGTGCCTACAATTGCTTCGGTCTGACTCAGGAACCTTCAGTGTGTCTGAGAAAACAATAATATCATTATACGTCTGCAATACATTAAAATATCTCCAAGAAACTCAGGTGAGAATGTTTTTCTATTCATATTCTCTTTATATATGTAGATGTTTGCAAGTTTCCTTTGCTTTTGAACTAATATAACCTCTGGTCCTCTACTTCACAGGTTGAATGCCAATTTTTATCTTCTTTTATTCATGAGTTTTTGTCCAAGGAAATTGTTGGTCATTCTTCCTCAGCTTCCGATCCTGATAATGTTGCCTGTGAGTGGAGGCCACTGAAGGATTTACTTTTGTTTTCAGAAAAAATATCACATCAAGAACTTTGTACCTCTCTGTCTGCTGAGAGAAGTTTTCTGGATGCAAGCATGTCTATCACAACTGTTCTCAGCGAAGTGGGAAAGCTTTCAAGAGATGGCTCTGATAGGAAACGGGATGCAGTATCAATAGCGTTTTATTCCTCATTGTTATGCACAAATCCTGATCAGATACTACAGAATCTACCGTCCATTTTGGACATCTCAGAAAATCTCTATGGATGTCATCATGCACTAATAATTCCTCTCCTCTTTCTTGATCCGAATCTTCTAGTCAGCTTCTCTAGATTATGGCCTAAGATTTTTATGGAGGGGCTTGAAATGTGTGTTCTTAAGATCAAGGACAGTCAATTATCTTCACCAATTAAACCTTCCAACTCAAAATTTGGGTCAGCAGAATCTACTTCTATAGCATTTGGTGCTTTTCTGGAGCATGTACCTTTTCATTTCCTTTTTCCACCCATTATCATCAGTGGTTACGGTGAACAGCACTCCAGAGTTAAAGAGCTACTTTTTAGTAAGCTATCCAAGATGGGATTTGATCAGCTAATCCTGTCATTACGGCTTGTGCTCTTTTGGATTCATCAGATACAGCTATCTTACAGGGAGAAGCCATCTGATGAACTGCAGCACTTATCACATATGTGCTATGAGATATCGGAGCACATTTTTGACCGTTTATCG
The DNA here is from genome assembly GCA_027886185.1 of Rheum nobile. Classification (NCBI taxonomy): domain Eukaryota; kingdom Viridiplantae; phylum Streptophyta; class Magnoliopsida; order Caryophyllales; family Polygonaceae; genus Rheum; species Rheum nobile. The sequence continues at coordinate 4,436,825 of WOAB01000041.1, forward strand.
GCTCTGAAAGCTGGAACCACTGTTTTAACAGACAAAAGCCCCTCTTTAGTGTCACAGTATCTACCAGTAGTGGCTGAGACCATCTTCAGCCATCCTGTCGTGTCAATGTCATTTTCAAGTCCTCTTGAATATTGTAACAATGTTACCGTCGAACTTCCCCAAGATAGTTTAAAGGGATTTCTGTGTGTACTTGGACATGGAGTTCATGAAATGAATCATCACATTGTTAATTTGTTGTCCATCTCTTGCGACCTTCTATTGACTCAATGCCGTGACCCTAGTGTTCTACCCAAAAACAAGGGCTGCATGAATAAGATTATGAAGGGTCTTGATAAGCTGGTTAAGAAGATATTTCTGTTGTTCAGGGAAAAGTTTGATCAAGGTATCAGAACCCAGGATCTGATGGTCTTGTTCCCAGTGTTATATGGTGTGCTCTCTTTGCTGCAGTATATATCACCTTTTGAATTGCTTGAATTAGCTCATTGGATACTTTATAGAGTTAGCAGTGAAGAATTCATGTCTTACAAGCCATCCAACATCTCACCCATCTGTGTGGGATTTTTCATTGCTGCTGGTGCTTTTACAATGCTAGATAGTTCTTTGCAATTGCCTACAAAGGAGGGAAGCTTTGGAATGTTGTTTGAGGGTATATATAAAAAAGCTGTGGATTTTTCTGTCCGATTCAATCTTCATTCTGCCAATTTGTGTTTGGTTGAAGCACTAAATGCAGTTTGTAGACATAAATGTAGTCAGGACCTGATTTTCTTGAGCATGGAGATGGTGAGGGTGATCTCTACCACTCCTATTCAAATCATTACTCACTGCATTCATGCAACTAATGGTCCAAAGTCAAATTTTTTGACGCTCTTGATAAAATTGAGCCCCTTGCATATGTCAATCTTTGGTCACTTGTTTTTAGAGATTCTGGAGGACCGTAGTCAATGCTTAGCTGAGAAGGACTATTTGACGCTTCTCCCAGCTGCTCTAACATACTTCAGTTCTTCTATTACAAAATTCGGGAAGCAGTATGTTCAGAAGTTCGAAAGATTTCCTTCTTTTTATGCAAGGATTCTCTTGGAAGGTTTCCTCAAGTGGAAAAGTTTTGTATCTCAAAGTATATTGGAATTGGAATGTGGTTCTATCTCCATCTCATCAAGTGAGGAATTTCTTAAGCTTTTCAGTAGTAGCCTTCTTGGAAATGCAGTTCTTATGCTGAAAAACTATTTTGCTGTTAGGGTGGAAACAAAGGATGAACGCTTAATCTTATTTGATTCGATTTGCTCAAATGATGTTGCTTCAGATGGCCTCTTGGACTTTAAAATTAAGAAGATTAAGTCTTATCCAGTTAACCAATTATTGAACTTAATTAACAGAGCTGTTGCAAAAATTACCCTTTGTCAGACACTCCTATACCCTGATTATGATCAGGTTCAACTGCTATCAGAGGGTGCAGATGATGGCAGCATGAAGTTTCTTGATATATTGGTACTTACTTGGAAATTGATTGTCAAGAAGGTTCCATCTACATCTGATAATTCCGAAAAGGAGCTCAACTATTACTGCTTGCTCAAGTTCCTGGAAATGTTCATTTTAGGGTCCATTGTTGAGCTGGCTAAGAAAATGTCTGATGTTCTGGTTCAGTTGGATTCTCTTCCCTTTTTAGAGAAGATTATAAGATATTCTCTTCTCTATAGGTTTGGTGATTCTGCTACTTTCAAACTCATTCGATCTACCTTGTGCTCTCTGTCGAAGGGGACTTTGCCTACTGATTTGTTCCTTCAATTGCTTCTTGGGCACTCCCAGCTGGCCTCATCTGTTTCAAGTATGAATGACTCACCCGTTTGTCAAATGGCTGGCTTGTTTTCAAGACCAATATCTAGCATTTTGGGCTCCCTGGTAATTTCTTCTGGTGAAAATAGCAGTGCAGGAAAACTGAAAACAAACGTCAGTCAGTTGGAAACCATTAAGCTGCTGAGAACACTTTATCATTTAAGCTCTCAAAAGCATGCTTCATTTTCAGAATCTGGCATGGACATCAATTCCAGAGAGTTGCTTTTCCTGCTCTTGTCATCCTATGGTGCAACTATGAGTGAAGTGGATCTGGAGATATATGCATTCATGCAAGATATTGAGTCGACTCAGGGACTTAACGGTTGTTGTATTGCTGAACTTGATTTTCTGTGGGGACCTGCAACTATTAGGATCAGAAAAGAGCTTGAACAAGAGCAGCCCATTTTAATGAATAGTGATGCTAATGAAATGGAGATAGATCAACGGAAAAGTCGGTTCAGGGAAAATCTTCTCATTGACCCTAAATTCTGTGTAGCAACAGTTTTAAACTTTCCTTACAAGCGGACTCTGACTGAGCCTTTACTTTTGAATGAATCTGATGAAGATTATATCCATAAGGTATCTGAGTTAATGTGAACCTAATTCATAATTCTTCTTTTAATATGCTTGTCATATAATTGGGTCATGAGTATGCTGTTCTTTTGCCTTTTCTGAGAATATTTTTGCCTGTTATCGGTGATGCATATGCAGTTAAACTCAGAGAACTTCCAACAGATACATTGTTATGATCCTGTTTTTATACTGCGATTCTCAATTCATTGTTTGTCAATGGAATACTTGAATCCCGTGGAGTTTGCTGGTCTGGGCTTGCTAGCAGTTGCATTGGTTAGCATTTCCTCTCCCGACGAGGCCATCAGAAAATTGGGATATGAGGTTTTCGAGAAGTTCAAGGATTTATTAGAGGTTAGTCATCTTTATACATCATCTTAATCTTGGTACGTCGTGCCTTTTAGTAATTTCTTTTTTACACGTGCATTCGACTCTTTTGATGCTGAAAGTGGTTAATAAGACTGAACCAGAGGCCTCATGAAAGTTTATGCTTCACGAGGTCTTATAATAATATATATGCGGCGTTCACTTTGTTCAGTTCATTTCATCGTACTCTGAAATACCTTTAAGAGATGTGTTCCTTGTTTTGTTCCAGTTGCCATTGTTAGGCTCTGCTTCATTTTACTGCTGGTTGTGTTGTTTGTTGTCAGGCTAGTATCATCGACGAGTTCTCTATATTTAGCGCACAACATATATAACTGTTTTTTCGTTCAAAAATTATATTTGTATCTGTAATCTGTTGCAGAAATGCCCGAAGAAGAAGGATGTTATGGGGTTGAAGCTTCTACTGATATATGTGCAGAGAAGGATAGAGGATCCGTGGCAAAAGATACCTTCCATTCATTCTGTTTTTGCAGCTGAGGCTTCTCTTGTATTATTGGACCCTAGTCATGATCATTATGCTGCTATAAGCAAACATTTAACAAAGACTCCCGGAGTGAATGTGAAGGTAATTGTTGGATTTCAACCTATTCTAATTCTCAATAATCTATCCTTGCATTTGACCGATTCTCATGAATAATAACCTACGTTACGTCTGCCTCACTGTTTTTCCTTTGTTTGCAGTCCATACCTTTCTTTGATAAGTCAAGTAGCTCTATTGATTTCAAAGCAGATAGGCAATGGATGCTTCGTTTGCTGTATGCTGGGATTAATTTGGAAGATGACGCCCCGGTTTTTATGAAAAAATCTGTTCTGGAGATATTATTAAGTTTTTATGCATCTCCCCTTTCAGATACAAAGTCAAAAGAATTGATTCTTCAGGTAATTTTACAAGGCAATCAGGTGGTAATTATAAAAGCAGCCTGCAATTGAGTGATTATTTGCTTCAGTTGTCAAACATTGCTGACACAGACTTCAATTTTTTGTCAATCATGCAAAAATAGAGGTGATAATTAGGCAGGTTGGCTCAGGTAGCAAGCGAGATCATTTTACTTCTTTGTTATTACAAGGCCATTTTGGGTTTGTTTGGATTACACATTATCTGGTATTATAATGTCAAAAACTAACATTAAATGTCAAAAACGACATTATAATGCCAGATAATGCGTAATCCAAACAAACCCTTTGGGTAGCATTTATGGGTTGGTTCAGATTTATTCTGATTTCTGTTTTGGGTCAATTTGGTTAGGAGTTTTCTTGGTATGGTTAACTTCGATTTCAATTATGTGGATATTGAGTCATTTCGTTAATAATGTTCATTTGTCCTCTTTTCAGTGTTAATGTATAAGGCTTTTTATCTTTGTTTTGCCTCACAGGTAGTGAAGAAATCTGTTAAACTGAAGAGATTGGCATATCATTTAGTTCAAGACAGTGGTCTAATTATGTGGTTATCGTCAATTCTTCCTTGTCTCAGTTTAGACAGAGATAATGCTCTATACTCTACAAAATTGTTGGTAATGTTGCTGGAGGTAATTAGCATTTGGTCCTGCATATTGGTTCTTGCTCACCTTTCCATTGTGTTTTTCTCAGACTTCGTTTTGTGTTTTGGCAACTAAGGAATGATAGATCAACTATGCACTTCCTTAATATTTTCATGGAATCACGTTCCCTTCTTTGGAAGCACATTTGTTTGATAACGTTTTCTTTTAGTATGCGTTTATCTTGTACTTTTCATTGTTCATTAATCTTAATTTTCAGTTTCTTTGTAGGATGAGGAATAGGTGCGATTGATTCTATTTAGCTCGTTTACGTTGAACTTTGGAGTACAACACTATCGGTTTTTGTAACATCTTGTCTCACTGTCTTTGGTTTAGGTTGCTAAAGATGCTGTTTCATTCAGAAGAAATGTTGAGTGGTTGCAACTGTCTGGTTTTGAGCAGTTTTCAGATCTTTCATCTCGTCTATTCAGAATACTAGTTAGTGGGTCAAAGTTTGTACAGAGGAATCCCACTTTAGTCATATCAATCTTGGAAGTTGTTATGATTGCCATGAAAATATCAATGGAAAGGAACATTGATCAACCGCATCTCACCCTTTCGTTTGGATGCTCATATAAGCTCTACCAAGCCATTAATTCATTCCCTGATGGGGCATGGTCAGAGTCTGGATTGACAGCTATTCTTATGAGTGCACCTCCAGTTTCTATCCTGCACATGGTATTCTCTCTCTCTATACTTTTGTGTACTAAAATCATATTTGCAACTATACATAATCTCATAAAATTATATTTGCAACTATACATAATCTCCCTGATTAACTACGAGATCTCCCTTCGATGTGGTTTAAAGGATTATGAAGAACTGTCGCAGTTTCTTGTCTGGGCTACCTCGACGGCTCTGCGCTTGGACTCTGGAAACACGCTACAGTGCATAGACTCTCACTGCTATGCAGCTGATCTAGGAGAGACTTGTGCTGAATCTCTTACATCAAAACTTCTACGTTGGCTTGTTGCCTCAGTAATTCTGGGGAGGATTTCATCCAAGCGAGATGATTTGAGTTTTGCTGCTGAAAGGACAAGTATGGACAGTTTGCTGTCTTTCATGAAACAGTTTAGTTTAGAAAATCGGGATGCCGGAAACATGACTGGCTCTGAAGAAGTATCAAGCTTATTAGCTGCTACGATTTTCCATCTCCAGCAGCTTCTTGGCACAAAATGCTCGGTGCCCTCTTCAGTTGCTGCCGCACTTTCAATATTACTCTTCCCGGATACTTCCTGTTCAAATGGTACACTTCTTTTAATCAATTATCTTATCCTGAGATCTTGAAACCTAGTAGTTTATAAAGAGTTGGAGCACTATTCAAGTATTGCTTGTTACAGATCTTTTTTTTTCTTCGAGGAAAGCTTGTTGCATTATCTTGATATATAGAAATGAGGGATGCTTTTTTTTTTGTTTTCTTGGAAAAGCATGTCTATAGCTCTTAGTTGGTGCTTATTTAGTATTTACTTCCTGATGTGGTGTGCTGTATCCTGTTTTCACAAGATGTATGTACCTCCTCATATTTACTAGATAGGCTCTTTGGTTTCAGGCTCTGAATTGAACAGCTTTGATGGTAAACGTGTCTCAGATCTGTGGTCAAAGATACATTCCCCTCCTGAGGTTAATCCTGCCTGGAGATGGTAAGCTTTATGAATCTCTTCGTATATAAGCTTCATTTGATTGCACAAGATTATGTTATGATTCTATTTGAAAACATTTCCATCTTTGACTAACAGAAATATTGTTTGATTCTTGTATCATGGTAAATAACTTTAGCATACTAACAAACTCAGCTTGTATGCGCATTAGCATAAGATTACACATCCAATCCAAACTCATACTTGCATATTTTGTTCAGGTCATATTTCCAGCCATGGGCGGAGGATAAAAAATCCAAGGGAACCGATTTGGAGCGCATAGATGAACTGCATGCTTGTGAGGGCCTCATCGTCACAATATCTGGCGTTCTTCAGAAGAAATCATCAGATTCCGAGTCACAGGCACTGTCACTAAAGGACTTGGAAGACAGTGGTGTATTTCAATGGGAGAGAACGCGGTTTTGCAACCGCAAAAGGAGAAAATCCATGGAGGAAACTTGTTCGGAACCAAGCCAATCAGCAAGGAAGCTGAGAAAGACCAAGAGTAAGAAGAAAGACTCCAGTGGGCAGAAGAAAGGCCAGCTGACATGAAGAATTCTGGACCATGTGTGTGCTATAACACCATAGTTTAGGTAATCAAACCAGTTGAAAATTTTGATCCTCAGTAGTGATTTTTGTAGCTTAAATCAGGGGGCCCCTTGTGAGAGGGAAATTTCATTTTTGTGTACTTGTATTTTTGGGCCCAATGAATATAAATCAAATCCCATTAATCTATATCCTTATCTCCCTCACATGTACTGCTGCTGTAACTTTTAGGCTGTGTTTGTGTGTAGCTGCTGTCACTGAATACTATGAGTTGTGAATTGAGTAGCTGCAAATTGTGCAGAAACTAGAAAAATGTTTCAAATTTCGGCTTATTTCATATCACGTTATTTGGGATATGGTTGTGTATGAATTGGGCTGCAGCTTAAAAATGAATTAGGGGTTTGTTCGGCTGACATTAATAATATATTATAATCTGCTTTTCAAAAAAAAATGGATTATGGCTAGTTTAAGTGATTGGAAGATTGATAAAAAAAAAAAAAAAGTGATTGGAAGATGGGGAGTGTGCACAGAGATGTGATTGACATGACATTAAGCTGAAATAGACTAAAAAATGGCTTAGGCAGCCTAATATTTATAAAGTCTTTATTTATAAAAAATACTTTTTTTTCTACCTATATATTTTTTTATACCACTCAAATTTTAAAAACTATTTTTTTCTTTCTAAAAAAGTACTTTTTAATAATTTTTTTTATAAATATTCTCACCAAACAAATCCTTATTCAAATTACCACACACAGAAAAAATTAATGGACCCTTACTGAAAAATTCTCTCTGTAAACCCTAATTATTTCCCCCTTTCATCCTATTTCACCTCTTACCCAGTCGCCACCAGCAAACAACCCCTAACCCCCAATCACGCCTCCGATCGACACTCTTGCATACTGGATTCACCGCTGCAACCCACCCTTTCACCCAGATCCCATGGATCCTCTCCTTCTCCTATTTGCCTCTCCTATCGGAAGATCGACCTTAGTGTCTCTCGGGTTAGCAAGCAGCTAAACTCGGTCAACATCTGGGAAAATCAGTGGGTTAGGCATGTGGATCTTGTCCTACTGATAACATCTTTGAAACTGTATGGCCTCCTTAAGGAGATTTTGAGAGGTCGGGGCGGCTTGTGGGCTTTTCTTGTCTTCTCTATCCAGATCTTCCCATCGCGTCTTGGTTGGTGGAGCTGTCGGATATTCTGGTGGTGGATCCTCCCATGGCGTGGCTTCGGTCTCACTTGGTGGCCATCTGAGTTGTTGTCGGTAATCCTCTAGTGGAGCCGTATCTACATTTGGCTACAAGTCTTGGCTTTTCCCCGTGGATCTCCCATGGTGTCTTCTACTGGCTTGAATTTTACTCCCAGGTTTTATCTCTCTAACCCACACTGGCTTTATATTTTTAAAGATTTTCCAGGTTTCATCAGTAATTACTACAATTCTTTGAACAACTTGCTTCACGGCTGCTTGATATACAAATCCTTTTATCCTAAGATGTTTACTGACTTCTTCTGTAACTGTGGTGTGTGCTACTTTGAGATTCCTTTCTCTGCTTCAAAGCTTGTCTTGGTATATGAATCCTGTTACTTTGGTGCAGTAATCTTCCCGAACCTTATTATGGTCACTGCAAGTAACCCTTGTGTTTATCTTCCTTATGCTTACACTTCTTCTTTAGAAGTTATTTGTATAATTTCTACACTTGGTAATTCTCTAGGGTTATTATCTATGTTCAACTCTGGTAATCTAGCTATCAATACTTCCACATATTATTACCAAACAACTTCTCTGTATGCTGGAGAATTTGACTCTAAGGCTTCACAAGCCTGTCCTGATCATATTATCATTGAGGTTATCCCTCACTGTAAGGCTCTACAAACTCTCGACTGGGCATATAAATCCAAACAAAACTCTTACAACAAAGCTTGTAGCTCAACTTTGATATCTCTTATCCCTATTCTCAAGGACTATTATTTTCCTAGTTATAGTAAACACTATCTCTTATATGATATTCATATCATTGAGCTGCTAGTTGTATACTATGAATATAAGATCTTACTCACCCTTGCAGTACATTTTTATATTAAAGATAATCTTCAACATAAGGCTTCACAAACCCTCTATTGTATGTCTAAAAAGACACAAGGTACCAGTAATGGTTATTTGAATCAATATAATCATCTTCATACCAACTCAAAAAAGCTTAAACCTAACTTGTGCTGTTATGACAGAAGATTTGTTGACAAGTTTGCTCAGCACACCCCCTGTATAAACAATTGTTTCTCTACTATTGGAATAAATAAATACCCATTATATCCTTCTAATTTTTATCTTTATGGGTATAATTGTGTTGCTCAAACTTTATCTCTTATCAGTTCCATAATCATAGCTAAAACCCATTTTTCTACAAGTCAATTACTTATAAGGATTAACTCCCAAATGAGCTTGATACTCACTTCTTGCAGGTAACATGAGATTCTCTACACACCTCTCATCTACTTTGGCATGAATAGGCTCCTAGGGATCACGTACACCACATTGCTGATCTCAACTTGGATTGATTACTATCTAGTTACTGTAAACAAAACCCCTGTTATCAGGTGTATTTTGGCCATCTCTATTTACTACCAATTTATGTGTCAACTCTCTATGAAATGTCTTAAATTCATACCTCATTATCACTTACAAGTTAATGACCCTTATTACCAATCTCTACTAGACAATAACAATATTAGCAAAAGAAGACTTTGAGAGTCTCTTAACAAAAATATATGGGACCATCAGTCTAACACTCCCCTTCTGTTAGGTATTAATATTCTTGGTCTTTTTTCTAATCCAAATATAATAAATATCAATTTATCAAAAATAAGGTCAACATCTTCCACAAATTCTAATAACCATAAGTTACCAAATCATGCTGTGTACCACTCCAAGATTAACAAAAATACTCCGTCTCCACCTCACTACTACCAAATTGATGTATTCCCAAATTGTAACCTAGTACGAGTCATTTGGTTTTTCTATCTTTGGCTTGCATTTACTCAGGTGATCATAAAATTGACCCCAAACGGGAACCACTACACTCAATGGCATGCGTGGTACTTTGTATCTCAACACCATTCCTATAGACCTGCCCCATTTTAATTTGAAAAGAAATATACCATACTTAGATTATCTTCTCATATAGTCCCTATGGACCTGTTCACATTTCATTTCACCCTCTCTGAACCCAAACTGAATAAATATATCAAATCTCCATGGTCCCAATGTAGTGTTTTTTATACTACTAAAATTGAACCCCTAACTATGGTAATATATCATCATCCCCATCAAATAGCAAGACCAATTTACTTGCAAAACAATCCCAAAGTGTTTAAATGAAGATAAGCCTATGGAATTGTAGAGACATTGGACGTAAAAACCTTTGGACTGATATTGAGTTATTCTGTAAAATTGAAAAAATACAAATCATGACTCTAGTTGAAACCAGAACAAATAAAGAACCACAACAACTTCTTTGGAGGAAAGTTGGATTTGATAACTTCCATTTCTCACCAGCAGTAGGATTTTCAGGTGGCTTATGTGTCATGTGGAAATCATACCAATTATATAACGAAATTTGTGAACTTACCCATATAGATTCCCGTTTTATTGCGGTAAAATACAAAATATTGGATAAAGCGATATGCATCATGATTATCTTCATCTACGCTCCTCCAAGAGAAAACGAGAAAGATCACTTCTGGTCTATGCTATCAAACTTCGTCTTACAAACAAATCTACCATGCCTTCTAATTGGAGACCTCAACGAAATACAAAATAACACTGAAAGGATTGGTGGTTCTCATCTCCCACCATCAAAATTTCTTAGACTAATTAACTTTAAAAATAAATGTGATCTCATTGATATTCCAACCCAAGGTGGTGATTTCACCTGGCGAAAAAACAAAACTGAGATTGACAACCAATACTCAAAACTAGACAGAACCCTGGTTCATGACCAAATTCTACAATGGTTCCCAGACATCTTTACGAAAAATCACGCATTTACATCTTCGGACCACTGCCCTATATCTGTTGTGTTAGAAAACCAATCTCATATCAAAGCTCAACCCTTTAGATTTGAGAAAATCTGGACATATCGAAAAGACTTTGAAAACATTGTGAGACAAGCTTGGCGTATCAACACGAGGGGATCTCATATGTTTAACCTCATCAAAAAGACCTATGCACTTAAAGTAAGTGTCAAACATTGGAATAAAACAACATTTGGAAACATCTTTAAACAACTTAAAGAAGTGGAGGATTCATTAACCTCTATCCAAAAAGATATAATTGCCAACTCAACGCAAAACCTCATAACTAAACAAAACAAATTAATATCGAAAAAGGAAAACCTCCTATCTTTCCACAAAAAATATTGGAGTCAACGTGCTAAAACAAAACATATAAAATCAATTGATATCAACTCTAATTACTTCCACCGCATTGCTACAGGCAGACGGAGCCGGAAAATAATTAGAGAAATCCGCACTAATGAAGGTACCATCATAATTGGCCTGGAAAACATTCGAAACGAAATCAGATCAGATTTTGAAAGAAGATTTAAGAAAAGTAACATAAATAATAATATTCTCACACAATACCTCACAAATATAAACAATGAGATTACTACCCAAGACAATGTAGCACTTACTAAACCCGTCACAAATGAGGAAATTAAAACTGCTATTTTCGGCATTAGCAGCAATAAATCCATAGGTCCTGACGGGATGTCTGCTTTATTCTACCAAAAATACTGGAATATTGTGGGACCCATGGTCATTAAAGCTGTTAAGAGCTTCTTTCACTCGGGAAAACTTCTTAAACAAATAAACCACACATTTATCACCCTTATCCCAAAATGTGATAACTCAAACTCTACTAACCACTATAGACCCATCAGTCTATGCCCTACTATCTATAAAGTAATTTCCAAAATCATGACCGACAAAATGAAACCCATCTTAAATAAACTAATTCACCCCTTACAAGGTGCCTTTGTAGCAAACTGGGCAATCCAAGATAATATCCTTACAACTCATGAGATTTTCCATTCTTTCCGTTCCAAGAAAGGAAAGGAAGGATGGGTAGCAATCAAACTCGATATGGAAAAAGCATATGACAAGATTGAATGAGATTTCATTCTCAAAGTCCTTGAAAAATTTGGATTTGCCACACGATTCATCGGGTGGATCAAAGAATGCATTGAAACAGTCTCCTTCTCAGTCCTTGTCAACAACGGACCAACTGATGTTTTTTATCCTCAAAGAGGATTGCGTCAAGGCGACCCCTTATCACATTTCCTTTTCATACTAGGAGCGGAAATCCTAGCAAGAAAACTTCAAAACGAAAGCAACTGTAGCAATAACCAAATGGGCTTCCAAATCTCTAGAAGAGGTACCAATATTCCCTTTCTATCCTTCGCAGATGACATCCTCATCTTTGGTAAAGCTAACCAATCGGCATGTTCCAAAATTAAGACTATCATCGAGGAATACTGCTCCATTTCAGGACAATCTGTCAACTACAAAAAATCAGCCTTCTAAACTACCAATAACACTTCTACTAATACAAAAAACATAATACAACCACTAATCAGCCCTCGAAAAATACTTAGGGTGTCCTATTATCAATGGGAAAGTAAACCAAGACACGTTTAAGGACACCATTTTATCAACCACTAATCAACTCACAAAATGGAAAGCAAATTCACTCTCACAAGAAGGTAGAGCAACCTTGATTAAATCTAATCTGGCTGCTAAACCAAATTACATTATGCACAGTTTCATGCTACCATCCTACATCCATAAAGAACTCGATACTCTTAATAGAACTTTCTTCTGGAATAAGGATCAATCTTATAAACCCTTAATAGGCTGGGATAAAATATGTACAAACAAAGAAAATGGAGGCAATGGTATTAGAAAGACACAAGATATGAACAAAGCATTACAGATGAAACTACTATGGAAAATTTTGGCCGAGCGAAACAATGTTTGGGTCAAAATCATCACAGAAAAATATCTCAAAGGTATCAATATCCTCCATTACAGTAAAAAGGAAAATCACTCTTGGCAATGGTCACAACTACTCAAACAAAGAAAGTAATTCATTTATGGCCTCAAATGGCTTGTTGGAGATGGAAATTCCATTAACTTCTGGACTGATAACTGGATATCAGATATTAATCTTAGAGATAACACCCTACCACTTACAACTACCAACTATACCATTAAAGTAAATGAATTCATTAATAGTGATAAAACATGGAACCAAACCAAACTAGAAGGAATTCTCGATCCAATTGATGTTAACAAAATCCTTGACATACCCATCCCAATACACTCTATTCCTGATAGAATGTATTGGGCCCCTAGCAGAAACGGCTGATTCTCTACAAAATCGGCCTTCGAACTAATCACTAAACAACAAACACCCTCCAATAACAACATGGCCTGGATTTGGAAATTAGACACTTACCCAAAGGTACAAAACTTTATTTGGAAAATCTGTCATGATGGTTTACCCACCAAACAAAGATTAGCCATGAAACATGTTCCTGTCCTCCTTGCATGTGATTCTTGCGATAACCCTCTTGAAGACCTTAATCACTTTCTCACACAATGTTCCTTCACGCTTAAACACATCAAAAAACAAAATCCGAACATTGAAACCATAGTCAATAACCTAGACATTACAAATAAAAAAACAAGAGATATTTTGGTTGAACTAACCTTTCTTCTCAATAAGCAAGAATTCATCTGCCTCATCACTACTTGGTGGAGAATTTGGATTAACAGAAATCAACTCATCTTTTGTAATATCCCTCATTTTGTAAGGAAAATTTTGAATCTTCTTATGCCCATATTACAAGTCAAATTAAATTCAGAGAAGTACGGACATTCTATGAGATGTTTGATCTCTGTAATATTTTTCTGAGTAATATAAAATACAGTTAATGTATTTTTGGGTAAAAAGGGTCGTTCGTGTACGAATATATTTAACCCGGAGTTAAGAATATTTTTACCCCTTGGTAAAAACGACAAACCGGACAAAAGGGGGCAAAAAGGGCCTTGACTGCACCCCGCGGTCAAGTGGCCGCACCCGCGGCGAAGGCCAAATTTGGAGGCGGTCACGAAGTCGGCCACCGCACCCCACCGCACCCTGCCGCACCCCACGGCCATCGTCAGCTCCGACGTCATCGCGATAAGTCGCAGGCCGTAGCTCGCCTTAGTTGGCCTCCTAGCTGACTATCTGGTCGGGCCACCTCCTCCTTGACATCATTGGTTGGTAAGCTCCATGCTTGGGGTATAAAAGAGGGAGGAGAAGCTATGGACGAGCTCCATCTTCTTCCTCTGAAAAATTCTCTGAAATCTCCATTGTTGTCAAGCTTGTGAGCTTCGTTTGAGATGAGATCGAACCCCTTTGAGTGTTTACAAAGGTGATCTTAAGTGGTGTTCAAAGGCCTAAGAAGGTTGCGGATCAAACCACAAACGAATCAAAGGCGAACGAATCAAATTGGGTGAGTTCATCATCGAAGCTGTCAAAAGCTCACCACTGGCGCCTGACCGCACCCGCGGCAAGGGCTCCACCGCACCCGCGGCGAGCCTTGTCCGGGGTGTGTGTTCTTGGGTGTTTGGCTTTGGGCGAGGCTTGACCCCTTTGATTCCTTCCTTATTCGTTTAGATTCATATATGTAGATATTGAATCTAACTTAGGATCTCGTTATGGGTCGTTCCAGAGGGATTTAATATTCAGGATCTGTCCCAGTTTCAGACTCAGGAACCGTTGTCTCTAAGCTTGTTAAAGCTTTTGTCTGATCTAAGGCAAGTGGCGGTTCGCTCTTGCTCATCATTCCATATTTCCATTAATTATCAATTGTTTAATTGTTAATTAATTTGGGATGATTTACTGTTCTGTTGGGAATAGTTTGATAAATGATGTGAAAAGAATATGATATTTATAATAGGTTGTATATCTGCTAGAACAACGCTATTATAGATATATATTTATGATATTAGCATGGAGGGCTTTGATATGATTATTACTGTGTTGAACTGTTTAGTTAGCACGAGTATTCGTAGGAGCGATGGACTATTCGAGGTCCAGTCGTTTCTTAATAATGATTAAATGGTGCAAAGGGTGATAAACCCAAAAACCATTTGGTGGGTCATGACCGATCTCTATACTCGGGTATAGAGATGGTGGCACTTAACTGATGCTACAAATCTTGGGATTCGTCCCATTCAGGAGTATGTCCCTCATGGCGAAACATATATCCTATATGTCCCTCATGATGAAACGTATACTCAATATATGTCCCTCATGGCGAAACATATATTTAAAAATCTATAACGTGATGCGCGTTTGGGAATTTAAATAAGATAAGTGCCGTCGTAGCACATGATTAATATACCTCAGACGAGTAGTGCAGCTAGGAAAGCTCGTCTTGACTTTGATCAGAGTATCGTTCTCTTTCCAATCTGGATTCGCATTAAGCGGTGAGGTTGGTCGTAAACCAAAACATCAAGTCATTATTGAACGCTTGTATGATTAATTAATGTTCCCTAACATTTGTCATATTTCCGATAAGACTCAATTCGTTGGAGTCTTCTTTTGGGATTGATTGTTGTGAGACTCGGTCTCCAGAATCTTCTCTTGATCATGCCTCTTCATGTGTTTCAATAGAAGTATGGTGGTTGACTATCGTACTCGGTTTTGATTCGAGGAACGATGAGTCTAACCTAATACGACTACTTCGAACCACTTTGCTTTGTACCCTTGCGTAGTCTTTCATTAGACTAACCAACCGTAATTGTTCTCTGCATGGTTGGCTGGTGTCATCCGTTCGATTCGGCACATCAGATAAGAATCTGAGAAACAAAGGCTAGAACGACTATAAAAACAAACGGTGTTTTAATGGATTTATCAGGTTGAGATCCTTGGCGGGTGATCATTACGATCAAGACCCTTGTATTTATACTTTGTAAAGACTTCCGCTGATTACTCTGTTTTGTCCTATGGGGATTGGGATATAATCCCCAGACATATGTTTTAACCACAGATTTTGGTGTTTATATCATGATTGTTGTTTATGATTGGTATTTAAACCGATAAAGCCTGGGGTGGCTTTGGTGTGAAAACCGAGGTCACTGGCGGTAATACCTTTCCAAATGGGTTACGATTTGGGGGTGTTACATCTTTAATTCTGATCCTAGTATTAGAATTAAGGACCTCTCTCAATACATCACCACACTAATAAAAAACTGGAATAACACTAAAAACTCCGATAGTGATGAAATGCCCCAAATAAAGAAGAAACCACAACAAATTAGGAAATTAAAATTCCTAAAATGGGAAAAACCAATTCAAAACTTTTACAAAATCAATTTTGATGGCTCAAAACTAGCAAATGGTGAAGCTGGTATTGGTTTCATTATTAGGAATGACAGAGCAGAAGTAATTCATATGGAAAACAAACAATGTGGGTATAATAACATTCTCATGACTAAAGCACTAGCCTTAAAAAATAGCATTACACATGCCAAGATCCTAAACATCCAAAAACTTCAAATTGAGGGAGACAATCTTTGCCTTATAAATTCTATTAAGGGCGTCTGGGATTGTCCCTGGGAGACTGAAATAGTTGTTGCTGACATTCTAGTCGCCATCCATTCCTTCCAGGAGGTTCGTTTTAGACACATTTTTCGGGAGGTGAACCGTGCTGCTGATTGCATCGCTAAACTCAGCTTTTCACCACTTGTGTCTAACCCAAGTCTTGATTCATAACTTCAGGTTCTCATCCGCAAGGATGCTCTAGGCTGGTCTTCACACCGTAGCTAAGACCAGTCTAATTCTTTTCTCATCAAAAAAAAAATCCTTATTCAAATTTAACTTCCAAACACCTATTATTACTTTTAATATATTATAATATATTATTATTTATAATCTTCCTAGTGCCAAACGAGGCTTAGGTTAACATAAGTTAACCATTCTTTGTATAGGTCAATTTAAACAAAATCCATCCTAATTGGTTATTTTTATCAGAAAATAGTCTTTCTAAACCTAAATATCTATAAAATTCGTTAGATTTTTTACAAAAATAATGAATATATAATCTATCAA
This sequence comes from Rheum nobile, assembly GCA_027886185.1. Classification (NCBI taxonomy): domain Eukaryota; kingdom Viridiplantae; phylum Streptophyta; class Magnoliopsida; order Caryophyllales; family Polygonaceae; genus Rheum; species Rheum nobile. The sequence goes on from WOAB01000041.1 coordinate 4,453,493, forward strand.
TGTTGTTAAAGTAATTAAGTAGTTTATTTACACAAGATATTCAATTGCCTATATCAAGAACATTAACAAATTTAGGAGAATTTTGGGCAAATAAACTATTAAATGAAGTTTATCCCTAGACCAAGAGGATGACATCATCATTTTCGATTGAAGCTTGAAACGGTTTGGACTTTGGTTGATGATTGATGAATGGCAAAGAGTGTAAATTAGCAAGCATGGCAAGTGCAAAATGGGACCTGACAACTTCAATGGGAAGGGTGAATCAGTTGAAGTAACGCATTGGTTTTCCCACATGGAGCGGTTGTTCCGTAGTGTGGAGTGCACTGAGGCTGAGAAGGTGCACATAGCTTCTCTTCAACTGAAAGGAGATGCTAGTGAGTGGTGGGAAAACACTGGTCTTGCTGATAACCCTGATTTGAATTGGGCAATGTTCAAGACCAAGATGATTGACCGATTCTTCTCTCGGGCAATGAGGGAGGAAAAGCGCAAGGAATTTCTTTACCCTAAGACTCAAGGGTTAAAGGTGAATGAGCTGGCAACCAAGTTCAATCACTTGTTGCGGTACGCTGGATCGGAAGTATCCAGTGAAGAACAGAAAATCTGGCATTTCCACGAGTGGATGAGCCCAAAGATTAAGCCAATGATGTTGAGCCACAATTGCTCTACCTTAGAGCAATATGTGGATGCGGCTTACAAGTTGGAGGTGACTCTGGATGAGTCGACCAAGAGAAAGAATCGCCACAGGTCGACGCAAAATCAACCTCAGGCGAGTGGATTCAAACGTCTTGCGCCACCGTATAACTTTGCTAAATCCAACAAGGCGAAAACGGGTGGGGCTCAAGGAGAGTCGACACAGCAATCGGGTCAGGGCAAGAGTACGATCCTATGTTATAATTGTGGTGCTGCTGGGCACAAGAGTACTACGTTTCCTAAGGAAAGAAAGACATGCTTTGGTTGTGGGAATGAAGGGCATTTGCAGAAGTTCTGTTGGCAGGGAAAGCAGAAAGGAGCGGAGTCACAGCAAGGGTCTGTTAATCAGAGTAACCGACCCAAGTTTAAACCAACAACGGCTCCTAGTCCTTCGGTGCAGACAACTGCCCAGAACAAGGGGAAAGCCCCAGTTGCTTTTGGAGGTCAGGGTCAACGCCTATACGAGATGCGTGAGGCTGATGGACCTAACGCTCCAACTGCTCAAGGTACTTTATACCTTCATTCTACTTCAGTGTGCATACTGTTTGATTCGGGTGCTACCCATTCCTTTATTTCAGAGAGTTGTGTTAATAAGTTAGGGTTAGTTTGCAACGAGGTTTGTGAGCCTTTCGTTGTGAATCTTTCTAATAGTGAATGCTTAGTGGGGACTAAGTGTCTGTCTAAATTTCCAATTACCATTCAGGGTAAGAAATTCGAGGCAGATTTGATCTGTATTGTCATGGCTCCATACGACATTATTCTCGGTATGAATTGGCTGACACGTCATGGGGCGGTAATCGACTTCAGTGCAAGAACTGTGACAGTGTCATCTGGGGGCCAGAGTGAGTGCAAATTTAAGGGTCAGAATGACGCTGATAACGGCAGGCTTATCAATGTGATGGCTGCATTTAAGCTACTTCGACAAGGTTGTGTCGGGTACCTTTGCTAACTGGATTCGCCCATGAAAGATGAACCAACAATTCTTGATATTCCTGTGATTCGTGAATTTCCTGATGTTTTTCCGGAAGAGATTCCTGGATTACCCCTGCATCGTGTCGTAGAATTTTCTATTGATCTTGAATCGGGTACTGTGCCGATCTCGAAGGCACCGTACCGGATGGCTCCTGCTGAGATGCAAGAGTTGAAGAAGCAACTAGAGGATGTTCTCGACAAAGGTTATATAAGACCGAGTGCATCGCCTTGGGGTGCTCCGGTCTTGTTTGTCAAGAAGAAGGATGGATCGTTTCGACTTTGTATCGACTATCGTGAGTTGAATAAAGTCACGATCAAGAACAAATATTCTTTGCCAATGATTGATGATCTGTTGGATCAGTTACAGGGAGCTTAAGTCTTTTCCACGATCGATATGAGATCTGATTATCATCAGCTCATAATTCGTGAGGAAGATATTCCGAGGACTGCATTCCGGACGAGGTATGGTCACTACGAGTTCGTAGTCATGCCATTCGGACTTACCAACGCTCCAGCGGTCTTTATGGACTTAATGAATCAATGTTTTCACCAGTACTTGGATAAGTTCGTGGTGGTTTTCATCGATGACATTTTGATTTATTCTCCGAATGAGGTAGTTCACGAGGAACACCTTCGGATTGTGTTGTCAATCCTTAGACAAAATGAGTTGTACGCTAAATTGTCTAAGTGCAATTTTTGGATCAAGGAAGTGGCTTTCTTAGGCCATGTGATCAATGAGAAGAGGGTAATGGTTGACCCATAAAATATTGAAACAATAGCTAACTGGAAGCGACCCCAGAATGTGAAGGAGGTGCGCAGTTTCCTTGGACCTGTCGGATATTATAGACGGTTTGTAGAGGGATTTTCTAAGATCGCTCTACCTATGACCGGTCTACTTCGCAAGGTCCACAAGAAGTTTGTCTGGAATGACAAGTGCGAGGCCAGTTTTCAGAAATTGAAGCAATGTATGACCTCCGCACCAGTGCTAACGCTACCAGACGGAACTGGTGATTATGCGGTCTACAGTGATGCTTCGAAGAGTGGTTTAGGATGCGTGTTGATGCAAAGAGGCAAGGTTATTGCTTACGCGTCAAGGCAGCTAAAAACCTATGAAGAAAACTATCCGACGTATGATTTGGAGTTAGCGGCGATAGTGTTTGCCCTGAAGATTTGGAGACATTATCTCTATGGCGTGAGATGCCAAGTCTTCACCGACCACAAGAGTCTCAAGTATGTATTCACTCAGAAGGAGTTGAATATGAGACAACGTCGTTGGTTAGAGCTACTCAAGGACTATGATATCGAATTACTGTATCATCCGGGCAAGGCTAATGTAGTAGCCGATGCATTGAGCCGGAAGACGTCGCATGAGACCATAGTGGCTTTACTCGTTGCTCAAACCAAGCTGAACCAAGAGTCATACGAGATTGAAATCTTGTACGATCAAAGTCGAGGATACCTGAGTATGCTTGAAATCCAAGCTACACTTCTTGATCAGACCAGAGAGAAACAGGTTGATGACGTGATCTTGGTGAAGCTGTGTGATGAAGTGATGAACGGGAAGGCTCTCGGTTTTGTGATCCAAGAGGATGGATCACTTTGGTTTCAAAACCGAATTTGTGTGCCTGACGTTGATGGTCTTCGCCCATTGGTAATGAGAGAAGCCCATTCGTCAGCCTACTCTATACATCCAGGCTCTAGCAAAATGTACAAGGACCTCCGAAAGAATTTCTGGTGGCCCAACATGAAATGAGATGTAGCAGAATTTGTGGCGAAATGCTTGACTTGTCAGAAAGTCAAGATAGAGCACCGCAGACCAGGTGGTGAATTGCTACCTCTTCCAGTTCTAGAATGGAAATGGGAAGATATCGCAATGGATTTCGTCACAGGATTACCCAAGACTAAGAGTCAGAAAGATGTTATTTGGGTTATCATTGACAGGCTCACGAAGAGTGCTCACTCCGTGGCTATCAAGTCAACGTGGGGAACCCAGAGGTTAGCATAAGTGTTTTTACACGAGGTTATCCATTTGCATGGTACTCCAAAGACCATTGTATCGGATCGTGATGGCCGATTCATGTCAGGGTTCTGGAAGGAACTCCACAAGGCCATGGGAACTGAATTGAGATTCAGCACTGCGTTTCATCCTCAAACGGATGGACAGTCTGAGAGGACTATCCAGACTCTGGAGGATATGTTGAGAGCATGTGTACTCGATCGTTCGACTAGCTGGGAGGACAGCCTGAGTCTAATCGAGTTCACATATAACAATAGCTGGCATGCTACTATCAAGATGGCTCCATTTGAAGCTTTGTATGGTCGCAGATGCAGATCTCCGATTTGTTGGGATGAGAACGCCGACAAGGTTCTTCTCGGACCAGAATTGGTCGAGAGAACTGCTTCGGATATTGCCTTAATACGACAAAGGATGTTGACAGCTCAAAGTCGACAAAAATCTTACGCTGATCCGAAGCGTAGAAATGTTGAATTTGAGGTTGGTGACAAGGTCTTTGTCAAAGTCTCGCCATCTAAAGGCGTGTTCAGATTTGGTAAGCGTGGGAAGCTCAACCCTCGCTACGTGAGACCATTTGAAATTCTTGACAGAGTGGGAGCTCTAGCATACCGTTTGGCATTGCCGCCATCGGCACATCCAGTGCATAATGTGTTCCACGTATCCTTGCTGAGGAAATACGTGCCTGATGAGTCTCATGTGTTGAGCTATGAAGACACTGAGATTCAAGCAAATGGTACTTATGAAGAGATACTTGTGCGTATTCTCGAGCGCCGTGGGAAGCACTTGTGCAACAAGGTGGTACCGTTGGTACGGATTCTGTGGTCCAAGTCAGGAACCGAAGAAGTTACCTGGGAGACTGAGAAGGATATGCTTAGACGCTTTCCCGAGTTGTTTTCGGCCTAAGTTTCGGGGTCGAAACTTCTTTTAAGGGGGAGGTAATGTAATATCCCTCATTTTGTAAGGAAAATTTTGAATCTTCTTATGCCCATATTACAAGTCAGATTAAATTCAGAGAAGTACGGACATTCTATGAGATGTTTGATCTCTGTAATATTTTTCTGAGTAATATAAAATACAGTTAATGTATTTTTGGGTAAAAAGGGTCGTTCGTGTACGAATATATTTAACCCGGAGTTAAGAATATTTTTACCCCTTGGTAAAAACGACAAACCGGACAAAAGGGGGCAAAAAGGGCCTTGACCACACCCCGCGGTCAAGTGGCCGCACCCACGGCGAAGGCCAAATTTGGAGGCGGTCACGAAGTCGGCCACCGTACCCCACCGCACCCTGCCGCACCCCGCGGCCATCGTCAACTCCGACATCATCGCGATAAGTCACAGGCCGTAGCTCGTCTTAGTTGGCCTCCTAGCTGACTATCTGGTCGGGCCACCTCCTCCTTGACATCATTGGTTGGTAAGCTCCATGCTTGGGGTATAAAAGAGGGAGGAGAAGCCATGGACGAGCTCCATCTTCTTCCTCTAAAAAATTCTCTGAAATCTCCATTGTTGTCAAGCTTGTGAGCTTTGTTTGAGATGAGATCGAACCCCTTTGAGTGTTTACAAAGGTGATCTTAAGTGGTGTTCAAAGGCCTAAGAAGGTTGGGGATCGAACCACAAACGAATCGAAGGCGAACGAATCAAATTGGGTGAGTTCGCCATCGAAGGTGTCAAAAGCTCGCCACTGGCGCCTGACCGCACCCGCGGCAAGGGCTCCACCGCACCCGCGGTGAGCCTTGTCCGGGGTGTGTGTTCTTGGGTGTTTGGCTTTGGGCGAGGCTTGACCCCTTTGATTCCTTCCTTATTCGTTTAGATTCATATATGTAGATATTGAATCTAACTTAGGGTCTCGTTATGGGTCGTTCCAGAGGGATTTAATATCCATGATCTGTCCCAGTTTCAGACTCAGGAACCGTTGTCTCTAAGCTTGTTAAAGCTTTTGTCTGATCTAAGGCAAGTGGCGGTTCGCTCTTGCTCATCATTCTATATTTCCATTAATTATCAATTGTTTAATTGTTAATTAATTTGGGATGATTTACTGTTCTGTTGGGAATAGTTTGATAAATGATGTGAAAAGAATATGATATTTATAATAGGTTGTATATCTGCTAGAACAACGCTATTATAGATATATATTTATGATATTAGCCTGGAGGGCTTTGATATGATTATTACTGTGTTGAACTGTTTAGTTAGCACGAGTATTCGTAGGAGCGATGGACTATTCGAGATCCAGTCGTTTCTTAATAATGATTAAATGGTGCAAAGGGTGATAAACCCAAAAACCATTTGGTGGGTCATGACCGATCTCTATACTCGGGTATAGAGATGGTGACACTTAACTGATGCTATAAATCTTGGGATTCGTCCCATTCAGGAGTATGTCCCTCATGGCGAAACATATATCCTATATGTCCCTCATGATGAAACGTATACTCAATATATGTCCCTCATGGCGAAACATATATTTAAAAGTCTATAACGTGATGCGCGTTTGGGAATTTAAATAAGATAAGTGCCGTCGTAGCACATGATTAATATACCTCAGACGAGTAGTGCAGCTAGGGAATAGTGCAGCTAGGAAAGCTCGTCTTGACTTTGATCAGAGTATCGTTCTCTTTCTAATCTGGATTCGCATTAAGCGGTGAGGTTGGTCGTGAACCGAAACATCAAGTCGTTATTGAACGCTTGTATGATTAATTAATGTTCCCCAACATTTGTCATATTTCCGATAAGACTCAATTCGTTGGAGTCTTCTTTTGAGATTGATTGCTGTGAGACTCGGTCTCCAGAATCTTCTCTTGATCATGCCTCTTCATGTGTTTCAATAGAAGTATGGTGGTTGACTATCGTACTCGGTTTTGATTCGAGGAACGATGAGTCTAACCTAATACGACTACTTCGAACCACTCTGCTTTGTACCCTTGCGTAGTCTTTCATTAGACTAACCAACCGTAATTGTTCTCTGTATAGTTGGCTGGTGTCATCCGTTCGATTCGGCACATCAGATAAGAATCTGAGAAACAAAGGCTAGAACGACTATAAAAACAAACGGTGTTTTAATGGATTTATCAGGTTGCGATCCTTGGCGGGTGATCATTACGATCAAGACCCTTGTATTTATACTTTGTAAAGACTTCCGCTGATTACTTTGTTTTGTCCTATGGGGATTGAGATGTAATCCCCAGACATATGTTTTAACCACAGATTTTGGTGTTTACATCATGATTGTTGTTTATGATTGGTATTTAAATCGGTAAAGCCTGGGGTGGCTTCGGTGTGAAAACCGAAGTCACTGGCGATAATACCTTTCCAAATGGGTTACGATTTGGGGGTGTTACATCTTTAATTCTGATCCTAGTATTAGAATTAAGGACTTCTCTCAATACATCACCACACTAATAAAAAACTGGAATAACACTAAAAACTCCGATAGTGATGAAATGCCCCAAATAAAGAGGAAACCACAACAAATTAGGAAATTAAAATTCCTAAAATGGGAAAAACCAATTCAAAACTTTTACAAAATCAATTTTGATGGCTCAAAACTAGCAAATGGTGAAGCTGGTATTGGTTTCATTATTATGAATGACAGAGCAGAAGTAATTCATATGGAAAGCAAACGATGTGGGTATAATAACATTCTCATGACTAAAGCACTAGCCTTAAAAAATAGCATTACGCATGTCAAGATCCTAAACATCCAAAAACTTCAAATTGAGGGAGACAATTTTTGCCTTATAAATTCTATTAAGGGCGTCTGGGATTGTCCCTGGGAGACTGAAATAGTTGTTGCTGACATTCTAGTCGCCATCCATTCCTTCCAGGAGGTTCGTTTTAGACACATTTTTCGGGAGGTGAACCGTGTTGCTGATTGCATCGCTACACTCAGTTTTTCACCACTTGTGTCTAACCTAAGTCTTGATTCAGAACTTCAGGTTCTCATCCGCAAGGATGCTCTAGGATGGTCTTCGCACCGTATCTAAGACCAGTCTAATTCTTTTCTCATCAAAAAAAAATCCTTATTCAAATTTAACTTCCAAACACCTATATTATAATATATTATTATTTATAATCTTCCTAGTGCCAAACGAGGCCTAGGTTAACATAAGTTAACCATTCTTTGTATAGGTCAATTTAAACAAAATCCATCCTAATTGGTTATTTTTATCAGAAAATAGTCTTTTTAAACCTAAATATCTATAAAATTCGTTAGATTTTTTACAAAAATAATGAATATATAATCTATCAATGTTGTTAAAGTAATTAAGTTGTTTATTTACACAAGATATTCAATTGCCTATATCAAGAACATTAACAAATTTAGGAGAATTTTGGGCAAATAAACTATTAAATGAAGTTTATCCCTAGACCAAGAGGATGACGTCATCATTTTCGGTTGAAGCTTGAAACGGTTTGGACTTTGGTTGATGATTGATGAATGGCAAAGAGTGTAAATTAGCAAGCATGGCAAGTGCAAAATGGGCAATTTACTTTTTTGTACTTGTTGTGGCTTGTGGCGTAGAAATTAGAAAGTGTCTCCACCGAAAAAAGAAAGTGTCTCCTCCGTTCATACGGAGACGGCAAGCAGGCGATTGAAATTCACCTTGTGGCAGTTTCTGGTGAGTTTGTGTGGCGGGATGCTGGATATTTTGTGAATCGCCCGCCAGTAGTTGCAAATTTTATAGATTGCTGCAGGGAAATTGGATGAGAAATGACCTCAGCTAATTGATTTGGGGGAAGCTCGATGATTTAGAAGGTGAGATCAAAGCGGGAATGAGTCATCATAAACAATCCTTGTAATCGATCATGATACGTGTCCATTAGTTCACTTCATTGTGTTAGCACGCGTCTTTCTTCCATTACTCTTTGATTTTTTGAATTGAAGATTATAAAATTCCTAGTTACTTTGTTCGTCCTTCAATTTCTCTTGTGAAATTGTGTAGGAGATTTGGCAAATCTGCGTCATGGATACACAACTACGGCGTCTAGTGTTCTTCTCTGCAATTTTGCTCATCATGAACGCCGCTGGCGCTGCTTCAGCCCCTTACGTTCGGCCAAAACGCAGGGAAAATTTGCAGCTACCATGGGACCCTAGGGGTTCTTCTCAGCCTCAACAGGTCTCTCTCTCACCTCCTCTCTTGATTTACTTTCCAATATTGAAATCTAGGGTTTGGCTTCATATGATGTAAGAGTCGGAATCCATGTATCGGGCAATTAGGTTTGTGTTGTCAGTATATGTTTGATCACTGAGTTTCTGGGATTTCGGTTCCTTTCTTTGATGAATTACATGCTGCTCGTTTTGCCTTCTGTTGGTACTTGTATCAGATCATATATGTTTGATGACTCTTCACTCCTAACCTAGAACTAGAAGATGGGATCATAGAAGCCATGAAAATGAAAAGAATTGGAATCTGGAACATATTAAAAAGGTTCATAATCAATTGCAGGTTCATATTTCTCTGGCAGGAGAAAGTCATATGAGAGTATCATGGATCACTGATGATAAATCTTCTCCTTCGATTGTGGAATATGGTATTTCGCCTGGGAAATACAATGCAACAGCTCAAGGGGAGAGCACTTCGTATAAATATCTGTTCTATCACTCAGGACAGATACACCATACAGTAATTGGGCCTTTGGAGCCTAATACCGTCTACTACTACCGTTGTGGAGGAGAAGGTCAGGAGTTCCAACTTAAAACCCCGCCTGCTGAGCTCCCTGTTACTTTTTCTGTTGCTGCTGATTTGGGTCAGACAGGTTGGACTAAGTCGACTCTAGACCACATAGACCAGTGTGACTATGATGTTCATCTGCTTCCTGGAGATCTTTCATACGCTGATTACATTCAGCCACAGTGGGACACGTTTGGCCAGCTGGTGGAGCCGCTTGCGAGTAGGAGGGCTTGGATGGTTACAGAGGGAAACCATGAGAAGGAATACATACCTTTTATAAAGGATGGCTTCCAATCATACAATGCTCGGTGGAAGATGCCATTTGAAGAGAGTGGATCGAGTTCGAATCTTTATTATTCTTTTGATGTTGCTGGGGTGCATGTTCTCATGCTTGGCTCGTATGTTGAGTGTGATGAATACTCTGATCAATACAGCTGGTTAAAGGTATGTACTTCTTCTTTCTAAAATTTACCTTTGATGGATCTCTGTGCATGATAGATTCTAAGCGAACTTCGAAAGTTGCAAATAAGCTTATGTCTGCAGGTATACTGACTTAATTTTTGCATATAAAAGCACCTTAGTTTTGACTTATCTGTATCTGACAATTTGACTCATTATTATCTAATGTCCCTGGATGGAAGAGTGAAGAGGACATAGAGCAGGCTAAAGCTAAATGCTATATTATTATCTATCATAATTGCATTATCTTCATTCTGACTTTGTTTTTTCTTTGTTTAAGAAGTCTTCAGTGGATTTTGCAGGCAAGTATAGGAATTTGCATTTCTCACTTTTAGAAATTTCTACCTCTAATGTGTGTTCTCTTTCTATGAGTCACTTGCAGGCTGATCTGGCAAAGGTGGATAGGAAGAGAACACCTTGGGTCATTGCATTGTTCCATGTGCCATGGTATAACAGTAATCATGCTCATGAAGGAGAAGGAGATGAAATGATGGCAACTCTGGAGCCATTGCTTTATGCTGCCGGGGTGGATGTCGTGCTTACTGGGCATGTGCATGCTTACGAGCGAACGGTATCCAAATCTAGTTCACTTGTTGTCTTTTCCAATTGTCTATTTCTTTTGTCAAATTCATCTGACAGTATTGTCGTCTTTGGTCAGAACCGTGTGTACAATGGGAGATCTGACCCTTGTGGTGCTGTTCATATAACCATTGGTGATGGGGGAAACAGAGAAGGTCTAGCTCATAGGTATGACATACGTACTCTTGTCAATGCTTCTCTGCCTGTCCTCATTTATCGGCTGTTCATTGTATGCTATTAGGAGAGATATGACACATTTGTGTTACTAAGTTCTTTTCTAGTTTGAATGTATAAGGGTTAATCGTCATCATCTTAGAACCAGGTTGTTAAGAATTGAAGAAATTATGTGACGTTTATTAGTAGGCCCAAGGGTATTATTGAATTCTGATTCAAAAAACTGATACCAAGAAATTTGGATTAAGTGAGTTTTTGTGGTTAGTGTCTCTAGTTATTCTACAGAGTGCCACTTTGTACAACTATTTCCAGTGAAATTGATTGCTGAAATTCCTACAAGGCAAAGTTGACTTAGACTAATTTCTTGAAGTTGAAAATCCAAGATGTTCTTGAACCATTTATTGATGGCTATAAAACTCTGTTCTTCCTGACCTTTTCCGTCAATTGTAGGTTTAAAGACCCACAGCCTGAATGGTCAGTGTTCCGTGAAGCTAGCTTTGGCCATGGGGAGCTCAGGGTAGTAAACACATCCCATGCTTTCTGGAGTTGGCACAGAAATGATGATGATGAACCAACTCGGTCAGATGAGGTATGGATTACCTCTTTGGCTAGCTCAGAATGCACTAAGGATAAGGAACACCTGCTCAGGAAGATCCTTTCGGAACCATGAAAATTGATACATAAGAAGTTTGACCATCCTAAATTACTAGAAATCCCATGTAAGTATTGTTTGTCTAGTCACTGCACCATCTACTACGAGTCTTTACCATATCAGCACCGCGAATTGCAGCGTCATTACCTTGTTTTGAGTGGCTTGCGTATCCTGCCAAACCATGTAGATCAAGTCTCTTATAATCTATAATTACAAGTAAGAGAAAATTGAGTCAAACCATACGTTAAACGTGCGATTTTTACTGGAATTACCCGTTATAGACGAAATTATTTTTAACCATCCATTATAAGCATTCCGTTAGCGGTAAAAAAAGACCAAAATACCCCTTTTATTTTTTAAGAATTACAACTTTTATCTGGATCTCAATATCCGATAGTTTCATTTCAATTTTGGTTTTTTCTTAGTAATGTGAAGAAACAAAATCCAATAGATCTTCGTAACTATCATTCCCTTCGTCCTCAATTCCACAAAAGTTGTTGCAATTTGGGACTAGAAAACCAATTTAACATTCAAACACAAAGACTGAAGAAGCCCTAAAATTTTTCCCAATTTCATATTAACCCTAGCTTTTCAATTTCAGAAACCTCGACCCAGAAAATGCACCAGAAGAGTAGCTAGTCGTTCGGATTGATCTGTCAAGCCCCTCCCCGCCGACGTCATCGATCATCTTCATGGGAGAATTTGAGAGCTCCATATACTTGTACACAGAGACTGAAGAAGCCCAATTTAACATTCAAACACAAAGACTGAAGAAGCCCTAAAATTCCCCCAATTTCATCTTAACCCTAGCTTTTCAATTTCAGAAACCTCAACCCAAAAATGCACCAGAAGAGTAGTCGTTCGGATCGATCTGTCAAGCTCCTCCCCACCGACATCATCGATCATCTTCATGGGAGAATTTGAGAGCTCCATATACTTGTACACAGAGTGAATCAAACAAATGACCCGAACCGACGACGAAGGGGTCATAAATCATGCGATGGTATTTGGTGGAGGCGCATCGGACAGTAAAGAGCGGTGGAAGCTGATCTTGAATTTGGGGAACCTTGCGATGGTGTTTCTTCACCTGCTATGTCAGCCAGGTTTATTTGGTATTGATAACCGGACAAAAAGTTGTAATTTCTAAAATTTCACAGGGGTATTTTGGCTGGTTAATGAAGGGCATTTTGGAGATATCAGCCAGGTTTATTTGGTAATTTATTAAAAAAATCAGGGATATATTGGTTATTTAACACAATTTGACGGAAAAACTAACGACTCTCATCTTTGGTGATTACGCGCTAACGGAATGGTTATAATGAGTGGTTTAAAATAATTTTTTTTATAACGGATGATTTTCTTAAAAATCGGTCATTTAACGGGTGATTTTCTGTAATTTTTTCTATAAATAATGCCTCAAAGTTTCAGTGAATGTCGGGTGATTTTCAGGTGTGTATTAAATACCAGTTCTTGTGAAATCACGTGTGTTACGTGAATTTGCAATTGATGATCATCGGGTTTTATATTTTTCTTTCAATCTCAAACGTTATCTATGCACTCGAAGAACATAAACAGATAGAGCTACTGGCAAGTTTAAAACGTAGTTAATTAGTATTTATAGGCTAGCAATCTCTACTTATATAGCAAGGTCAAGAGGACTCTAGTGGTAATAGTTACTAGTTAGGGCGTGCTTGACATGTTAAGCTGATACCACCTACTACATACGATCGAGTACTACTTATCACAAAGATACCAATTAGAATTTAGAACCAAACGTCACCTCTACCTAGTTCTTGACTATCTTAACTCCTGAGGATTCAGAGGGTGGCGCTGATTTCACCATTTCAATGCCCAAAGCCTTCTTAACTCTGGTATCTCTGATGACTGAAAATTCAAGACCCAAACACAAAATGAATTGCTACGAAATCCAAGTTTTGGAGGTGTATAAGTTCCAGTGCTTACCACGTCTGAAGCAGAAGATGAACATGTTTGAGGTGATGCTGAAGCAGAATACAGCCTGCATCAAAGTTAACTCCAGGATCAGGACACTAGGCTCAATAAATTGCTTATGTTAAGACATGAATAACGGAACATACATTAGGGAAATAAACGGTAACAGGTATCCAAAGAGCGAGGCAAGCTCTTCCAATGTTTATCGATGAGGCAAAAAAAGGATCTCCTGTTGGGTTTTTCACAGATGACTGCACACCATAACAGAAGAGGACACTGATAGGTCAACAAAATGCTAAACACATGCATCAAATTCATTCAGTTTTGAGTTATTGGACAAGGATAGGACTTAACAAATTAACAAACAAACAAGGCATGTAACCAATACATAGCAATTAGCTGCTCTTTACAGTGCCACAAATGCAGATTCATTCAGATGTTTTCGGATTAAGTTGAAATGAATTGCAAATCATTACCTCCAAGTGAATCAGTGATAAGAGTGCCATGGAAATAGGAAAGATGTACATGGAATCAGGAGTGGAGAGGTCTGTGAACCACAGTGTTCCCCCTGTTTTGAATGATGGAACTTTTTCTGCCATGTTTAAGACCTACAAGTTGATCATTATAATCAAATAAAAGATCACAGAAATATGGAAAGTCTATCTAGGAAACTTAATTCAACTTGTAGAGAACAAACTGGAAGGAGTTATCTGCCGCTTACAGCAAGGTAAAAACTGACGAGGATAGAGATGTTGACAAATAATTCCATGTATGGGGAGACACCGCCTCTGCAGCCATCATCAGATAATAGTACATCAGTAAACTCTTCACTGAAAAAGACTACTAGAATGGATCAAAAATGAATCTGCACTAAAACAAGTCACTTATGAACATAATCTACACTAAATCAGCTAAGCTCACTCTTTAAAAATCTCTACTATCTTCCTGGTCCCTTGAGCCATAGCTCGTGGATCCTGACCCTGTAAAGAGTGACCTAAACATGTCAATGACATTCATCAAGACATTGCCATCAAACTCAGTAACCCATAATCTCCAATTGGCTAGTCATGAAATATAGAATGTTAAGGCATTGGCATAGTTTGAAGGAGCTATTATAATATATCCACTAATGACACGGAGACAAAAAAATTCATTAGCAAAACAAGGGTGAGTTGAAAAGATATATCACCGTTGCTTCCACTTGCTTCAGGATCATGATCGACTGTTTCAGCATCAACTGCAAAAAATAATTTTCAATTCTGTAAAAAATGAGATTCAGATCAGTATGATTCCGAATTTCTTTCAAATTGTAGCCGTCACCAATCCAAACTCCAAATTGATCTCCCAAGAAGCAACATATTACATGAAAGAATGACCAAATCAGGAAGTTATAAACAATATTGTATAATACCGCGAGCTTTAAACTAAGCTTCCTAAGTACACTTATGTAGAGCGGAACTGTAGCTCCACGAACCAACAAAGTGGCAATAGCAATGGAAGCCCACCTATCACAAACAACATTACAAAAAGGTCACATGAAAACTCTTCAAACAAATTCCAGTGAAATATTCTGAGGCGTGTGAAGGAAGAAAGTAATGCAGAAATAGACATTAATTTAACCTACCAATTCAACCCAGTAAGAGTATGAACACCATCAATCACGTATTGCACGGCAGCAACTGGGAATGCTGAATCAGCAGCTGCAACGGCAACCTCAAACACAGAGGAAACAGCTTCATTCACCTCTCTGGTAGAGGTTGACATTTCCCTTCTCAAAGATATGCCATTTCCGAGCCCATAAGATGTTCGACAAAATGTATTGTTCACATAACATCCAAGAGACCTCCTCTGGTTTAATAAAGTTTCCATCTTTGACCCAGATGAGTGCAACTCTTCGGGTTTTTTGCGATCATTATAATGAGAAATGTAAGTAAACGAGGAGGGGTTGAACGTACGAGCTAGCAGCGTAGATCGGATTGAGAGGCTACGTTTGTAAGCCATCGAGATCATAATTGACGGAACCACGGGAGACTAAGCGCCAATGCAGTGAAAAACCTGAAGATTGCGAACTAAGAACGCAATTGGAGGTCATGATTTCTACAAACCCTAAACGCAATTTAATAACGAGCTTAAGGAAAGTTTGATAGTACGAACGCAATAAAGCATTCGTATTCTGTTGCCGCATTTGTCAACAGATTATCGTAGTTGTTTAAGCCATTAAGAATGGCGGTTCTCTGTTCTCAAAGGGTTTTTCAAAAGAAAAAAGCAGAGATGGGGGATAGGGGTCGCCAAAGGGCACTCCTAAGTCTTGTTTTGTTTGTTAAACTTCCTTTTTTTTTATAGGATTAATTACCGGAAACCACCCGTACAATAGACCATATTGTCATAAATCATCCGGATAATGACTATTTATCGTAAACCATCCGTATATCCATCTCCGTCCAACACGTACCACCCTACCCCACTCTCCGTCCATTAGATCGTTAACGTAATTACATATTTAAGTCGAACTTTTTATTTTCATTCAATTTCTCCACAATTTCAAAACTTGGGTAAAAATTGTAATTAAGCTAAAAATTATTAAAATAGAATTATTAAAATAATTAAGTTTGGGAAAGTTTGGATAATTTTTTGTAATTTTTCAAGAATTATACAAGGGCATTTTTGCCCCAACTTGGAAAGTTGGGGCCAAAATGCAATTAAGCCAAAAGTGAGGGGCCCCGACTGGCACTATTCATCAGCTTCTTCCTCTAGCCAGCCGTGAGCTCCTCAAGCTCTCCAATGACAGGTTTCCGCCGAATTCGAGCTCGAATTCGACAATTAACCATTGGGACTTTCCTTCTGGGGCAAATACGATCTCATCCCGGGTTTATTCTTCCCGATTTCACAGAGATTTCGGCATCCAATTTCATCCTCAAAGCCCCGAACCCTAGAAATATTGTCGTGACTGTTCTTCGTCAAATTCCTCCCACCACCGACTCCACCTCTGAAATTGCCGCCACCACTAGCACCACCCTTAATCCCTCTTCAAAATACTCTTGTCCCCGACTTCGGATATGCTTCGACGTGCCCCAATTTGCCCAGTTTCCGGCCGGTGCCAACCCCCAGATTTTCTTTCCTTCTGGGGCAAATACGATCTCGTCCCGGGTTTATTCTTCCCGATTTCACAGAGATATGACGCGTCTGGATCTTATCTAAAAGTCCCAATGGTTAATTGTCGAATTCGAGCCTCGAATTTGGTCCGAATCCGCCATTGATGGAGCTCGGCCGAGCTTGCGCGTGAGGATGGCTTGGCTGGAGGTTGAAGATGACACTATTTTTGGATTAATTACAATTTTTACCCAAGTTTTGAAATTGTGGAGAAATTGAATGAAAATAAAAAATTCGGCTTAAATCTGTAATTACGTTAACGATCTAATGGACGGAGAGTGGGGTAGGATGGTACGTGTTGGACGGAGATGGATATACGTGTAGTTTACGGTAAATAGTCGTTATCCGGGTGGTTTCTGGCAATATGGCCTATTGTACGGGTGGTTTCCGGTAATTAACCCTTTTTTATAAGGTAAAAATTAGAATGGAAACCACATAAGAGTCGATTTCTCAATCTATAGCATCCTTACGGATGAGAATTATAAATTCTAGACTATCTCTAAAGTCTTCCAAGAAAACCTGATGAACCTTCTTCGCGATAAAATCGGCTATCACGTTGGTTTCTCGAAAGACGTGAGAAATCTACACTGAAGAAAACAGTTGTAAAGTACACAAGATATCAGAAATAAGCATTTCAATATCCCATGGACGGTGCCAAATTTGTTTAAGGGCGTTCACGATGGTAAGGTTGTCACATTCAAGATGAATGTTTGTAAAGCCTAATTCATAAGCCTTTACCAGGGCATTTCTTACTATCAGTGTTTCTGTTTTAAGCGGAGTTGAAATACCACATTTATCCCCATAGAGGAAAAGTGGTTTTCCCGTGTTGTTTCTGAAAATGTAGCCAAAGCTAGATTCACCATTGGTTTTGGTGGATCCATCTGTGTTGATTTTAATTATGTTATCCGGAGGTTTTTTTCCATTTCTTTATTGGTCGTCTAACAATGTTCGTTTTATGAGTTTTTTTATTGTCCTCAGTTAGACAGTCAGGGTTCCAGTTTTTTATTTTATTTCAGTTCTCCATTTGTTTCTTGATGTAATTTGGTACATCTTTAATGGGTTCAATATCATCATTTGTTTTACCAAAGCTTTATTGGTTTCTATAGAACCAAATGCTCCACCAAGAGACCATTAATTCTAAGAATTGTGATCTATCAGTTTTTTGTCGAATTTCTTCAATGATTTCACTAATTCTTTTGTTTCCTATGTTTAGGGATGTGATTATGCCAAAAGTGTCATGATTCAATTTTTCGATTGTTTTTAAGGTATGCTTGCATTGGAAGAGGAGGTGGTTCAAATCTTCCAATTGAGCATTGCAGCGTATACAACCCGGGGGGGGGGGGGGGGTTGCAACGCCTTTTTCTGCTAATCTAGCTTTAGTTGGGATTCCATTTTTCATTATTTTCCAGACAAAGTTTTTAACTTTGGGATACGTGTCCATTTTCCATATCCAAGAGGAATCATAGGCAGCATAACTGTTATTTTTGTTGATTAGTTCCATAGCAGAATTAGTAGAAAACCAACCGTTTTTGCTCGTTTTCCAGTACATTCTATCATGGATCTCATTTAAAGGTATTGGGATCGAGGTTAATTTTTTGGTTAAATCGTTTGGTAAGTATTGTTCAAGTAAGTCCTTATTCCAGGTTTTATTTGGCAGCATAAAATTAGCTACTAGGGCATCCTTATTCAGGATTGAATGTGGTTTTATGTTATCACATAAGGGGGTGTTCAGAGCCTAGTTATCCGTCCAAAATTTGATAGTTTTTCCATTATCAACTTGCCAAACTAGTCCAGATTTGAACTCAGGCATAAGTTCAATCATTTTGGACCATTGCCAGGAGCAAATTCCTTTTTTCTCGTAGTGAAGTATATGTTGTGTTTTCAGATATTTGTCCATAATAACTCTAACCCAGAAGTTGTTTGGTTCGACTAGGATTTTTCATAGTAATTTGAATTGAAGAGCCTTATTCATGTCTTTAGCTTTTCTCAAGCCAAGACCTCCTTGATGAGTTGGTTTACAAATTTTTCCCCAACCTATAAGAGGTTTATAAGAGTTGTCTTTGTTCCAAAAAAAAAGGATTTGTTTAGCTTATCAAGTTCATTGTGTGTGTGTAGGTAACATGAAACTTTGCATAAGATAATTTGGTCTTGAAGCCAGATTGGTTTTTATAAGTATTGTTCTTCCTTCTTGGGAAAGGGAATTTGCTTTCCATTTAGATAATTATTGTTGGGTGCTAACTAAAAGGTCAGCAAAGGTGTTCGAGTTAACTCTACCATTGATGATAGGGCAACCCATGTAATTTTCGAGAGATATCATGTTTGTGATTGTGAGAATGCCTTGTATAGCTAATTTCTTTTGGTTGGTGACTTTTTTTATAACTTAAAAGGCCGATTTTGTAATAACCCTCAATTCAGTAAGGGTATTTGGGTAATTTTCCCAACCCTCGTTCTGTAAGCGAGACGCGTTTGGCATTTTTGTAACTCCTATAATCTCTGTAATAATCTTTTAGACGTTATTATATACGTTTGAGGTATTATCGGGCCTTAGAGTATTTTTTATGGGTACTGGCATTTAATTCTAGCTTGAGTCCGCGAGGGAGACCGCAACTAGAGGTCATAGACGCGATCGCGACATTTCCGCGACCGTGAAAGTGTTTCCGTGACCGCGGAAACCTGTTCGTCGTCTTCTTCCAAAAGCTCGTGCGTGTCGCCGGTTCGGATGCCGTCATTACGCCGGGGGGAGGCCAATCGCCGCGTCTTCTCGGCGTTGGGCTTCCTTTGCTCTATAAAAGGGAGGTGGAGGCCATGGAAATCTTCATCCACAGCTCCCGATCTCGCTCTCTTTCTCTCGTTCGTGCCCTCGCCGGAATTCGTGCTCGTCGGAGTTTTCGCCGGAGTTCTTCGTGGTCGTCAGTGGTGTTTTGGAAGCTTGGAGTGGTGGTGAGCCTCGTTCGAAGCCAGGGAGGTCGTCGTAATCGGTGAGCCTCGAACCGATTTAGGGTCGCGACAGGGGGAGATCCGCGACCGCGGCTCTGCCTAGAAATTCGCGACCGCGGAAATCCAAACCGCGACCGCGGCTTGCTTTAGCAAGCACGATCGTGGCTTGGAGGAGCCCGGTCACGGCTTTGACCCTCGTTTCATTTTGATTCTTTCGTTTGTATATTTTATCCGTTCGTATCGAATCTAACTTAGGGTTCCGTCGTGGTTCGTCGTCGTCGTAGGAATCCGTAACCAGATTCCAGTTCCCAGATACCCGGAACCCGACAACTACGTTCGTCTTAAGGCAAGTGGCAGTTCACTCTTGCTTATCATTCCATATTTTCTTTAGTTATCAATTATTTTTTATTGTTAATTAAATTGGAATGAAGTATTGTTTTCGTTTGGGAGCAAATTTAATAAAATGATGTGATTAAAATATGATATTATAACAGGTTGTATATATTGCTAGAACAAGGCTATTATACCTGTTATTACTGTAATAAATTTTGGTGTGGATTTAAATGTAACTTAAATGCTAGATTAGCACGAGTATTCGTAGGAACGATAATGCCTTATGAGGATTAGTCGTTTCTTTATAACTTGGTATTAGTCGGAATAATTCTCTAATACTTTTAAAGGTCATGACCAATGCTTCTTATCCACTCGTTAAGGATAAGAGGTGTTTAAGCACCTTGCTAGTGCCATTGGGTTGGACGTAACGTCACCTTGTGTTATTCTCGTAGTCACTCGAGATTGTATTAAAAGCTTAACGTGAATATACGTTTTGTAATTAAATAAGATAAGTGAGGTTATGCACATAATTAATATACCCTCGGGCGAGGAGTACAACGTGGAAACCGCCCGGACTCTTGTTAGAGTAAGTCTTCTTTCCAATCTGGATTCGCGTTACGCGGTGAGGTTGGTCGTGGACCCAAATAACTAAGGTCGTTTTTAAACTTGTGAGTAAACTTAACGTTCCCAAACATTTGTCATACGTTTCCCATAAGACTCAATTCCTTTGGAGTCATCTTTTCAGTGCATGTCTAAACTTTAATCATTCCGTGAAAGTTTCGGGTTATGTATCGTTCCTTCGGTTGTTATTCGAGGGACAATGATAGTAAACGGTTATGATCACTAGAACCATTCTGTTTTCACCCTTGCATAGTCTTTCATTAGACTAACCAACCGGGTTTTATTCCTTGCATGGTTGGCTGGTGTCATCCGTCCTATACGGCACATCAGTGGTTGGTCCCCGAAGTCTTGAAGTAACCAATTGAAGAGAGGCTTGCAGTTGAAGATTTAGTCAGTGTTTTAAGGTTGTTGAGTATTACTTTAATATATTCTTATAACCAAGTCTTGTAATAGAGTTTATTATAAAAGTCTTCCGATGTAAATTCACTCTGTTGTAAAATCGCCGTTCTCATTTTATGAGAAGTCTGTTAATAAAAGGTTGAGTTTTATTTAAATATGTCTTCCGCTGTTTAAATCTTTCGTTATTTAATATACTTATTTAAGCTTAATTGTTCTGATTAAAGCCTATGGTGACTTTGGACAGTAACGTCTGAGATCACTGGCGTGTGACACGACTGACATAAGTCGGGGGTGTTACAATTATGGTATCAGAACAATGGTTTTAAAATTCTTGGCCTACTGTTAGGTTTGAGAAATTTCGAAAATTAATTTCGAAACTATTTTCAACCTATTTTCCATTAAAAAGGAAATTCGAGAGTTTAAATGTTAAATTTAAAAGTTTTATTATTTCTTGGAATTTAATTTAAAATAATGATTTAGCTATTTGAACTTCAAAAGTTAATTATAGTTGGTTTATAAATGGTGTGTTATAAGCAATTAAATTTAAAGTTTATGATTATAACTTTAAAAGTGCGATTTTGGTCTTAGTAAGAGTTTTTGTGATAATCGTATCACTAGTTTGAGAAACTAACTTTATAAATAATTATTTTATTAAGTTAAGTATATAAGGTTTAAAAGTATAAAGTAGAAAGTTTGAAAGTATAAGGTTTAATAATAAGTGGTTTTCAAACTTCTGCAAGCTTCGAGTTGTTATTTATTCCTTAGATCCATTCTTAGGGATATTGTCTCTCCTTAGGATTAATGTCATTTAAAAGTTAACATTTCTTCTAGTATATCCATTCTCAAGTAAAGGGAAGAAGATCGTTTCTGCGGTTAATGGTGGAGGGTCAGTCAGACTGATATAAAGTTATTAGTTTAGACCCTTATAAATCGTATCATAACGTAATTGACTAAGTGTCATATCCAAGTCAGAAAAGTTCTAATCTGACGTCATGCTTCATCAACAAATGGTGAACACAAGAAACATAATCCGTGCCGGAGTTGGGCCGAGTACCGGAGTTGGGCCGAGTAACAACCCAAGGCTGAATCTGAGGAACGCCGCTAATCAAGGGGACGAGAGCGAGTTTGTCTCTCACAATAACCCCGAAGGCAATGGCCAAGTTCAGGCTAATCCCCGGGTGGTATTCGACGCTACGGCCATAGAGGCCATTCGTGGGATCGTCATGCAAGCGGTCACTGATATAATGCGGCCAATTGCACCACAAGCACAAGGTGTGCCGGTTCCTCAGGTTATTCCTGAATTTGAGGAGCCAGTGGATCTAGTACCTCAGGTCGACGCCGTCAGGAACATAGGGAATTACGGTCGAGCCTTGAAGGCCGTGAGCTCAATGAGGCCTAGCAGTTATGACGGTACCTGAGAACCATTCAGAGTGGCGTATTGGTTCTCGCACATAGAACGGTTGTTCAGGAACGTGGATTGCACTGAGGCTGAGAAAGTACACATCACCTCTCTTCAACTTAAGGATGTGACTAGCGAATGGTGGGAGAGCACTGGTTTAGCTAACCATCCCGGGTTGAACTGGGGTATGTTCAAAACAAAGATGACTGACCGTTTCTTTTCCCGTGCTATGAGGGAGGAGAAGTATAAGGAATTCCTTTATCCTACGATCGAGGGGTTAAAGGTGACTGAGCTTCCAGCTAAGTTCAATCATCTGTTGCAATATGCTGGACCAGAAGTGTTGAGTGAAGAGCAAAAGATCTGGTACTTCCATGGATGGATGAATCCAGAAATCAAACCTCTGATGGTGCGCCACAGTTGCTCTACGCTAGAGCAATATGTGGATGCGGCCTACAAAATAGAGGCCATACTGGAAGAATCCGCCCGAAAGCGGGAGAAGCAGATTAAAGGAAGGGGTAGGCAACAAGATCGCCAGGTTGGTACATTCAAGCGACCGGCATCGCCCACCAAGTTTGAGAAGTCTGATCGCGCTAAGACCGAGATGACTCAGTCTGACTCCGCCAGAGGCTCATGTTGGAGTAGCGGAGTGATTCAATGCCACACCTGTGGTGAAGTTGGGCATAAAAGTCTTAACTGCCAAAAGGAGAAGCGGGTATGTTATAACTGTGGGAAAGAAGGCCACATGAAAACATATTGTAGGCAGAGGGGCCAAGGACCAACGTAGTCATACCAGGCCTCAAATGTTGGCAATGGGCAGAACCCAAAACCAGGGATGTCCGCCCCGGAGCAATCTATTGCTCGTAATAAAGGCAAGGCGCCTATGGAGTCTTCGGGTCAGGGGCAACGACTCTTTGTGATTCGTCACTCCAATGAGAATGAGACTCTGAACGAGTAGTTGTATTTCTGTTAAGCCTTTTTAAGAATAAGGAGCGACGACTTGTGTCGATAGTCTCCATAGCTTAGTAATCTGTCTGTTCGACTTTCTGTCAATTGTTTTAATGTAATGTTTCAAATAATAAAGAAGTATTTCCGTGTTCCGGAAATTACTAAATTTGTTACTATTGCAAGTTGTTCGATCATACGAGAATCCTTGAGTGCCAAAGATAGTACATGTCATGTGTTGATAAAGACTGTTTGGACTCATAAAGGACAGTGTTGGGTTGGGACATGCGTGGTTGTTCCCTACCCTGTTAGTGTCAGTTTCGAGGTCGAAACTATTCATAAGAACTCCTCTATTTTCCTGAGTTAATGTCAGGTTGAGCATTGCCTCGAGAGATTAATGTTGTAAGGATTCCTTGCTATAAGGATTTGGTGTGTGTGTGTGTGTGTGTGTAGTAATGTTCTATGGAGTTTGAGGTTATTCCTCATGTACATACTCTGAGCATTAGATGGGGTAGTGAGCTAATATAAAACTCAAAGTACTTAAGTGTGAGTAGTATAAATTATACATTTAAGTAAATAACAGTATAAGAGAGATATTTCATAAGAAGTCGTTTTCTCTAAGATGATCGTACCCTAATACGATCTGGAGTAAAACTTTAGAACCCGAGAGTTATGTTGATGAGGTGTCCATTTATGGGACCAGTATTAAAAGCTTTTGGGAAAGTTAAGTGTGCGAAATCATAAGTATTATTTTGGGAAGACCTATTTGAGGTTTCATTATGAGGTATTTTCTTTAAGGAAACGAGATAATGAGATGATGATACGAGAAGTGTTAAGGTGATTAAGTCTTGGATAAATAGTGAATATCAGTAAAGCAAAAGGGTGCTTAATTTGGGATAATAAGTCGTGTGAGGACAACTGGTTGTTTGAAGATTTAGGGGTGAATAACAAACTCAACCGGTAAAAGTTTGTTATGATTTTTAAAGATCAATAGTGTGGCAAAAAAAATAAGTATGTGGATGTTGTCAACTGAACTGGAGGAAAAAGTGATCTACGTCGATTAAGGTGATCGTATGACACGTTTGGGTAAAACGAGGTTATAATCTTGTAAAATGGATTATTAAATCATGTTGAGATAAACTGACGTAGGATGCGGTGTGATTAATTGTGGGAAAATTTAGGGATCATATGCGTAAAGATTTCGAGTTAAGATGTAGTACAAGGGCCGAATTTAATTAAGGTAACCAAGGAAATAGGTGAGCTGTGCATGTAAGGAGTAAGGCCTATATGACAAGTAGAGGTACTAAGTTGAGGTATAAGTGAGTTCTATGTATGTAGCAAGTGGAATCATGATCGAATAAATAGTTCGACTTGGGTGATATAGGTTACGAAGACCAAATTTATCTAAAGGATGTCAACTTAAGGAAGATAAGGTATGTACCTTGAGAGTGGTTTATAAAGAGAAAAGTTAAAAGAGAAATGTGTGTTCTCATGCGTAAGGTATAGCAAGTCTATGGCGATGATTTTGGAGATTATTATCCTAAGATAATTAAGACCTTGTGGACATAGTCACGAGTTACTACAGGTGTAGCACATGGAGATAGGATATGCGACATAATGGTATGATTAAGGATACTAAGTTCAGGTAGTGAGGTTAATGGTGAAAGCGATCCCTCTACCTTAGTAACGTTAGTTTCGGGGTCGAAACTATTTTTAAGGGGGTAGTAATGTAATAACCCTCATGTTACCATAGGGGTAATATGGTAAAATGTATGATTGGTGAAAGCAAGTTATAAAATTCCCTTAAGTTATGAAATGTCTAAATTATGGTTAACCTTACGTTAACTGTAATTGGAACCAACTTATAAATTTTAACTTAGAAATGCTTGAACCAATTTACAAGTGTTAAATGGGTTAGGCATGGTTAAACTTATAAGGTTGGGTAACTTATAATAAGGTCGCTTCTCTGAGCTGTTATCGGCCAAGTTTCGGGGTCGAAACTTCTTTTAAGGTGTAGTAATGTAATAACCCTTAATTCAGTAAGGGTATTTGGGTAATTTTCCCAACCCTCGTTCTGTAAGCGAGACGCATTTGGCGTTTTCGGAATTTTTGTAACTCCTATAATCTCTGTAATAATCTTTTAGACGTTATTATATACGTTTGAGGTATTATCGGGCCTTAGAGTATTTTTTATGGGTACTGGCATTTAATTCTAGCTTGAGTCCGCGACCAGAGGTCACAGACGCGATCGCGGCATTTCCGCGACCGCGGAAACCTGTTCGTCGTCTTCTTACAGAAGCTCGCGCGTGTCGCCGGTTCGGATGCCGCCATTACGCCGAGGGGAGGCCAATCGCTCCGTCTTCTCGATGTTGGGCTTCCTTTGCTATATAAAAGGGAGGTGGAGGCCGTGGAAATCTTCATACACAGCTCCCGATCTCACTCTCTTTCTCTCGTTCGTTCCCTCGCCAGAATTCGTGCTCGTCGGAGTTTTCGCCGGAGTTCTTCGTGGTCGTCAGTGGTGCTTTGGAAGCTTGGAGTGGTGGTGAGCCTTGTTCGAAGCCAGGGAGGTCGTCGTCTTCATCGTAATCGGTGAGCCTCGAACCGATTTAGGGTCGCGACAGGGGGAGATCCGCGACCGCGGCTATGAACACCGCGACCGCGGATCTGCCCAGAAATCCGCGACCACGGAAATCCAAACCGCGACTGCGGCTTTCTTTAGCAAGCGCGATCGTGGCTTGGAGGAGCTCGGTCACGAATTTGACCCTCGTTTTCTTTTGATTCTTTCGTTCGTATATTTTATCCGTTCGTATCGAATCTAACTTATGGTTCCGTCGTGGTTCGTCGTCGTCATAGGAATCCGTAACCAGATTCCAGTTCCCAGATACCCGGAACCCGACAACTACGTTCGTCTCAATTAAGGCAAGTGACAGTTCGCTCTTGCTTATCATTCCATATTTTCTTTAGTTATCAATTATTTTTTATTGTTAATTAAATTGGAATGAAGTGTTGTTTTCGTTTGGGAACAGATTTAATAAAATGATGTGATTAAAATATGATATTATAATAGGTTGCATATATTGCTAGAACAACGCTATTATACCTGTTATTACTGTAATAAATTTTGGTGTGGATTTAAATGTAACTTAAATACTAGATTAGCACGAGTATTCGTAGGAACGATAATGTCTTATGAGGATTAGTCGTTTCTTTATAACTTGGTATTAGTCGGAATAATTCTCTAATACTTTTAAAGGTCATGACCATTGCTTCTTATCCACCCGTTAAGGATAAGAGGTGTTTAAGCACTTTTCTAGTGCCATTGGGTTGGGCGTAATGTCACCTTGTGTTATTCTCGTAGTCACTCGAGATTGTATTAAAAGCTTAACTTGAATATACGTTTTGTAATTAAATAAGATAAGTACGGTTATGCACATAATTAATATACCCTCGGGCGAGGAGTACAACGTGAAAACCCCCTGGACTCTTGTTAGAGTAAGTCTTCTTTCCAATCTGGATTCGCGTTATGCGGTGAGGTTGGTCGTGGACCCAAATAACTAAGGTCGTTTTTAAACTTGTGAGTAAACTTAACGTTCCCAAACATTTGTCATACATTTCCCATAAGACTCAATTCCTTTGGAGTCATCTTTTCAGTGCATGTCTAAACTTTAATCATTCCGTGAAAGTTTCGGGTTATGTATCGTTCCTTCGGTTGTTATTCGAGGGACAATGATAGTAAACGATTACGATCACTAGAACCATTCTATTTTCACCCTTGCATAGTCTTTCATTAGACTAACCAACCGGGTTTTATTCCTTGCATGGTTGGCTGGTGTCATCCGTCCTACACGGCACATCAGTGGTTGGTCCCCGAAGTCTTGAAGTAACCAATTGAAGAGAGGCTTGCAGTTGAAGATTTAAGCGTCAGTGTTTTAAGGTTGTTGAGTATTACTTTAATATATTCTTATAACCAAGTCTTGTAATAGGGTTTATTATAAAAGTCTTCCGCTGTAAATTCACTCTGTTGTAAAATCGTCGTTCTCATTTTATAAGAAGTCTGTTAATAAAAGGTTGAGTTTTATTTAAATATGTCTTCCGCTGTTTAAATCTTTCGTTATTTAATATACTTATTTAAGCTTAATTGTTCCGATTAGAGCCTAGGGTGACTTTGGACAGTAACGTCTGAGGTCACTGGCGTGTGACACGACCGACATAAGTCGGGGGTGTTACGGATTTATGAAAATTTACCTTTTGTCCTGAGATATTGCAGTAGTCATCAATGATAACTTTGATTTCCTTACAGTTTTCCTGTTTAGCTTTTGAGAATATCACAATGTCATCTGCAAAGGCCAGAAACGGGATGTGTGTTCCTTGTTGATTGAATTGAAATCCTAGGGGATTTCGAGGTCGATCTGATGCTTTTTAGAGTTTTCTTGCAAGGATTTCATATCCTAAAATAAACAGGAAGGGCGAGAGGGGGTCTCCCTGTCGAAGTCCTCTTGAAGGTTTGAATATTTCTGTGGGTCCATTGTTAATAAGTACCGAGAAAGATACCGTTGTAATGCATTCTTTTATCCAATTGATCAATTTTTCATGGAATCCATACTTTTCCATTATTTTTATAATAAAATCCCATTCGATTATATCATAAACTTTTTCCATGTCTAGTTTTAAGGCAATAAATCATTCAGTTCCTTTTTTCGATTTAAAAGAGTGGAAGATTTCATGTGCAATCAAGATATTATCTTGAATGGCTCTGTTAGCGATAAAGGCACCCTGAAGGGGGTGTATCAATTTTTCCATGGTTCCTTTGAGTCTAGTTGTTATAATCTTCGAGGTGATCTTATAAATGGTAGAACACGGACTTATGGGTCTATAGTGATTTGTAGAGTTAGGATTGTCACATTTCGGGATTAAGGATATGAATGTGTGATTTATTTGTTTAAGCAGTTTCCCAAAAAGGAAAGAGCTTTTAACTGCTTGGGTCACAGAGGGGCCTACAATGTCCCAATATTTTTGGTAAAATTCTGCTGTCATGCCATCCGACCCCGGAGATTTATCCGAGCCAATGTTAAAGACCGCCTTTTTAATTTCTTCGTTAGATACATTTTTTATTAATTCCAGATTATCCTCTGAAGAAATTTCAGGTTGGATTAATTCAAGGTTTTCCTGGAATAGTTTTTGGTTTATATCCTCACTTCTGAATCTTTTGATGAAATCATTTCCGATTTCATTTATGATGTTTTCTTCACCAGTGATGCTTGTGCCTTCTTGGGTTTTTATTTCTTTTATAATTTTCCTGTTTCTTTTTCCACTTGCTATTTTATGAAAATAGCTAGCATTCGTGTCATTATATTTGATGTGTTTTACCTTAGCTCTTTGGTTCTGGTAAATTTTCTGGAAACACTAAAGTTTTTCTTTTTTTTTCCTATGATTCTAGTTTGTTTTTTAATGAGGTCATTTGTAGGGTGATTACAGATCTCAGTTTGGATTTCAGAAAGTTGTTTTTCTATAGTTTGTAATTGTGTGAAGACATTTCCGAAGGTACTTTTGTTCCAGATCTTAGCATGTTTTTTGAGTAGTTTTGTTTTGGATACCAGATTGTACAATCTAGATCCATGGTAGTTAGTTCTCCATGCTTGTTTTACCACGTTTCTAAAATCCTTTCTAGTCATCCAAATTTTTTCAAATTTAAACGGCTGGTTATTAAAAGGCACAGCTGAATCAAGCTCGATGGAGATTGGGCAATGGTATGAGCTAGAAAAATCATAATGCTTAGTACAGATATCAGGATACCATTGAAGGATCTGGTGGTGGATAAGAACTCTATCCAGTTTTTCATGGATGTTTTCTATTTCTGTGTTGTTCTTTCGCCAGGTGTAGGAATTTCCCTGGAAAGGAGTATCCAAGAGTTCGCATTCATTTTTAAAATGACGGAGTCTAGCAAATTTTGATATTGGCGGTATAATCCCGCCTAATTTTTCAGAAGGGTTTTGAATTTCGTTCAGATCTTCCATAATAATACACGGAAGAGAACATTTTTTAATGTAGGAGATAAATTCGTTCCAGAACACATTTTTTGCAGATTCATTTGGGGGGCGTAAGTAAGGATTAGCATAAATTTTTTGTTCGTGAGCAAGTTTGTATACTTAATACTAATAAATCTTGTTTCAATTTATTCAATTTCAAGGATTTCGTTTGTAAGTTGGTAGGTCTTCCACACTACGCAAATGCCTCCTGCGAAACCCGTAGTAGGGACACAATAGAATTGATCAAACCCTGCTTTTTTCCAATCTTTTTCATTTGGTTCTTTGTTTGTTCTTGTTTCAAAAAGTGCAAGAAGTTGTATTTGTTCGATTTTGCAGAAAGACTCAACGTCCATCCAAAAGGTTTTTTGTTTCCGATTCCGCGGCAATTCCAGGTTGTGATCTTTATAAAAACCTATATGTGTTGTTGCCCCATATCCTAGGACATTTAGGGGTCTTATTGTCGTTTCTATTATCATTTTTATTTATTATTTTACCCATAGTCATGAGAAAGTTCAGAGGACTAGGCGTTTTGTTCTTAAGAAGTTTGTGTGTTCTATTGTTCTTTATTGAGGATTCTCATTGATGTAAGGCAAACCTAACAACTGCAGCAGTTTAAAAGGAAACAACAAGAGGAAATCTCTTATTTTTCAGACAATCAAAAAGCAAAGGTAGTTTGTTTAGAGGCCATTTGTTCGTGGAGTTTGAGCTCCAAAATTTGTTCAGATGATGTTGGTTCCTTTTTGGTAATAGTCTTTCTTTGCTCCTGAGTACACTTTCCTGAATTTGATCTTCAGTATTTCCATCCAAAGCAGTTCTAGAGCTCCACACCCCAGAAAATATCAGTAGAATAGAGATTGTGAGTCTCAAGGCAAATTTGAGGGTTCACCTCAGAGGAATCCAAAAAGATTTGTTCAAAGTTTGAGGGTTAACCTCGTTATTGTTCAGGGTAGTTGGTACGAAGTAGGATTTTTTCTCAGTAGTATATGTGCTAGAGATACCAAAAGCCAGACAAACTACACACACAAGCAAGAGCAACCAAAGGAAACACCAGCAAAGAGTAGTAGTAAGCCTAGTGAAAACGAGTATCAACAAAGCAACAAAAACGGGATTCAGAGGATCAGTGGTCACAAAAGAAAGACCGAAAGCAACAACAAATGGATCGAGCACAGAAGCAAACAAAAAGGAGAATAACACAACTAAGACAGGAGACGAAGGAAAGAAAACAGAAAGAAGCAAACAGGGGAAAGGGTTAGAATGCCAAAACCTGGAAAGCTGGAATCAGAGCGAGAAGAAGACGTGGATATTTTCCCACCGAGAAGGAGAATCCAGAAAGCTCCCCGGTCGGAAGGAGGTGAGCGAAGGACCACCGAAGAGCTTTCGACGACCAACAGAAGCCTCGCCGGTCTCAGTCCAAATCTCCAACACGCCCGGGTCCCAAACCGGCTCCTGGAAGCTATCTCTGTCGACGCCCGGCGAAGAGATCTGAGGCGACAAAAACCTCAGAGAAGGAGTCAGACGCAGGCAACAGACATCTACCACACAGACGCGAGGAGGAGCGCCCCACCTTCACCGGATCTAGGGGCGGAAATTAGGCTTCTTGGCGCTAGGGTTTTCAACCGGAGACACGGCGTCGGGTTCACCACTGCCATCATCGGCGAAGTTGGGGAAGACAGTCTTCGGTTCCGAGGCATCAGAGAACAAGCTCCGATGGAAAGGTTTGGTTGGAGCGGCGGCGAGGCCAAGGTTGGAGGTGTTTAGGGTTTTCAAAGGTATTTTGTACGAAGAGCATTTTTCCCTTCTCATTTTCACGTTGGGGTTGTGCTTTCTAGATTAGCCTTTCCAAGTCTTGTTCTGAAATAGAGACTATACTATAATAAAGTAATTTCACAGATAGACACCTATTTTATTTTAAGGTTGAAATATCGAAAATCACCCACCAAATAGGCTATATTGTCGATAACCACCCGACCTATGTAAATTTACCAGAAACCACCCCAATATCCCCTCAGTTAGCGAAATGCCACTTATCCGTCAACTCTCTGTTAAATGTGTTAAATTACCATTTGTCCTTCATTATTTTAATGTTTTTTTTTCTTTTTTACCATTTTAGTTTTCAGTCAAACCCGACCCATTTCACATACCCGAACCCATTCCCATTTCACCTATTCCTCTTTCAAGATGGATTTGGGGGCGATTTCTAGGGTTTCATTCTCATATTTAGAGCGGTGGATTAGGGAATCGGGGTGGATCCTGGAGCTTCGAGTGTCGGCGGTGGCGAGATAAGTAGATGAAAGAGATTGGGAGAGATCGAAGGCATCATAACCGGAAAGGGAGGGGCTGCGGCGGGAGAGAGTGGGGTCGGAGGAGAAACCGAGAGCGCGGAGGAGGCGGAGGAGAAGGCGGCATCGGAGATCCAGACGTCGTAGTTTTGGGAGGAAATCGGGAGCTTAGGGCTAGGCTTAGTGGTGGGAGCAGCCAAGGAGTAGCGATAACAGCGGCGAGCGCGAGGCGGAGAGTTGAAAACGACGTCGTCGTCTTCGGAGGTGGAGGTTGAGGCAAATCGGACGGTACGACGCGGGCCGTATAAAACACGAACTGATCGAGTGAGTGCGTATTTGCATAATCGAAATCTCCCTCCTAGGGGGAGGAGATTGCCGACAGAAATGGAGAATTGAGGATCCGACGGAGAATTTGGAGAGAGAATTGGAGATCGAACGGATGGAGGGAAGATTAAAGATTGGGATTAGGGGATGGATGATGGTTAACGACTATTCGGGAACTTCCAGATCCGATGAGAGAGAGAGAGGAACGAAGCCCTATGCAGTTCGTGTAGATTGGATGGCGCTACTTGCACCTGCAGTGGTGCTGCAGACACCACTGCAGGTGCTACTCAATATTACGGTGTCACTCACCGTTGCCGTTTAAGTTTTTTTTTTAAATATATATATGAACGGTGCTTATCACCGTTAATATTTTTTTAACATATTTAAATAGGAACGGTGATAACCACCGTTCTTTTTTTAAAAATAAAAAAAACAACGGTGTTAAACACTGTTAAAAAAAATCAAATCAACACAGACTGTCGGGGTATGGGTTACTGTCGGGCAGACCGTAGGGGAAGGGAGATAGGGGGATAGGGGTATGGTTGGAGGCAGATAAGGTTATGGTTGGAGGCAGATATGGGTATAGGGGAAGGGAAATAGTAAAAAAAAATTGCTATAAAAGGGGGAGGGAGGGCTCGGTGAAAGGTGGAAAAATTAAGGGGATTGGGTCTCATTTTTTACTTTGAAGCAAAAAAAAACGAGAGGATTAAGATATATTAGCCTAATTAAATTAGAATGTAGTAAAATTTAGTTATAACAATTGTTATATTATGTCGTGGTCCAGTGAAGATGTTGGAGAATCAGTTCAAGAGGTATGTAAATTAAATTGTATATGAAATTATTATTTTATTTAATGTCATTCCTTTAAGTGTGTTAGTTGATTTAATTATGTTACTTCTTTAATGTCATTGCTTAATTTATATGTTTACTTAAGGTATATAATATCTTTAACTAGTAGATTAGGTTCAAGTGTATATATTATTTATAATGTAGTAGGTTGTATCTCCTTATAAACCACTAGATTTAACTATTTTAACGTAACAAATCTAATTAACTCATCAATGAATTGTAGGTTGACATGTAGATGAACAACAAGTTGAATGTACATGAACAATTTTATTATACATCTTTATTTTGTATAGAATTTATAAATTTATTTTATATGTTATTGGAAAGTTAGAATTGGACAAAAAAACATGAATATTTAAAATACTTTGAATTATAAATATGATATTTTATATATTATTCAAAAGTTATGATTATACATCTTTATTATACTAATGACATACATGTTGATTGTAGTGTATGTACATGTTCATATTGGTTACGTTACGTATGTACATGTTCATATACATGTATGTTTAATCTAGTTAATTGTAGCGTTATTTGATATTTTGACATGAAACCCTTCAAATAGAAATTATTAATTGTTTATTTGTCTTCAAAGTTTATAAAACTCTTCATATATATATTTTGGTTATTACGTTTTATTGGAAGGATGTTTGTGATACTAAGTGTATTTGAGTAAACGTTTATTTGAAATAAGTTGTTCATCATAATTATTAAATTGTTGAAATATATCTTAGCGTGGTTTGAAATTGATTTGGTGTAAATGTATTACTGTAAATATATTAATGTTGTTTTTTTAGTACTTGATTTAATTATAGTTAATTTTCTAACATTAGACATGTTAGAATGTGTTGCATCATTATATATTTTGTGTTATCGCATAAATTGATTTAAAATATCTGTAAATAGTGGCTGTATTTTTCTTCCTACTTCGAGACGGGTTACCTGTGGCCGGATCGTTAGTCCATGTTAGATTGTGCACGTGAACAAGGAACTAGACTTAACATAGTGTTGACTATCCAGAAATCATGGGAGCGAAAAGTCATACTGGTGTGCGAGAAGTCGGGAATCTATCGGCCGTTCAAGGATGTATTGATACGAAAGACGCGTACAAAGAAGAGCAATTGTCCATTCGTGCTGAACGGGGTGATGCAAAAGGACGGGTCATGGATGTTGTATGTGGTCTGCGGTACACACGATCATGATCTTGCGACGAGCTTGGAGGGTCATGCCTATGTCGGACGCCTGACTGAGGAACAAAAGAGGCAGGTCATGGCATTGACGAAAGCGTCCGCAAAGCCAAAGATGATTATGGGCTTCTTACGACAGACATATAACATGGTCTTTACATCGAGGAAGCAAATCTACAACGTCCGACAGCAGTTTCACGCTGAAGAGATGGATGGTATGACTGTAACCCAGTACACCCTCTCATATTTGTTGAGCTTCGGTTACTACGTCAATCCCCGAAGGCTACCTGGACATGACGATGTGGTTCAAGACTTGTTTTGGGCTCACCCTCATTCCATTCATCTGCTGAGCTTGTTCCCTTATATCGTCATCATGGATTCGACATACAAGACAAACAATAAGCATAACATGTAAAAGATACAAAGAAAAAAATACGAAATGACTGTAACATGGAAATACAATTAATGATAAGGTTAAAAAAACTATTATCAATAAAAACTTTGAAAATTGAAATTTGAAAAATGTTAAAACTTTCAAAAACCAAATTTAAACCGGTTGAAATTTGAAACGGAAATTTAAATCACATTTGAAACGAAAATGAGCGAGCGGGAGGGAAAAGCCGCCTTGGGAAAGGGGCTGCTTTCTGTGGGGTCAGAACCCGCTGCTTTTGGCGTGGTCAGAAGCCGCTACTTTATGCGGCTTTGGGAGCCGCGCGCTCGGATTGCCATCGTGGAAAATCCGGCGGCTCCCGTTTCTTCTCCATTTTTTATTTGGTTGGTCCGATTTACCCGAGCCTCGGATTCCACCTATACACCCGATTTAACTCTCATTTTTTTCCTATAAATACCCAATCCATTCAACTCTTAAACTCATGATTCAACTCTCACTTTGTACTATCTCTTTCACATTCTCATTTTAAACTCTCTTTCACACTTTTATTTAGTCTCTCATAATACAATTATACAAGATGCCTCCAAAAGACGCTAATCAAGGGGGAGGACACTCATCATCATTATGGGTATGTTTTATTCTATATTTATATTTGATATCTATATTTAGAAGAAAAAAATTGTTAGAAGGTTAGACATTTATGTAGAGAATAAAATAATTAGAAATATTTTGGACTTAGACTCGCCATAAATTGTTATTATTTTGTTAACTTAGATTTTTTGTTTCGTAATTTCCGTTATAATTTTAGTACTCTCCATTTAGCATAGTAGCATAATAAACTAAATTTAATAAATAACTAGAAATACTTTGGACTTAGGCTCGACATAAAATAATATTTTATAGTTTTAATACTCGTCATTTAGCATAGTAGCATAATAAACTAAATTTGGTTAATACTTGGAAAAAAAATGATTACAAATATTTTAGACTTAAGCTCGCCATAAATTGATATCGGATTGTATTTATTATATAGAATTTTTGCACTATCGGATTGTATTTACTATATAGATTATATATATAGCATTATCCTAATAATATTTTTATAAATTAATGTAAATGTTGTTAGAGAACATTCTCAAGGGGGATTGGCTTTGGGGGTTCCAGACACGTTTGTGACCGCGGAGTTACACAATCGGCTCGCGCTCGGAACGAAGCGCGAAGGAATCAAGAGAGGCAACAAGAGGAGCAGACGGACCTCCCTCACGTGTATGGGCATGATCATGCCCAAAGCGCATCACCGCCCCTACCTACCCATCAATCATGGACCACCCCTCGAGCCAGCACAAGTGTTGTTCCCTCGATGCGTACAGCTGCCTCCGACAGTAGCAGGTTGAGGACACCATCCAGACAGAGCATTTCTAGCATGGAAACCAATGGACCTTCGTCCTCAATGTTGCGCCGCTCTGCCAGCACCAGACACGATCAGGAGTCATCTAGTGCATCCTCCTCTCATGCAACTTCCTCCCATGAAACTACCAATATAACGGGAGAACATACGGAGGGTGACAGTCCATACGGTGGGCCTGAGGATCGCCAGCAGCTATGGGATTACGACACGCACGTAGCAGAATTTGTGTATGGGGATGACGATGAGGGACCTTACGTAACTGTCTACTTTAGTCTTACCATATCCATTTTTTTAATACTTGTCTTAATATTTTATTTATGCATGCACGTCCTAATTTTTATTTTATTTTAAACATTTATGCTACAGAAAAATAAATGCTTAAGGGCGTTGATACGGTCAAAGGCCCTAGATTTCTGGACTCAAAAAATCGCGGAGGATAACAATGCAAAGTGGTATAGGCTAGAAGCTTGCATCGGCCTCCTTGTACTTTTGAATCTGAAGTACAAGGGGATGGACAATGCCCTCATATCGGCCTTTGTGTAGCGATGGCACCTGGAAATAAACAGTTTCCACTTTCCATGGGGTGAAATTACCATTACACTCCACGATGTCTTTAAGATCTTGAGAATGCCAATCCAAGGTCGTGCTGTAAATGCACCATTGGATAAAGTCGAAATAATTGTAGATATCATCTCAAGGCTGAACATTCCAATAGAAGTGGTAAAAAGAGCATCATCGTCATCTGGTTTTAAGTGGCATGATCTGAATAACATTTTGACGACCACTGGGCAATCCGATAGTGTTATAGCCTTCGGGTTTTTGGCCGTTTTGCTTGGCAGCACTTTGTTTTCCGACAAGTTGGGGAACAAAATCAAGCTCTGATTATTTCATCTGCTATGGGATCATAATGCCACGGGGCAATACACTTGGGGTGCAGCTATGCTTGCGTACTTGTATAGAGAGCTCGGTATGGCAAGCCGTGCAAATGCCGCTCAAATATCTGGTTGTCTTTTTCTTCTTCATGTAAGGATCCAAAACTCTTTCGTTTATTGTCATCTCAAATAATTATTTTCCCAAGTTTGCTTATTTTCGTGTAGGACTGGATTTGGAGCTATTTTCCAAAGTTTAGGGGCCACTTGAATTTGTCTCAGAACGACCCGAGAAATGAAGGTCCATTGGCGGCCCACATCGATCCTTGATCGCCGAAAGAAGGATGTAGCATCAGGGTCAAGGAAATGAGGCTTGCACTGGACTTATTACGACCTGACGAGGTACTATAATTTCTCTAACGAGAAGATAATTTCATTATTCATTTTACATTGGTTTTCATTTAAATTTACACGACACAAGCTCAAACTCTTATGTGTACAAGTCGTATGGATGTCGTGGGACAATCTCGAACTACGTCACTACCGCACATCGATGTATAGAGGAACCCTGAGGTGCATGAAATTCAGTGAACCTTACATGCCTGATCGAGTGACTCGTCAATTCGGTAAGGTTCAACCGATTCCCATTGACCCGATTCGCCCCAGGAGTAGAATCAGAAAAATGCACCTCAAGAATTACAAGGCAGAGTTCTTTCTCACGGACGACCATTGGGATGACTTGCCCAACTACCAATCCCCGATTTTGACGCTACCCAATTGTTCCACAAGCATGCAGACGGTGGATGGCTACGTTTCGTGGTTGCAACCTCTTTCTCATCCTTACATGTATGCGGATTCCAAGAATGTGATGGAAAACGAATGTCTCGTGCCCGCATACATAGAAACCGTTATCAAAATTAACAATATACAAGGGATAGTTAACGAGACCCTGCACCAGTTGGATGCAATGCCAAACATGAATATCGCAGTAGCGGCGCTTAAGCGGATCCAAGCGCTTGTGAATGTCCAACCGGTTGAAGCTCCGGTTGCAGAGGCTGCTGAACCAGAAGGATATGTCCCAGTTCCCGAAACACGATCCGAGGAGCACGAGACACAGTATGGGCCAACCACGGGTCCAAGCATAGGTGGAGGGCATCAGGCTCCATACTTCGGCCAAGAATTTGGGCAAGCATTCCAAGGCCCACCGTTCGCACTGTCGGCTGGAGGTCCAAGCTTTGGGCAAGCATTCCAAGGCCCACCGTTCGCACCGGCGACAGGAGGTCCAAGCTATGGGAAAGGATACCAAGGCCCGCCGTTCGGAGTGCTGACAGGGTTCGGGGGGCAGTACGAGGAAACAAGTGGATTCATGGATTTACTTAGGTCTGGCCATGGGTACGGGCAATACAGGGAAGTGTATCCTCCAACATACGGGACAGGTTTTGGGCAAGGGTATGAGGGGTCGTACGGAAGAGAGAATGAGGGGAACAATTGAATATCTTTTGTATAACCCTAAATCTAAATTTTATGTACTTTATTTCAATTAGTATTTTCATTTTCCTTTCTATGTAGTATATAAATCTATAATTTAACTCTAACCCTCACACAAAACCACTAATTTTTTTAACGATATAATTTATATTTAAAAAAAACGTTTATTCAAATGTATGAATTTTGTTATATTTTTCAAATATTCGCATAAACACTCATAAAAATAATACCCAAAAGAATAATACCACTTAATTTATATTTAAAAAATTTTAATTTTAAAAAAATTAACGGCTTTTATAGCCGTTGTTTTTTTTTTAAAGAAAAAAAATTATTTTTAACGGCTTTTAAAGTCGTTACTAATTTAAAAAATGAAGGAAAAAAAAACAAAAAAAAGTGTAACGGTGACTATCACCGTTGTTAATTTAGAAAATGAAAAAAAATAAAAATTGTAACGGTGAGTATCACCGTTGTTTAATTATTAAAATAAATAAATAAAGTAACGGTGACTATCACCGTTGAAATGAACAATCTGCACATTTTCCAACCCGGTGGAAGTAGTAATCCCCGTGTAGATTACAGGCGAGCAACGGAGAGAGAAAGGAGAGGAAATGGGTGAAATGGGAATAGGTTCGGGTAAGTGAATGTGAAATGGGTCGGGTTTGACTGAAAATTAAAATGGTAAAAAAAGCCAAAAACATTAAATAATGAAGGACAAAATGATAATTTAATACATTTAACAGAGAGTTGACAGATAAGTGGGAATATGTGGCATTTTGCTAATGGATTGGTATATTGGGGTGGTTTCCGGTAAATATGCATAGGTCGGGTGGTTATCGGTAATATGACCTATTTGGCGGGTGGTTTTCAGTATTTGACCCTAGGATATGAATAATTTATAATGAAACAAGATATTATAATGTAATTAAGTATTTTGATATATATAATTAGATATAATATTACAAATTGTTATAGTATTTTATGAAATTATTATACTTGAATATAATATCTAAGATATAAAATCTTATACTCCCTCTGTCTAATATTACACGTCTTTTTAGAGTTTGATACAATATTTGTAAGAAACTAAAAACTAGTCTAATATACCCCTATTAAATTGTTTAAAAGCAACTCTACAATTTCTTGAGTGAATAAATTATATTAATAATTAAGGGTAAAGTTGGAAAAAAAATACGAAAAATAGCTTAAAAGACAACTATTTTTAGACAAAATCTTAACGCTAGAAAGACATAATTTTAGAAGGAGGGAGTATATAATAGTAATGGATAATAGAAAAAAAAAAGAATAAAAGTTGTTTCTTTTTATGCATGATGATGTTCATGTCAAGAGTATCAATGAGAAGAAAATTGATAGACACTTGCTATTTCACACATCAGGTAAATTGGTATTTACCGCATCGCTTCGCCCATGACGGACCAAATATATCAGTCCGTGACGGACATAAGCAATCTGCGCATCACGGACGGATCAACTTCGTCCGTGACGGACGAAGTTGCTGCCCTTAAAAGCAACAACTTTGTCCCCTTCGTCATTTCACCAACAATTTGCTGCTCCAACCCTCTCGCTCTCTCCTCCATTCCATCTGCGCGCTCTTCCTTTCCATCCGTCACGTCCATGACGAACCATGTCCATCCGTCTGTGACGGACCAAAGTGATTCGTACATGACGGATGGATCACTTTGGTCCGTCACGGACAGATGCACATGGTTCGTCACAGACGAAACGGTACATGAAATAGCAATTTTACCCGTGCGTGAAATAGAAATGGTGAATTGACACCCCCATAGGAGGGAGTTTTAGTAGGCCTTTGCCTTTTAGTATATGATTTCTGGTACCATTTTGGAGTTGCCTGCCATATGTGTTTGTGATTTGGAAGGAAATTTTGGATCAATATATACAAAATGAGGCCTTCCTTGCATTGAATTGTATAGTCCTTCCTCGACATTTGCCTTTACACTCGCAAATATATGGCTGTACAAATTTAGGCTGGTAACATAACAACGGTCCATTCATATAAAGGTCATTTGATCGACCAAGCCTGCAGTAATCCACTTATAAACTGTATCAGATACCATTAACTTCATGTCACCCTGAAATAAAACAAGTAACACAACAGAAAATTCTGAATTTCTTAATTACTTCCATCATAAACTCCATGAATGATTCTAGTTGGAATCTGCAAACACAAACAGCCATTGATATCAAGCACCTTCAGATTCCAGCCTCTCCTTCATGCAACGCCTTTGATCTTCAACCATCGACTCAAAAACCTCCAAGAGATTCTCCAACCCTTCTAATGTGCTCTTCTTCTCCCCGAACGCCTCCAGCGCATACACAGTGCTCTCAAGGGTCGACAGGAAACCAGGCTTCGGCTCATTCCGGACTTCTCCATACAAGCTCGCCTTATCAACATCTAATCTTACACATGGCAAAAGCCTTAACCATGGATTCTCATTGTAAATTCTGTTCGCCTTTGCCCAAGTCCCATCCAAAACAATTAAGTTCTTCACACTGAAATCGACTTCCTTGACATCAACCGAGTTCTTGGCTGGGAAGAGAACTGCTGTTCCAGGTGGAATGGTGATTTCAAACTCTTCAAACTCCATGCCCCCAGCTTCTTGTGACCTTTGAAATTTCTTCACAATAAACCCTTTTTCCCGAAGTTTTTGGGACACTGAGAAGTTCATGATTTCTTCAAGCTTGAGAATCGCAGTCTGTTGTTGTACCATGCAAGGACTAATGATGGACCTGATTTTTCCATATTTCTCAATGCTAATACTAAACCAGGGATGTCCTGAAACCTCTTTGTTCTCAGAGGCATTTTCACAAACAGGTTGTGTGCACTCTAACCCCTCCCGTTGAATGCCTGCTTCCAAAGGCTGTATATCAAACCGAGCTTCGAAGTTAACGTCGAAGACAGTAGCTACAATCAAATTCTTCAGGCCTAGCGTCGCAATTCTCGTGGAATTAAGCGGGTGCTTCTTCTCCAAACTGTGCTGGAGAATGGTTACGCTCACTTGGTTATCCAGATTGGGGGATTTGATCCTCGAGCAAAGGCAGATGCTGATGGGCTTCGAGCAATTTGGGCAAGTGGGTCTCTTGGATTTGAGCCCCAAACTCGTGTTCATGGCTGTTGGTTTTGAGAAAGTCAGCGGTTTGCTATTCAGAGATGACGAGGAGAATAAGAATTTTCTTCCATAACTGGATGTCAGCGATCGAATTGGGCATCTCATATGAAGTGGCATCAAATTATCAATTTAATTTCGTGTTCTCCAATTCGGTCAACAAAGCGCTATCTATGAAACTCACAAATGGAAGAACAATCCTCCTACATTGTAGGAGACACATATGAAAAAGAATAAATAAATCACTTCCTAAACAATTAAAATTCCCTTTGCAACAAAAAAACAAATCTGTTCAAATCTTCATAAAAACAGAACAAAACTAAATATCTAAAACTACAATCCTACCTAAGTAAAACACGTAAATTAATAAAACTAACTAAAATGACTAATAAACATTGACCGCGACGGGGCTACGGACGTAACGCTTGCCATCGGACCACGAAATCCCGCCAAAAACGTAGCCATCCGAATCATACTCGCCTCGCACCGTAACCTTGAAGCTCTTCTCCTCCCCTTCTTTCTCGAACGTCAGACTCTGCGGGTGAACCGAGATGGAAGCCCCCGCCGGGTGCCTAACCGAGACCGAGTAGGTTCCCGGGGGACCCACGTTGGTGACCCGCCTCTTCAACGTGACCGAGGCCCCTGGCCGGAGGTGTGGGACCGAGAACGACGGGTAGTTGAAGTGGCGGAGCGTGTCCTTGTGGTGGTGGCACTTGTAGTGGTGGCCCTCTCCGATGAAGGGCGCCAGTTGGGTGTCGTTGTAGCCGATGGAGCAGAGGAAGTGGAGGTAGTCCTTGGTTGAGAGGTCGTAGACCAGGCCCGGGTCCATGGCGCGGTTGGGCCGGATGTGGCCTGAGCCGTGGGCGAACGGGTTGGTCTTGGTGTTGTCGCTTTGGTCCGTCATTGGGCTGACTGTGTTGTCCCTCGTCCGTGCTGCACTCACATGGTTAATTAGGGTAGGTTTGGATTCCCGGACATAATGTATTAAATTGTGTTATTTTACATTAATTTGGCAAGATAATACGGCTATCCTTAGTCTAGAGACCTAAAAATGCATTAACATTTAATTATATGTTTAGCAATTAGGTATTTACATCCTTATTCTAATAGAATTCTAACGTATTCATTATAGCTAGCCTAGTATATATATAAGGCTGGTGTGGATTTATTATAAGTACCTGAAGTCATGAGGGCGGAACGAATAGCGGCGGGGCTCCAGTGAGGGTAAAGGGTCTTGAGGAGGCCGACGACGCCGGAGACGTGGGGGCACGACATGGAGGTGCCGGACATTGTTATGTACGGAATCCTCCGGTGGTCTCCATCCTCCTCCGTCGGGCTTATCGCTTGGCTGTACGCTGCTATTATGTTCACTCCCGGTGCCGTTACATCAGGCTGTACGTGTATATATATCATACACATCAATAAAACTACGTACAACGAACTTTGTAAGAGAATATGCATCAATTATTGACGAAGGCATGCATGCAATTAACCTTTAGGATCTCAGGGTTAGCGCGGTTAGGGCCTCTAGAGGAGAAGGCAGCCATGGCCGGAGCCGGCTTCGTGTTCAAAGCAGCCGTTGCGGGCGTAAGGTAAGCCATTGGCTCCCTAACATCATTATCATGCATGTTTGATTAAACAAGATTCAACTTGGATATAAATTAGTACGTAGTAGTATTGTAACATAGTAGAGTAGAGTACCCGGTAGAGTTGATGTAAGCAAAGACTTGAGCACCATCGGAATAGTTGATGTGGGAGGCAGGAAGGATATGGGGGTCGGAAATGAGCTCGTTGCCGCTAGCCGCGTCGTTGCAGAGGATCAAGCCCGCGGCCCCAGCCAGGTGCGCTTGCATCCCCTTGTCCACGCGGGCGTTGTCTCCTCTAAGACATGCCAAGATCTTCCCCTCCACCATGCTCCCATCCAACGTTCCCGGTTTGCAAAGCAAACTAATATTCATCAATCAAATTAACTACCACAACATATTAATTACAAGCATAACATTAACGTACACCTAAGAATTGTACGTATACAAAAAATACATGTACGTACGCTTCTGCAGCCGATGCATTGTCAAGCTTCGCTTTGTCGCCAGATATGAGCGGATAGTATGTATTGTTCTTAAGAGCCACCGACACACTTGTTCCCTACATGATAAACTCATCCAATTTTAAATTATTTTTTTTATCTAAATTTAAAATACTATGAATAAGATGTAACATTTTTTACAAAACAAACACGAGCCTTTAGATTTTACTTGCTCTTATTTTATATTATAAACCTTAAATTAGGATTAATAATTAAAATTTAGAGTTAAAAGTTTAGGACTTAAGATTTAGGGTATAAGGATTATATTTTAAGATTTAGAATTTATATTTTAGAATTTAGGGTATAAAATAAACAAGTTTAACCTATACATTAACTTGTATAAGATGATGTAGAGGATTTAAACTGTACCGTTAATGACAAGCCCAATCCAAGTAATTAGACGAACAAAATTCCTTAAAACAATAATATTAAAATGTAACATCGTGGAATATACATATAACATATACTATCTGATCCTAGAATCTCTATAAAAAAATTGTTAGATAGAAAGTACTAAATTCATTTAAACTATTCAAAACACAAGTGAAGGATATATGTACCTTGAAGCGAAGACCGTTGGCAAGCATAACAAAGGCTTGGAACTCACGGTCGATGGTGCTAGCACCGGTGGTCAAGATCCAAGGGGCCACATTCGTGACGGAGCCCGGCACGGGCCCGTCGTTTCCCGCGGAGCAGACGACGTGGACGCCCTTCCTGACGGCGTGGAAGGCGCCGATGGCGACAGTGTCGTCGAAGTAGTTAGTGACGCTGCCCCCGAGCGAGACGGAGATGACGTCGACACCGTCGTGGATGGCGTCGTCGAAGCCCGCGAGGATGTCGGAGTCGAAGCACTCGCCCCCGCTGAAGGGCGCCCAGCACACCTTGTAGGCCGCCACCCGGGCCCTCGGGGACCCGCCCTTGACCGTGCCCTTGCCCACCCCCAGGACGCTGGTGTTGGGGACGGCGTTGCCGCCCACCGTCGAGAGGGTGTGGGACCCGTGCCCTTGCGTGTCGCGTGGCGAGAGGTCCGACGCGTTGATTTTCCCGCCGGCTCCCACGTAGCCCCTTGCGTAGAACCTTGCCCCGATCAACTTCCTGTTGTAATTAACAATCATAATTTCCAAATGATCGAGATGCATAGTATATATATACGTTATAACTTGCAATATAGTATTATTTTCAATTTCATACAATTCTAGGTATTATTAATTCTAGCGTTCGTAACTTGATTGACATAGTTCAAATAATATAAATTAATACAAATGTTACGTACGTACGTAAATTAATTTTTGTCACATCGTTCATAAAGATTCAAACTTAATTAGGAAATTAACTAACCTGTTACACTTGAAATCGGTACCACCATCTACACAGGCACCTGTGTACCTTTCGGGAATAGGTCCGTAACCAGTGTCATCAAAGCTTGTAGATTCAGGCCAAACACCTATAATACAATGACATAAGTTCATATATATACATATAGTATATTGTAAGATATTTAAGTAATATGTTCTATGTTTACCAGTATCAAGATTGGCGATAATAGAATCTTCACCAAATCTGGCTTCACTCAACAAAGAATGGGGTAAAGTAGTGCCGTTCTTTGACAACATCATAAAATCCCATGAATGGGTGGTGTGCAACTTCTTAGGTTTGTCCAAGAACACT
Organism: Rheum nobile; assembly: GCA_027886185.1. Classification (NCBI taxonomy): domain Eukaryota; kingdom Viridiplantae; phylum Streptophyta; class Magnoliopsida; order Caryophyllales; family Polygonaceae; genus Rheum; species Rheum nobile. Next base: position 4,498,156 of record WOAB01000041.1, read on the forward strand.
GAAACCACTTTTGAATGCTCTGCCAATAATCAAATCAAATTAAAACAAAGTAAGCAATCAATAAACTAATTAATTAACCTAGCATTTTTTTAGTATGTATACTTGCAATCTCAGCAGCCTCGTCCTCTTCAAGCATGGCAGAAAACCCATTTATGTATTTCTTGTACGAGTAGAATATTGCATCCTTGGCCTTCTCGTGACTGCACAAAAATACATACATACATACATACATGAACCGTAAGATTCACTAACTTTTTATGTACGATTTAACCATAATTAATTACATACCTTCCAAGAAAGGAAGCAAGGAATTGGTGATGCGAGTCTGTTGCGCGCTGGAAGTCGTTTTCGGTGGGATTTGGGCCATGAGAATGTGCTCCCATATACACAATGTACGGCTGCATACATATGTAGAAGATAAACACACATAATTAGCACCATGTTTTTAAGGAAATGGATATGGAATATTCATAATGTATAATGAAGATGAAAGAGTGCCTTTTTTGCTGCTGCAAATGCAGAGGAGGCTTGGAGAAGGAAGAAAGCCAGTAGAAGAACAGTGGGAGAGTATTTTTGGAACCCCATTTTCGATGGGTTTGTGTAATTGGGAAGATGAATAGCCGATTAGGGTTTAAATATATGGTGTTTGGAAGATATTGATAGATTCTTGAGTTAGAGAATCTTGTATGGATTACAATTTCAAGACTCAAATCTTTGATGATAATTTTATCATGTAGTTAAAAGTAATCTAGCTCTATATATTAGACATACATATATATTAAGGTAAAAAACACAAGTGAATCTAAATTATTGTTAAGGTACGTACGTATGCAGAATGATATAGATATATTTGTTTGTTATATATGATTTTCAAAATTATTATTTTTTAAACTAGTTTAATTTTTGTATTTTACTGTGCAGTCTATAGACATGCTCATTTTATTTCATTGTCATAATTATTCCCTATATTCAATTTTTCTGGGATCAGTTAAGATCTTTTTTTTAATGATTTTTTTTTCCTGGTAAAAAATCAACATCAGATTTCAATAACAGAATGCTTTAACTAATTTTGAGGGATGTGTTGATACCCACCAACTAATCCAACTCCATAAATTATCATATTATAAAAAAACGTTATTTGTATTTTTAAACTAATAACGTACTAGCTAAGTAGCTATGGTGTTTGGAGGGAATTGATAACGTACATGCCCCAGAAAATCCTCCAGATTAAGGATTTGCGCCGGGAGAAAGGGGGTCAATAAGACCCAGTTCCAGCCGTCCCCCAACCAACACTCAGCAACAGTAGCAGCAGTGGGATAGCCGAAGTCGCAACCTCCAGCAACGGAATGTTCAGTAGCCAGGGGTGTAACCAGAAGAAAGTCGTTTGGCCATTACCAACCGCCACTTGGAGACCTTTAGACAAAAGTTGGGCACCTTGGATGATCCCCTTCCACAAATAAGATTGACGATCCTGCTTCTGAAAAATATCCAGATCAAGTCGGCCACTGCAGTACTTACCTCGAATCACACGACTCCAAAGGGAGCTAGGCTCCTGAAGAAGGCGCCAACCCAATTTAGCCAACAGAGCATAGAGCGAATACCCAAACCACCATCACGCACGGGCTTCTGCAATTGCTCCCACGAGAGAAGATGTATCCGCCTCTTATCCGCAGTCGAACCCCAAACAAAATTGCGGATTTGCTGATACAACCGATTTACCTCTGTAAAACCCCTGTTGGCTATCATTGATATGTTCTACCATTCATATTTCGACGGTACTTCAAATTCCTGTGAAAAATTACGTGTTACCTGAAAGTTGCAATAGATGGTGATATTTTCACAATCAAAGCTGATTGCCAGAGTTCAAGTTTGCCGATTTTTTCCCTTTAATTTAAACATCATCTTTGCGCTAATAGAAATATAAACATGAAAAAATTATCGTTTTCATTAGAGTTGTTTAACTCAAGCTAGCTAATTATGAAAAGGGAAAATAAAGATAAAAGGAATCTAGATAAGGATGTCATACATTGATTCCACCGGTTTGAAACCAGAATTCAACATACGTTAACATACCATATGATGAAAAAATAATCCTAGCTAATTCTCTTGTGAACCGGATTAGGTATTAGAACCAAACGCCACCTCTAGCTAGCTTCTTGATTATCTTAATTCCTTTGTTTCACTTGTTTCTTGAGGGTTTAGAGGTTGGCGCTGGCTTCATCAATTGGATCCCCAAAGCCTTCTCAACTCTGGGATCTCTGATGGCTGAAAATTCAAGACCCAAACAAGAAATGAATTGTTGTGAAAATCGAAATATTGGAGGTGTGCAAGATGACAAGTTCCAGAGCTTACCACATTTGAAGCAGAAGAAGAACATGTTTGAGGTGATCCAGAAGCAGAATATAGCCTGCAGCATACGATTTCGTGTTGAGAATTAGTTGACTCTAAGATCAGGGCACAAACACGAACAAATCGTTTATGTTTAGACACGAATGACGTGACATACGTTAGGCCAAGACACGGTAATAGGTATCCAAAGAGCGATGTAAGCCCTTCGAGTGTTTTTCGACGACTCAACAAGAGGATCTCCTGTAGGATTTTTCATGAATAACTGCATACCATTACAAATATAGGCCTTACTTAGCTGTCTTTACAGTGCCACAAATGCAGATTCATCTAAATGTTTTCGGATTAGATTGAGATGAATGAATTATAAATCATTACCTCCAATTGAATAAGAGATAAGAGTGCCATGGAAACAGGAAAGATATACATGTCATCTGGAATGGAGAGATCTGTAAACCACAGTGTTCCCCCTGTTTTGAATGATGGAACTTTTTCTATCATGTTTAAGAGCTACAAGATAATCATTATCATCAAACAAAAGATTAAAAAAGATATGGAAAGTCTGTCTAGGAATTAAATTTCTGCTTAGTGCAGCTTGTAGAGAAACAAAATGGAAGGAGTTATCTGCATCTTACAGCAAGGCCAAAACATAGGACAAGAGGGATTTGGACAATTAATTCCGTATATGGAGAAACAGCGCTACTGCAGACATCGTCAGATGACTATATATCAATAAACTCATTCACGAAGAAGACTATCAAATGCTCAAGAAGCAAGAGTTGTCCAATGATTTAGCCAAACATTTAAAAGCAGCTAGCGTACCTTTTAATAAGCTCTTTTATCCTCTTGTTCCCTGCAGCGACAGCTCGCGGATCCTTACCCTGTAAAGAGTTAACTATACATGTTATATGATATGATATTCATCAAGACATTGCCATCAAACTCAATCAATGACAATCCACTCATGACACATGGACAAATTGCCATTAGAAAAACAAGGGTGCATTTGACTATCATACTATGAAAAAGGTTCAACAGAAAAGATATATCACCGTTGCTTCCACTTGCTTCAGGATCATGGCACACTGTGACAGTATCACCTGCAAAAACAATCAATTTTTAGTTCTTACAAATTTGAGCTTAGCTTCGGAATTTCATTCAAATTGTAGCACTCTTCAATCCAAACTCCAGACATTGGAAAGCTAATGTTAGACTTTGATAGAACTCTTGTTGACAGATTAACACATTCTGATAAAAACAAGCGATGTTGTGGTACCGAGATGCAACATGTTACATGAATCAATGATCAAATCAGGAAATTATAAACATGGTTCGGTACCGAGTACTTTGATTTTTGCTTCCTAAGTACATATATGTAGAACGGGAGTGTAGCTCCACGAATCAACAAAGTAGCAATAGCAATGGAAGCCCACCTATCACAAAAGCAATACATGAATCTCTTCAGACAAATTCCAGTAAAATCTTCCAGGACATAAATTCCAAAGCATATGAATGAAGGAAAGTAATGCAAACAATAGACATTGACCTACCAATTTAACCCACTAACAGAATGAACGCCACCGATTAAATATTGCACAGCAGCAACTGGGAATGCTGAATCAGCAGCTCCAACGGCAACCTCAAGCATAGAGGCAACAGCTTCATTCGCCTCTCCAGAAGACGTTGATATTTCCCTTCTCAAAGATACGCCATTTCCGAACCCATAAGGTGTTCGACGAAATGTATTGTTCACATAACATCCAAGAGACCTCCTCTGGTTCAAAAAAGTTTCCATCTTTGACCTAGATGAGTGCAACTCTTCGGATTTTTTGCAATCATCGTAATGAGAAACGTAAGTGAACGAGGAGGGATTGAATCTACGAGCTAGCAGTGTAGATCGAATTGAGAGGCTACGCCTGTAAGCCATAGAAACCATAATTCACGGGACCACGGGACAGTAATCACCAATACGGTGAATAATGGTGAAGATTGCAAATTAAGAACCCAGTTGGAGGTCATGATTTCTACAAACCCTAAACCAGGATGTTATAGCGAGCTTAAAAGGGAAGTTTGATAGTACGAACGCGGTCTGGGTGGTAAAGCATGTGTATTCTGTTGCCGAATTTGTCAACAGATTAGCGTAGCCAGTAACAATGGTGGTTCTCAATGGGATTTTCAAAAAACAAGAGAGAGATGTGAGCACGCCAAATGATCACTCCTCAAGCACGCGGTTGATGTACGACACGTGTCATGTCGATTAACCGGTTAAAATTAACCATACTTTAATGTATAATTTATTATGGGTGTGATTGTGATGAGAAAGGCCCTTATAATACAAAATAAGAATAGCTCTTAGTTGTTAGATCAGATTAAAAACTAAAAAAAAAAGTGCGGAGACCCTTTTGTACATGCCTTTGTTTTTTGAACATTACTGACAATGTGCAAGTCGGAGGCCTAAAAGTGCAAGCTGATGACTTGAAAAGTACAAACGAATGCAACACTTCTGTGCATGCAAATTCAACATTTTGTGCATGTATTTTTTTGGATTGGAGTGCAAGTTATTGACTTAAATGTGCATGCGAATTATTGTACATGTATAACTTGCATGCACTCTCAGTTGAACTTGCATGCACTCACAACACATAAAGCATGCACTTGATTTCACATGCACTCAAAAGTCAAAAGACATATAAGTACATTCAAATGCATGCACTTCAAAAGAATTTACATGCACTTTCGGTTGAATTCACATGCACACTCCTAGTAGAATTTACATGCACCAATTTTCTAATTCGTATGCACTTTTCAGTTGAATTTCCATGTACTCCCAATAAAACTTACATGTATTAATAACACATAAAGCATGTACTAGATTTCACATGCACTTGAAAGTCAAAAGGCATGCACACTCAAAGGCTTGCCCTTCTAATAGAGTTCACATGCACCCAAGGGTGGTCTGGTGGCCGGCGGTGGTCCGGCGACCGACGGTGGTTTGACGGTGGTCCGGCGACCGGCGGCGGTGGTCTGGTGACCGGTGTCGGTGGTCCGGCGACCGGGGGCGGTGGTCCGGCGACCGACGGTGGTGGCCCGATGACCGGCGACGGTGGTCTGGTGGTCGGTGGTGGTGCTCCAATAGTCAACTCTTTGAATTAAGGACATGTGCATAACACATGACTTTTAATGAAAATTCAATCATAACATTTGATTGATTTCTAATCCAATGATCTATATTCATCCTTATTTTATATCATATTAATCTTTCTTATATGACACTTATCCATTTATTATTACCCGTTTAGTGACAGATAATCTTTTCCCCGAGAATTTTTGTTCTGCTTTAAACTTAAATCAAATTTCGGGAAAAACTTTGAATTAAATAAGAACCGTTATTTCGTTCCAGTTTTATTGAATAACTTGCTTTCCAAAATTGTTAGAAACTATTTTTTTAGAAAAGAATATAATACTTGTCGTTTCGGTTCAAATCGAAAAAATTGTCGATTTAAACTAGGATAAGATTTTGATTGGAACAAACAAATAATAACAAATGTGGGACCCGTCATCTTGTTCCTCCCTCAAAAAAATCAATTCTGATTTTTATCGAAATTTTGGGTATGAGATGATCTGTTACTAAACAAATAATAACAAATGTTACATTGAAGAGATGGTGAAATAAAAAGTAATATAATTAATTATGATTTTTTGATTGAGTTGAAGATAGGGGAGGGGGGTTAAGTGTAGGCTTAGTTCGGAACAGCAACAAAATATAAATAATCTTTGAAATGATACTGATAATATAATTAAGATAAGTTATTATAGATAAACAAAACAAGTAGATAAAAAATTGAATATGTAAATATTAAAATTGGAGAATGATGAAATTGTAATTGTACTTTGAGATTTGCCTACATGACATAGCTCACGGATTGACACATACGTAAGAGATATAATTAAGGATTTAGTATAGTATATAGAATATAGATTAACATTGACACATGACATACCAATTTGATGATGTAGGCTCCGTTCAGGAACAACAACATTATACATTAAAATATATTATAATATATTAATTCTAAGACCATCTTTAACCATGACATTAAGAATATCATCCTTAAATAATGAAAATAAAAAAATGTCTTAAAATGTCAGATTTTTGTAAGAACCAATGTGAAAAAGTAGATGAGAGTACCATCTACTTGGTATTTTTTTATTGATTCACTACAAAAATCTGACTTTTTATTTTTAATTTTTTTTAAATGAGTATGATACTCACTACCCATATTATTGTTAAAGATGCTCTAAGATCATCTTCAATGGTGGTATTTTGGGTATCATAAATAATTTTAAAAAGATAAAAAAAAATGTAAGAATTGATTATAGAATCAAAGTAATAAGTGGAGGAAAAAAAAAAAAAGCAAGCCGGCCCTAGAAACGCTCCCTTCTGGGAGCGTTTCCTAGGAAGCCATCCATGGCTACCGGAGGACAGCGCCCACCGGAGACAAGCCGCCGCCTCACCGACACCCCGCCTCACCCCTGCTCCGACCGAGCTCCTTCCCCCCTGCTCCGACCGAGCCTAGCCACCACCAGCAGCTCCGCCTCATCGAGAACCGCTCCCGGGCTCCCGCCGCCTGCTCCTCTCCCCCCACCGCCTCCCTCTCCTCTCCTACCTCCCCTTCCCCGCTGCCTCCTTTCTCCCAGATCCAGACCCGCCCCTTCTTTCTTTCCCCTCTTTCCTCTTGTCTTCTTGGGAGTTCGGGTCCACTAGAGCCTCTGAACCGCGTCGGCTTGAGCCTTGAATCCAGATCCAGTTTGGGTCTGATTTCATCCTCTCTGCCCTCCCTCTCTGTCCGCCGCCGCCCTTCCCCTTGTCTTCCCCCTTTTCCCTCCTCCTCTTCCGCTGCCCTCCTCCCTCCCCTGTCCTCTGCCGTGTTTTCTTTCCCTTGTCCCCCGCCTTCCTCGTCTCTGTTTTGTTGCAGGTGATCCCTTTGGTTTTGATGTGAGATTGTTGTTTCGGTTCGAGATAAGATAGTGATCGTGTGATCCATGGTGGCCGTTCTGACGTTTTGCCTCCAGATTGTGTCTTGTTTCTTCTTTTCGGCTGTTGCAAACGACATGTTGGTGTTTTCCAACCCCTGTTTGAAGACCTTCTCGTTGATTTGCCTTGTTGGTTGCTTGCGCAGTTGTGTCTGTATTTTGTTTTATTTTTGTTGATGTGTTTGTTGTTTGGTATGTTTGTTGGTTGCTTGTCGGGTGTTCCGACGCCGTTTATTCGGCCTCTCAAGTCTCCAGGTTTGGTTGTTCTGGAGTCTTGAATTTTTACTTTATCAAAAAAAAAAGGTAATAAGTGGAGAGAAGTATCAGAGTACCTTTAACCATGGATTTGAGAGTACCATCCCCATTTAAAAATAGTAAAAATAAAATTAAATGTCATAATTTGGGTGGAAATCAAAAACATCATTGGAGAAAAGTATCACATATATGATACTTGGGGTGACAAATATCACTACACTTAATAAATGTGTCACTTGTACACTTACACATGGCCCTTTTCTATTTTTAGTATTGTTTAATGACATATGATGATGTAAAAAGGTAAATAAGAAATTTATGAGGTATGGGTATGAGATATCAGTCATACCCATATATGTGTTTGGTATATCCTGATATCGATATCAAACTGATATATGTTGTTTGGTATAGACAGATATCGATATCAGTGATATCAAAGTGATATCAGAGTGGTATTGGAGTGTTATTTTGATATCTTTCAGAAAATTGGTATATCAAACATATCATTCATACCCATATCTTGATATTCATACCGATATCCATATCCGATATCTCATATCTTTGATATCGATACCAAACGAGCCCTAAGAGTATCATAAAGTGATGTGGAAGAGAGAGAATGATAAAAAAAATAGTTTATGATACTTGAGGTGAGTACCATCATTAAAGATGGTCTTATGAAGATGGTACACACTCTTACACAATTTCTTACACCATATGACACAAATTAATGACAAGTGTCATCTTCTTTTTCTTTTATAAAAGATTTATATTAAAAGCAAATGGAAAAGATGAAAAAAATTATGGGCTCGGCCATGCCATAACAAAAGTAGATTAAAAATTAAAATAAGATACTCTAACAAATATCACTAATGTGAGATAGAGTATGATAAAATGAAGTGAAAGAGAGAAAAACACAAAAAAGTAAAATAAGATACTGAAAATGGGTATCACCATTGAAGATGGTCTAATAATCTATGTTCGATGGCTACATGCAAATAAGCTATTTTTTGTATTTTTTAATCTGAAAGGTCATTTCATGCATAGATTCTCAAACTACATTTTCTCAGCCTATTTCAACTATCAATAATATATTATTTAAAAAAAGGCTATTATAATGTATGATATAAATTAACCGAACAAACTCATAAGCGGTATATTTTGACAATGAATTAATTTAACCGTATAAAATGAAATTTATACAATAAGTAAAAGAATAATAGTAAAATAATTCATCTAGAATCGTATGAAATAAATTAATTTTTCAAACAAATCAACATCTACATCTACCACAACCAATATAACAATAGTTCAATTACAAAAAGGCATGTATCTTTGCGAAAACCACAACCTCCAACTAGGAAAGGTCCTTTGAAAGCCACTCGTAAATCAGTAAGTTGGACAAAACCACCACTTCAATGGATTAAGTTAAACTTTGATAGATTAGTAAGACATGATCTCTCTAACCCATATCGGATACAATTTTCGTAATCATTTAGGAGAAGTCATTTACCTAGATAGAAAACAAAGTCTATGTTCTTCGCCTTTAAAATCTAAGGCATACGCTGCACTTGAAGGTATTTGTAAGGCTATCTCTTTTAATATTAATTATCTTAGTATCGAGGGAGATAACTTGACTCTTATAAATTCTATTAAAGGTATTTGGAAAATGTCTTGGGAGAGCATGACTATTATCTTAGACATCAGGTTCCTCCTACAACAATTTGCTGGATTTTCTATTATTCATTGTTTTAGGATCCAACAAGGCCGCCGATTTCCTTGTTACCATACATGTGTCGCCTATTCTGCTTCGAAGCAATATTAAGGATTACATCACCACCCCTATTTCTCGAGAGCAACTACTGAGATCAAGATTACAACTTTACACTCGAAACTATTGATTTGATAGTGTTTGTAAGAAACTTGCAAAAATCATCCATTGTGATGATTTAGGTGTTCCTTTCTTTTTACAAGGGCACCATGTGTATGTCTCATATACAAAAATTATCAAGTTTTTAAATTAAATTTATTAATTTTAAATTGTACATGAGATCCAGAATATCCAAAGTATTTAAAAATGAATGATTGTGTAACCGTGGGTTGATATGAATTTCAACTTGTGAAAAATATTAATTACATAGGTTTTTTAGAAAATAATTAAATTTTAAGGTTAAACAAATTCAACAAAGTCATATTTAGTTGAAGATTTGTTACTGATAAATTAAAAATTATATAAAACCAACCATGACACTGAAATAAAATGGGCCTAGAAATGTTATGTTAGATTGAAAATTTACACATTATATATGTTTTTATTTAAAAATATATGTTATGCTTTATTAATAAAAAAATTATTAACAAATTATCCTTCTATTCGATCATAGATTAGATTATTATAGGCTCATACTATATACACGATAAAATTTTGCTGTACGCACGACATTCTGTACGCCAGAAATTGGCGTACGTAATGTCTTGGCGTACATAATATTTTATGATTTTTTTTGAATTTCTAATTTTTTTTTGAATTTCTGTACTTTTACATATACGTTGTATTATAGCATACGCTACAATACAACGTACATGAAAATAGTCGTTGGAAATGGCATGTACGTCATCCCATTGCGTACGCTAGACCATGGCGTACAGAATTAGCCGTTATTCCAACGGCTATTTTATGCCCTATAAATAGCAAGCCAAATCCCTCGTTTTCTAAAAATCCAAAACAACAAATCTTACAAGAAATGGCATATAATGAAAACACATCGAGTAGTGGAGAAGAGAATGAAGAATACGACGATCAAGATTTCGACGATGAAGATTTCGACGATGGCAATTTCGAGGTTAGTAATTATGGAATGATTAAGATTGAAATTAGTTATAATTAATATAGCTTAATTACGTATAGTTAATAATGGAATGATTAGAATTAAAATTAATGGAGAAGATGATGACGATGTTGCGGTAGAGGCCTATATTTATTATGTTAAAAGATAGATTAGTATTTAGTTATAGTGGATAAGATGATGACGATTTAGCGATAGAGGCCTATATTTTTTTTGATATATGTTAAAAGATTAGTATTTAGTAGTAGTGGAGAAGTTGATAATTGTTGTGAATTTGATATATGTTAAAAGTCCTATGTTTATTTTCAAAAGCGTTAAAAGAATATGGTAATGGAGAAGATGATGATGATGATTTAGTGAGATAAGCTATCAATTTGTTTTTCTTTAGTTTAGTTATGTATTACAATTATAGTTTTGTTTTATAGTTAATATTGGTTAGCTATAAACATATAAATTTCACAAATCGCAATCCATATATTGTAACATTATTGATTTTGTAAACATGTATAGGAGAAAGATTATGGAGATGAATTTCGTAACAATCTGAAGTGGGATAGCCGAGAGGAATTGATTGAGTGGGTTAAGAATAGGGGCAAAGATTTGATGATGGTTTTAGTCACTCGTAACTCAAATGTCAGAAGTGTTAGTTTGACGTGCGAGCATTTTGGTGAATATAGATCGGGGAGAAAGAAAGGTAGTGACTCAGAAGAGGAAGTTGAGATAATTCGTAAAACAAAGTCGAAGAAGTCTGGATGCACATTTGAGTTGTGTGGTGTTAGATTGAAGAAGAAGCCAGGGGAAGTGACTCATAAATGGATCATGAATGTGGTAGATGGATGCCACAACCATAAGCTTCCGACTAGCTTTCTTGGGCATGCATACATTGGCAGAATGACCCCGGATGAGGAGCGCCTTGCCAAAAGTTTGGGCGAGGCGTTCGTGACGCCTAGGACTATTGTTGCGGAGTTGAGGAACTTCTTCCCCGGAAATGTTACATCCATGAAACAAGTTTCCAACTTTCTGCAGAAGATGCATTATGAAGATCGTGGGGAATTGACGGTTACGCAATGGACTCTAAACTTTTTACAACAAAATAGTTACCGGGTATTTCCGCTTAGAAAGTTGTCTACGAAAGAGACTGATATCCTATTTTTTGCTCACCCGGACTCGCTCCACCTATTGAAGATGTTTCCGTACGTGGTAATTATCGACGCCACATACAAGACAAATAGGTATGTGATGGATTTGTGTTACAATTTCAACACAATTTAATAGTAGTGATTTATATCATCGATTTGAATTATATCTTATATTCTATGACTTCTTACATTCATTTGTTTTCTTACATTCATCCACAGGTATAACATGCCATTGGTGGAGATTGTCGGTTTCACTTGCACGCACAAGACTTTCAACATTGCGTATGCATTTACACGACAAGAAAAAGTTGTGCATTATAAGTTCATAATGGAGAAACTTTTGCGCTTGTTTAAAGATGCGGGTGTTATGCCGACCGCCATAATGACTGATCGAGAGAAGGATCTCATTAATGCAATTCGGATAGTTTTCAAAGATGAAGTAAAACACCTATTGTGTTGGGTGCATATTAAGCACAACATAGAAGCATATGCCTCCCCAATATTGAAGGATAAAAAACAAGTGAAAAGGTTTTGTGGCCAATGTTGGGCACTTTGGTGTTCAACCACGGAGGAAAGCTACGAAGAGAGGCTTGCGAAATTGAGGACATCGTGGAAGAGTGGCCTAGTTCGATACATTGACAAGACGTGGACTAATCCTCACAAGGAAAGCATAGTGAGAGCGTGGACTGATCATCATCTTCACTTCTTCACGAGGATTACAAACAGGTAACCCTTGTACAATGTTCAATAGTTTCTAGGTTCAGGGCTCAATGTGGGACTAACGCAATGCTTTTCATGTGTTTTGATAGGGTTGAGGGTATGCATCACGTGTTGAAGAAAATTCTGAATTCTAGCGTTGGTGGTTTTAATAGAATGGTAGTGAGGATACACCATGCGATCGAGGGTCAAATTGGGCAGGTGCGTGCGACCATGGAGATGTCACGGAACAAAACACCAACAATGTTTGATGGTGTGCCGCCAGAAATAAGAGTGTTATTTTCAAGGCTATTCTTCAAAGTATCGGATAGGTGCTTGGGAATGTTGTTTGATCTGTATAAGCAGATATAGGAGGAGGATTTCCCTGATGATTGTGATGATCATTGGATGAGAGACTGCTTCGGCCTGCCGTGTGTCCACAGAATCGCAAATGCCATCATTAATAAGACGCCGATCATGCCGAGTGAGATACACCGCTTCTGGAAGCAATTGCAATGGGATAGGATTTACACGAAAGAAGATCCAATTGAGGACACAACACAGATGTGTGTTCAAGAGTTGAGATGAAAGCTAATGGATGACATGTGGCACGCTAAAACATTGAACAAGGACCAAATAGACCAAATCACCGAGTTGTTCTGGGACACGCAGCACCCGCATGAAACTTCGATGCAGGAGCCCACATGAATCATTTCAAAAGAAAGGCCAAAGGGTTCGACAAAGTACAACACCAAGAGGGAGCCAAGCTTGTTTGAGCATCAGAGGGCTGAGTTAGAAGAGATTGAGAAGAATAAGGCTAGTGGAAGCCAAGGTAGAGGTCGGGGTCATGGCAAGAAGGGACCAAGTGGAGCTTCGTCGGGCATTGGGACCCAAGGGAGCCAATCCGAAGGGACAGGATCGCAGCAGCTCCCTGAACAACCCATGATTTATATGGGGGTGAACTTTGGGGTTAAGAATGTGGATTACTTTTGGTTTCCGTACATTAACGGGGCCAGAGATGTATGTCCAGACGGGCATTGTGGATATCGGACACTGGCTGTATTGTTGGGATCAGAAGAGACTGCATACCCCATGGTTCGAATGCAAGTGGCGGGTGAGTTGTTTGACAACAGAGATGTGTACATGGCCATCTTGCCCGTACTACACCCGGGGATCACTTACGAGGACCTTATATTTCGGGTCAACTATGTCATCAGTCCTTGCAGCGAGGAGTACTGGCTCGACATGCCGATGATTGGTTTAGTGTTTGCCACGCTATACCAAGTTGCTATTGTCCTATTATCCTAGGATGGCCCATGCTTGTGCTTACCAATGAGGGCCTCTGACGAAAGCCTCGGCCCTCCAATACAGATATTGACGATGGCCCTCGTAGGAAACCGAAACCACTTCATACCGGTATAGTTATTGTTTTTAAATAGCTAGTAATGTTTGTGCTTACCCTAAAACACAAAGCTCGATCATATTTTGTGTTTTCTATGTAGGTATCGTTGAAGGATGGTTGTCCACTACCTCCCCCTCCGTACGCTTGGCGTCGATTCAAACACCCAAGTGTCGATGGTTGGGACTCTCAATTTCAGTCGAGGATTCAACTATTTCAGGATTATCGCATTAGATATAACCGTCCTCCAGATCCCTCGGTGTACTTTATGATGTAGATTATATTTCAAATGTAATTTTAGATATAATTTCAGATGTAATTTATTTTAAGAGCATATATCAACTTCACATTTGGGTCTGATTTACTTGTGTAATCTCAATTTGAAAATCCTGATAATATATCTGTTTTCTTAACATACATAAAATCCAAAACAAATTACAAGAGCGAAACAAACATTACATCAACTTATTTACGCCCTTGTATCTCTCTTAATAACTGTTCATACTTAGATTTGCCCATTGCTAACTTCCCTTGTTCCTTAAGGCGCATCAACCTTGTGTGAATGGGAATCAACTTAACAAGTTCTTCATTTTCCTTAACAAGTTCTTCATTTTTGTTACCAAGCTCTTCATTTCGGTTAGCAAGTTGTTGTTTTTCGTTCAATAGTTGTGCTATAACCCTCTGTGTCCTCTCATCGTAGCATGGATCAATCCACTTCATGAAGCGACACCCCCCTTCCATAGTCGGACATCCCCAATACCTCCTTCTATAGTTGAACTGCATATGCCACTCACGGATAATTGCAGATCTCTTACAATTGCATAGCCAACCAGCGTTTGTTGACGATGAAGATGAAGATGTCATTATGCGATGTAGTGCTTGATTTTCCTATCAATATCATAAATCCATTAATAAATGTTTCATAAAACTCAAACAAGATCTAAGTTGAGAGGATAACCTTACCGAATAATGGTGATGAACAACAGAGCTTCAGTTGGAATTGTGAGAACTCAGTAACCCTAGGGGTAACACTATTTATACAAGTAAAGAGTTGTGCATAACAACTAGCACACAGTTGTAAAACACTGAAGTTGTGCAGAAATGCGAATAATAGCTGTAAAACACTCAGATTGTGCATAACAGCTATGACACAACTGTAACACATTGAAGCTATAATGGGAAGGGTTGTATAAGAAACGGGTGAAAAACTGAAAATTCGAAATTGGGCCCAAATAGGCCCAATAGGAAGGATTGTAGAAGAAACAGGTGAAAAACTGAAAATTTGAGAAATTGGGCCCAAATAGGCCCAACAGGAAGGATTGTAGAAGAAACGGGTGAATAACTGAAAAATTTCGAAATTGGGCCCAATAGGAAAGATTGTAGAAGAAACGGGTGAAAAACTAAAAAAATTCGAAATTAGGCCCAAATAGGCCCCCAATAGGAAGGATTGTAGAAGAAACGGGTGAAAAACTAAAAATTTCGAAATTGGGCCCAAATAGGCCCAATAGGAAGGATTGTAGAAGAAACGGGTGAAAAAATAAAAATTTCGAAATTGGGCCCAAATAGGCCCAATAGAAAGGATTGTAGAAGAAACGGGTGAAAAACTGAAAATTTTCGAAATTGGGCCCAAATAGGCCCAATAGGAAAGATTGTAGAAGAAACGGGTAAAAAACTGAAAATTTTCAAAATTGGGCCCAAATAGGCCCAATAGGAAGGATTGTAGAAGATACGGGTGAAAAACTAAAAATTTTCGAAATTGGGCCCAAATAGGCCCAATAAGAAGGATTGTAGAAGAAACGAGTAAAAAACTAAAAAATTTAAAATTGGGCCCAAATAGGCCCAATAGAAAGTATTGTAGAAGAAACGGGTGAAAAAATGAGAAATTAGGCCCAAATAGGCCGAATAGGAAGTATTGTAGAAGA
Source organism: Rheum nobile (assembly GCA_027886185.1). Taxonomy (NCBI): domain Eukaryota; kingdom Viridiplantae; phylum Streptophyta; class Magnoliopsida; order Caryophyllales; family Polygonaceae; genus Rheum; species Rheum nobile. The sequence goes on from WOAB01000041.1 coordinate 4,513,793, forward strand.
AACGGGTGAAAAACTGAAAATTTCAAAATTGGGCCCAATATGTAGTTAGACTTATATACTATAGTATTTCATTATATTTCATGTAGTTATACTTATATAATATAGTATTTCGTTATATTTCATGTAGTTATACTTATATACTATAGTATTTCGTTATATTTCATGTAGTTACACTTATATATTATAGTATTTCTTTATATTTCATATAGTTACACTTATATAATATAGTATTTCTTTATATTTCATGTAGTTACACTTGTATAGTATAGTATTTCATTATATTTCATGTAGTTACACTTATATACTATAGTATTTCGTTATATTTCATGTAGTTATACTTATATACTATAGTATTTCGTTATATTTCATGTAGTTATACTTGTATACTATAGTATTTCGTTATATTTCATTTAGTTACACTTATATACTATAGTATTTCTTTATATTTCATGTAGTTACACTTGTATACTATAGTATTTCGTTATATTTCATGTAGTTACACTTATATACTATAGTATTTCGTTATATTTCGTGTAGTTACACTTATATACTATAGTATTTCCTTATATTTCCTGTAGTTACACTTATATACTATAGTATTTCGTTATATTTCCTGTAGTTAGACTTATATACTATAGTATTTCGTTATATTTCATGTAGTTACACTTATATACTATATATTTCGTTATATTTCATGTAGTTACATTTATATAATATAGTATTTCGTTATATTTCATGTAGTTACACTTATATACTATATATTTCGTTATATTTCATGTAGTTACACTTATATAATATAGTATTTCCTTATATTTCATGTAGTTACACTTATATACTATAGTATTTCGTTATATTTCATGTAGTTACACTTATATACTATAGTATTTCCTTATATTTCATGTAGTTACACTTATATAGTATAGTATTTCCTTATATTTCATGTAGTTACACTTATATACTATAGTATTTCGTTATATTTCATATAGTTACACTTATATACTATAGTATTTCCTTATATTTCATGTAGTTACACTTATATACTATAGTATTTCGTTATATTTCATATAGTTACACTTATATACTATAGTATTTCGTTATATTTCATGTAGTTACACTTATATAATATAGTATTTCCTCATATTTCATGTAGTTAAACTTATATACTATAGTATTTCGTTATATTTCATGTAGTTACACTTATATACTATAGTATTTCCTTATATTTCATATAGTTACACTTATATACTATAGTATTTCGTTATATTTCATGTAGTTACACTTATATACTATAGTATTTCCTTATATTTCATGTAGTTACACTTATATACTATAGTATTTCCTTATATTTCATGTAGTTACACTTATATACTATAGTATTTCGTTATATTTCATGTAGTTACACTTATATACTATAGTATTTCGTTATATTTCATGTAGTTACACTTATATACTATAGTATTTCCTTATATTTCATGTAGTTACACTTATATACTATAGTATTTCCTTATATTTCATGTAGTTACACTTATATACTATAGTATTTCCTTATATTTCATATAGTTACACTTATATACTATAGTATTTCCTTATATTTCATGTAGTTACACTTATATACTATAGTATTTCGTTATAATTCAGGTAGTTATACTTATATACTATAGTATTTCGTTATATTTCATGTAGTTACACTTATATACTATAGTATTTCCTAATATTTCATATAGTTACACTTATATACTATAGTATTTCCTTATATTTCATGTAGTTACACTTATATACTATAGTATTTCCTTATATTTCATGTAGTTACACTTATATACTATAGTATTTCGTTATATTTCATATAGTTACACTTATATACTATAGTATTTCGTTATATTTCATGTAGTTACACTTATATACTATAGTATTTCCTTATATTTCATGTAGTTACACTTATATACTATAGTATTTCCTTATATTTCATGTAGTTACACTTATATACTATAGTATTTCGTTATATTTCATGTAGTTACACTTATATAGTATAGTATTTCGTTATATTTCATGTAGTTACACTTATATAGTATAGTATTTCGTTATATTTCATGTAGTTACACTTATATACTATAGTATTTCCTTATATTTCATGTAGTTAAACTTATATACTATAGTATTTCGTTATATTTCATGTAGTTATACTTATATACTATAGTATTTCGTTATATTTCATGTAGTTACACTTATATAATATAGTATTTCGTTATATTTCATGTAGTTACACTTATATACTATAGTATTTCCTTATATTTCATGTAGTTACACTTATATAATATAGTATTTTCTTATATTTCATGTAGTTACACTTATATACTATAGTACTTTGTTATATTTCATGTAGTTATACTTATATACTATAGTATTTCCTTATATTTCATGTAGTTAAACTTATATAGTATAGTATTTCGTTATATTTCATGTAGTTATACTTATATACTATAGTATTTACTTATATTTCATGTAGTTACACTTATATAGTATAGCATTTCGTTATATTTCATGTAGTTACACTTATATACTATAGTATTTCTTTATATTTCATGTAGTTATATTTATATACTATAGTATTTCGTTATATTTCAAGTAGTTACACTTATATACTATAGTATTTTGTTATATTTCATGTAGTTATACTTATATACTATAGTATTTCCTTATATTTCACGTAGTTAAACTTATATAGTATAGTATTTCGTTATATTTCATGTAGTTATACTTATATACTATAGTATTTCCTTATATTTCATGTAGTTACACTTATATAGTATAGCATTTCGTTATATTTCATGTAGTTACACTTATATACTATAGTATTTCATTATATTTCATGTAGTTACACTTATATAATATAGTATTTCATTATATTTCATGTAGTTACACTTATATACTATAGTATTTCATTATATTTCATGTAGTTACACTTATATACTATAGTATTTCGTTATATTTCATGTAGTTACACTTATATAGTATAGTATTTTGTTATATTTCATGTAGTTAGACTTATATACTATAGTATTTCCTTATATTTCATGTAGTTACACTTATATAGTATAGTATTTCGTTATATTTCATGTAGTTAAACTTATATACTATAGTATTTCGTTATATTTCATGTAGTTATACTTATATACTATAGTATTTCGTTATATTTCATGTAGTTACACTTATATACTATAGTATTTCGTTATATTTCATGTAGTTACACTTATATACTATAGTATTTCGTTATATTTCAGGTAGTTATACTTATATATACTATAGTATTTCGTTATATTTCATGTAGTTACACTTATATACTATAGTATTTCGTTATATTTGATGTAGTTATACTTATATATTATAGTATTTCTCATTAAATTTCATGTAGTTACACTTATATACTATAGTATTTCATTATATTTCATGTAGTTACACTTATATACTATAGTATTTCGTTATATTTCATGTAGTTACACTTATATAGTATAGTATTTTGTTATATTTCATGTAGTTACACTTATATACTATAGTATTTCCTTATATTTCATGTAGTTACACTTATATAGTATAGTATTTCGTTATATTTCATGTAGTTAAACTTATATACTATAGTATTTCGTTATATTTCATGTAGTTATACTTATATACTATAGTATTTCGTTATATTTCATGTAGTTACACTTATATAGTATAGTATTTCGTTATATTTCATGTAGTTACACTTATATAATATAGTATTTCGTAATATTTCATGTAGTTACACTTATATAGTATAGTATTTCGTTATATTTCATGTAGTTACACTTATATAATATAGTATTTCATTATATTTCATGTAGTTACACTTATATAGTATAGTATTTCGTTATATTTCATGTAGTTAAACTTATATACTATAGTATTTCGTTATATTTCATGTAGTTATACTTATATACTATAGTATTTCGTTATATTTCATGTAGTTACACTTATATAGTATAGTATTTCGTTATATTTCATGTAGTTACACTTATATAATATAGTATTTCGTAATATTTCATGTAGTTACACTTATATAGTATAGTATTTCGTTATATTTCATGTAGTTACACTTATATAATATAGTATTTCATTATATTTCATGTAGTTACACTTATATAGTATAGTATTTCGTTATATTTCATGTAGTTAAACTTATATACTATAGTATTTCGTTATATTTCATGTAGTTATACTTATATACTATAGTATTTCGTTATATTTCATGTAGTTACACTTATATACTATAGTATTTCGTTATATTTCATGTAGTTACACTTATATACTATAGTATTTCGTTATAATTCAGGTAGTTATACTTATATACTATAGTATTTCGTTATATTTCATGTAGTTACACTTATATACTATAGTATTTCCTAATATTTCATATAGTTACACTTATATACTATAGTATTTCCTTATATTTCATGTAGTTACACTTATATACTATAGTATTTCGTTATATTTCATGTAGTTACACTTATATACTATAGTATTTCCTTATATTTCATATAGTTACACTTTTATACTATAGTATTTCGTTATATTTCATGTAGTTACACTTATATACTATAGTATTTCCTTATATTTCATGTAGTTACACTTATATACTATAGTATTTCCTTATATTTCATGTAGTTACACTTATATAATATAGTATTTCGTTATATTTCTTGTAGTTACACTTATATAGTATAGTATTTCGTTATATTTCATGTAGTTACACTTATATACTATAGTATTTCCTTATATTTCCTGTAGTTAGACTTATATACTATAGTATTTCGTTATATTTCATGTAGTTAAACTTATATACTATATATTTCGTTATATTTCATGTAGTTATACTTATATACTATAGTATTTCGTTATATTTCATGTAGTTACACTTATATACTATATATTTCGTTATATTTCATGTAGTTACACTTATATAATATAGTATTTCCTTATATTTCATGTAGTTACACTTATATACTATAGTATTTCGTTATATTTCATGTAGTTACACTTATATACTATAGTATTTCCTTATATTTCATGTAGTTACACTTATATAGTATAGTATTTCCTTATATTTCATGTAGTTACACTTATATACTATAGTATTTCGTTATATTTCATATAGTTACACTTATATACTATAGTATTTCCTTATATTTCATGTAGTTACACTTATATACTATAGTATTTCGTTATATTTCATATAGTTACACTTATATACTATAGTATTTCGTTATATTTCATGTAGTTACACTTATATAATATAGTATTTCCTCATATTTCATGTAGTTAAACTTATATACTATAGTATTTCGTTATATTTCATGTAGTTACACTTATATACTATAGTATTTCCTTATATTTCATATAGTTACACTTATATACTATAGTATTTCGTTATATTTCATGTAGTTACACTTATATACTATAGTATTTCCTTATATTTCATGTAGTTACACTTATATACTATAGTATTTCCTTATATTTCATGTAGTTACACTTATATACTATAGTATTTCGTTATATTTCATGTAGTTACACTTATATACTATAGTATTTCGTTATATTTCATGTAGTTACACTTATATACTATAGTATTTCCTTATATTTCATGTAGTTACACTTATATACTATAGTATTTCCTTATATTTCATGTAGTTACACTTATATACTATAGTATTTCCTTATATTTCATATAGTTACACTTATGTACTATAGTATTTCCTTATATTTCATGTAGTTACACTTATATACTATAGTATTTCGTTATAATTCAGGTAGTTATACTTATATACTATAGTATTTCGTTATATTTCATGTAGTTACACTTATATACTATAGTATTTCCTAATATTTCATATAGTTACACTTATATACTATAGTATTTCCTTATATTTCATGTAGTTACACTTATATACTATAGTATTTCCTTATATTTCATGTAGTTACACTTATATACTATAGTATTTCCTTATATTTCATATAGTTACACTTATATACTATAGTATTTCGTTATATTTCATGTAGTTACACTTATATACTATAGTATTTCCTTATATTTCATGTAGTTACACTTATATACTATAGTATTTCCTTATATTTCATGTAGTTACACTTATATACTATAGTATTTCGTTATATTTCATGTAGTTACACTTATATAGTATAGTATTTCGTTATATTTCATGTAGTTACACTTATATACTATAGTATTTCCTTATATTTCATGTAGTTACACTTATATACTATAGTATTTCCTTATATTTCATGTAGTTAAACTTATATACTATAGTATTTCGTTATATTTCATGTAGTTATACTTATATACTATAGTATTTCGTTATATTTCATGTAGTTACACTTATATACTATAGTATTTCGTTATATTTCATGTAGTTACACTTATATACTATAGTATTTCGTTATATTTCATGTAGTTACACTTATATAGTATAGTATTTTGTTATATTTCATGTAGTTAGACTTATATACTATAGTATTTCCTTATATTTCATGTAGTTACACTTATATAGTATAGTATTTCGTTATATTTCATGTAGTTAAACTTATATACTATAGTATTTCGTTATATTTCATGTAGTTATACTTATATACTATAGTATTTCGTTATATTTCATGTAGTTACACTTATATACTATAGTATTTCGTTATATTTCATGTAGTTACACTTATATACTATAGTATTTCGTTATATTTCAGATAGTTATACTTATATACTATAGTATTTCGTTATATTTCATGTAGTTACACTTATATACTATAGTATTTCGTTATATTTGATGTAGTTATACTTATATATTATAGTATTTCTCATTAAATTTCATGTAGTTACACTTATATACTATAGTATTTCATTATATTTCATGTAGTTACACTTATATACTATAGTATTTCGTTATATTTCATGTAGTTACACTTATATAGTATAGTATTTGGTTATATTTCATGTAGTTACACTTATATACTATAGTATTTCCTTATATTTCATGTAGTTACACTTATATAGTATAGTATTTCGTTATATTTCATGTAGTTAAACTTATATACTATAGTATTTCGTTATATTTCATGTAGTTATACTTATATACTATAGTATTTCGTTATATTTCATGTAGTTACACTTATATAGTATAGTATTTCGTTATATTTCATGTAGTTACACTTATATAATATAGTATTTTGTAATATTTCATGTAGTTACACTTATATAGTATAGTATTTCGTTATATTTCATGTAGTTACACTTATATAATATAGTATTTCATTATATTTCATGTAGTTACACTTATATAGTATAGTATTTCGTTATATTTCATGTAGTTAAACTTATATACTATAGTATTTCGTTATATTTCATGTAGTTATACTTATATACTATAGTATTTCGTTATATTTCATGTAGTTACACTTATATACTATAGTATTTCGTTATATTTCATGTAGTTAAACTTATATACTATAGTATTTCGTTATATTTCATGTAGTTATACTTATATACTATAATATTTCGTTATATTTCATATAGTTACACTTATATACTATAGTATTTCTTTATATTTCATGTAGTTACACTTGTATAGTATAGTATTTCATTATATTTCATGTAGTTACACTTATATACTATAGTATTTCGTTATATTTCATGTAGTTATACTTATATACTATAGTATTTCGTTATATTTCATGTAGTTATACTTGTATACTATAGTATTTCGTTATATTTCATTTAGTTACACTTATATACTATAGTATTTCCTTATATTTCATGTAGTTACACTTATATACTATAGTATTTCGTTATATTTCATATAGTTACACTTATATACTATAGTATTTCGTTATATTTCATGTAGTTACACTTATATAATATAGTATTTCCTCATATTTCATGTAGTTAAACTTATATACTATAGTATTTCGTTATATTTCATGTAGTTACACTTATATACTATAGTATTTCCTTATATTTCATATAGTTACACTTATATACTATAGTATTTCGTTATATTTCATGTAGTTACACTTATATACTATAGTATTTCCTTATATTTCATGTAGTTACACTTATATAGTATAGTATTTCCTTATATTTCATGTAGTTACACTTATATACTATAGTATTTCGTTATATTTCATGTAGTTACACTTATATACTATAGTATTTCGTTATATTTCATGTAGTTACACTTATATACTATAGTATTTCCTTATATTTCATGTAGTTACACTTATATACTATAGTATTTCCTTATATTTCATGTAGTTACACTTATATACTATAGTATTTCCTTATATTTCATATAGTTACACTTATATACTATAGTATTTCCTTATATTTCATGTAGTTACACTTATATACTATAGTATTTCGTTATAATTCAGGTAGTTATACTTATATACTATAGTATAGTATTTCATTATATTTCATGTAGTTACACTTATATAATATAGTATTTCGTAATATTTCATGTAGTTACACTTATATAGTATAGTATTTCGTTATATTTCATGTAGTTACACTTATATATTATATTTCATGTAGTTACACTTATATACTATAGTATTTCATTATATTTCATGTAGTTACACTTATATAATATAGTATTTCGTAATATTTCATGTAGTTACACTTATATAGTATAGTATTTCGTTATATTTCATGTAGTTACACTTATATAATATAGTATTTCATTATATTTCATGTAGTTACACTTATATAGTATAGTATTTCGTTATATTTCATGTAGTTAAACTTATATACTATAGTATTTCGTTATATTTCATGTAGTTATACTTATATACTATAGTATTTCGTTATATTTCATGTAGTTACACTTATATAGTATAGTATTTCGTTATATTTCATGTAGTTACACTTATATAATATAGTATTTCGTAATATTTCATGTAGTTACACTTATATAGTATAGTATTTCGTTATATTTCATGTAGTTACACTTATATAATATAGTATTTCCTCATATTTCATGTAGTTAAACTTATATACTATAGTATTTCGTTATATTTCATGTAGTTACACTTATATACTATAGTATTTCCTTATATTTCATATAGTTACACTTATATACTATAGTATTTCGTTATATTTCATGTAGTTACACTTATATACTATAGTATTTCCTTATATTTCATGTAGTTACACTTATATAGTATAGTATTTCCTTATATTTCATGTAGTTACACTTATATACTATAGTATTTCGTTATATTTCATGTAGTTACACTTATATACTATAGTATTTCGTTATATTTCATGTAGTTACACTTATATACTATAGTATTTCCTTATATTTCATGTAGTTACACTTATATACTATAGTATTTCCTTATATTTCATGTAGTTACACTTATATACTATAGTATTTCCTTATATTTCATATAGTTACACTTATATACTATAGTATTTCCTTATATTTCATGTAGTTACACTTATATACTATAGTATTTCGTTATAATTCAGGTAGTTATACTTATATACTATAGTATTTCGTTATATTTCATGTAGTTACACTTATATACTATAGTATTTCCTAATATTTCATATAGTTACACTTATATACTATAGTATTTCCTTATATTTCATGTAGTTACACTTATATACTATAGTATTTTGTTATATTTCATGTAGTTATACTTATATACTATAGTATTTCCTTATATTTCACGTAGTTAAACTTATATAGTATAGTATTTCGTTATATTTCATGTAGTTATACTTATATACTATAGTATTTCCTTATATTTCATGTAGTTATACTTATATATTATAGTATTTCTCATTAAATTTCATGTAGTTACACTTATATACTATAGTATTTCATTATATTTCATGTAGTTACACTTATATACTATAGTATTTCGTTATATTTCATGTAGTTACACTTATATAGTATAGTATTTTGTTATATTTCATGTAGTTAGACTTATATACTATAGTATTTCCTTATATTTCATGTAGTTACACTTATATAGTATAGTATTTCGTTATATTTCATGTAGTTAAACTTATATACTATAGTATTTCGTTATATTTCATGTAGTTATACTTATATACTATAGTATTTCGTTATATTTCATGTAGTTACACTTATATACTATAGTATTTCGTTATATTTCATGTAGTTACACTTATATACTATAGTATTTCGTTATATTTCAGATAGTTATACTTATATACTATAGTATTTCGTTATATTTCATATAGTTACACTTATATACTATAGTATTTCGTTATATTTGATGTAGTTATACTTATATATTATAGTATTTCTCATTAAATTTCATGTAGTTACACTTATATACTATAGTATTTCATTATATTTCATGTAGTTACACTTATATACTATAGTATTTCGTTATATTTCATGTAGTTACACTTATATACTATAGTATTTCATTATATTTCATGTAGTTACACTTATATACTATAGTATTTCCTTATATTTCATGTAGTTACACTTATATACTATAGTATTTCCTTATATTTCATGTAGTTACACTTATATACTATAGTATTTCGTTATATTTCATGTAGTTACACTTATATAGTATAGTATTTCGTTATAATTCAGGTAGTTATACTTATATACTATAGTATTTCGTTATATTTCATGTAGTTACACTTATATAGTATAGTATTTCCTTATATTTCATATAGTTACACTTATATACTATAGTATTTCCTTATATTTCATGTAGTTACACTTATATACTATAGTATTTCCTTATATTTCATGTAGTTACACTTATATACTATAGTATTTCCTTATATTTCATGTAGTTACACTTATATACTATAGTATTTCCTTATATTTCATGTAGTTACACTTATATACTATAGTATTTCGTTATATTTCATGTAGTTACACTTATATACTATAGTATTTCCTTATATTTCATGTAGTTACACTTATATACTATAGTATTTCCTTATATTTCATGTAGTTACACTTATATACTATAGTATTTCCTTATATTTCATATAGTTAAACTTATATACTATAGTATTTCGTTATATTTCATGTAGTTACACTTATATACTATAGTATTTCGTTATATTTCATGTAGTTACACTTATATACTATAGTATCCTTATATTTCATGTAGTTACACTTATATACTATAGTATTTCCTTATATTTCATGTAGTTACACTTATATAATATAGTATTTTCTTATATTTCATGTAGTTACACTTATATACTATAGTACTTCCTTATATTTCATGTAGTTACACTTATATACTATAATATTTCCTTATATTTCATGTAGTTAAACTTATATACTATAGTATTTCGTTATATTTCATGTAGTTATACTTATATACTATAGTATTTCGTTATATTTCATATAGTTATAATTATATACTATAGTATTTCGTTATATTTCATGTAGTTACAATTATATACTATAGTATTTGTTATATTTCATGTAGTTACACTTATATACAATAGTATTTCTCATTATTTCATGTAGTTATACTTATATACTATAGTATTTCGTTATATTTCATGTAGTTATACTTATATACTATAGTATTTCTCATTATTTCATGTAGTTACACTTATATACTATAGTATTTCGTTATATTTCATGTAGTTATACTTATATATTATAGTATTTCGTTATATTTCATGTAGTTACATTTATATAATATAGTATTTCGTTATATTTCATGTAGTTACACTTATATACTATATATTTCGTTATATTTCATGTAGTTACACTTATATAATATAGTATTTCCTTATATTTCATGTAGTTACACTTATATACTATAGTATTTCGTTATATTTCATGTAGTTACACTTATATACTATAGTATTTCCTTATATTTCATGTAGTTACACTTATATAGTATAGTATTTCGTTATATTTCATGTAGTTACACTTATATACTATAGTATTTCCTTATATTTCATATAGTTACACTTATATACTATAGTATTTCGTTATATTTCATGTAGTTACACTTATATACTATAGTATTTCGTTATATTTCATATAGTTACACTTATATACTATAGTATTTCGTTATATTTCATGTAGTTACACTTATATACTATAGTATTTCGTTATATTTCATGTAGTTACACTTATATACTATAGTATTTCGTTATATTTCATGTAGTTACACTTATATACTATAGTATTTCCTTATATTTCATGTAGTTACACTTATATACTATAGTATTTCCTTATATTTCATGTAGTTACACTTATATACTATAGTATTTCGTTATATTTCATGTAGTTACACTTATATAGTATAGTATTTCGTTATATTTCATGTAGTTACACTTATATACTATAGTATTTCCTTATATTTCATGTAGTTACACTTATATACTATAGTATTTCCTTATATTTCATGTAGTTAAACTTATATACTATAGTATTTCCTTATATTTCATGTAGTTACACTTATATATTATAGTATTTCGTTATATTTCATGTAGTTACACTTATATACTATAGTATTTCGTTATATTTCAGGTAGTTATACTTATATACTATAGTATTTCGTTATATTTCATGTAGTTACACTTATATACTATAGTATTTCGTTATATTTCATGTAGTTATACTTATATACTATAGTATTTCGTTATATTTCATGTAGTTACACTTATATACTATAGTATTTCGTTATATTTCATGTAGTTAAACTTATATACTATAGTATTTCGTTATATTTCATATAGTTATACTTATATACTATAGTATTTCGTTATATTTCATGTAGTTACACTTATATACTATAGTATTTCGTTATATTTCATGTAGTTACACTTATATACTATAGTATTTCCTTATATTTCATGTAGTTACACTTATATATTATAGTATTTTCTTATATTTCATGTAGTTACACTTATATACTATAGTATTTTGTTATATTTCATGTAGTTATACTTATATACTATAGTATTTCCTTATATTTCATGTAGTTAAACTTATATAGTATAGTATTTCATTATATTTCATGTAGTTATACTTATATACTATAGTATTTCCTTATATTTCATGTAGTTACACTTATATAGTATAGCATTTCGTTATATTTCATGTAGTTACACTTATATACTATAGTATTTCGTTATATTTCATGTAGTTATACTTATATACTATAGTATTTCGTTATATTTCATATAGTTACACTTATATACTATAGTATTTCGTTATATTTCATGTAGTTATACTTATATATTATAGTATTTCTCATTAAATTTCATGTAGTTACACTTATATACTATAGTATTTCATTATATTTCATGTAGTTACACTTATATACTATAGTATTTCGTTATATTTCATGTAGTTACACTTATATAATATAGTATTTTGTTATATTTCATGTAGTTACACTTATATACTATAGTATTTCCTTATATTTCATGTAGTTACACTTATATAGTATAGTATTTCATTATATTTCATGTAGTTAAACTTATATACTATAGTATTTCGTTATATTTCATGTAGTTATACTTATATACTATAGTATTTCGTTATATTTCATGTAGTTACACTTATATACTATAGTATTTCGTTATATTTCATGTAGTTAAACTTATATACTATAGTATTTCCTTATATATCATGTAGTTACACTTATATACTATAGTATTTCGTTATATTTCATGTAGTTACACTTATATACTATAGTATTTCGTTATATTTCATGTAGTTATACTTAAATACTATAGTATTTCCTTATATTTCATGTAGTTAAACTTATATAGTATAGTATTTCGTTATATTTCATGTAGTTACACTTATATAGTATAGTATTTCCTTATATTTCATGTAGTTACACTTATATAGTATAGTATTTCGTTATATTTCATGTAGTTACACTTATATACTATAGTATTTCGTTATATTTCATGTAGTTACACTTATATACTATAGTATTTCATTATATTTCATGTAGTTATACTTATATACTATAGTATTTCATTATATTTCATGTAGTTACAGTTATATACTATAGTATTTCGTTATATTTCATGTAGTTATACTTATATACTATAGTATTTCTCATTAAATTTCATGTAGTTACACTTATATACTATAGTATTTCATTATATTTCATGTAGTTACACTTATATACTATAGTATTTCATTATATTTCATATAGTTACACTTATATACTATAATATTTCGTCATGATCCAAAACACAACTATCTAATCGACATAAATACATGATCCTAATCTAGTCATCGTCGGGGACTCTATCGCTGCTCTCTCCTCTGTCGTGCTGTGAATTAGTAAATCTCTGGGAAGCACGCGGTAAGGGATCAGCCATGGGTGTCTCGTGACCTATCAAATCCTGAATCCACGAAATAATAGTAGCGGTAACATCTGGTGGAAGTCCGTCCCTCTCTTCCAAAAAACGTCGCATTCAACCGGCGAGAATCTGGGTCCGCTGAATACTGGACAAAGATTTCCATTACAACTAAACCGATTATAAGCACGTAAAAATGATAAGCGATAAATAAAATGTTTCATACCATGAGAGTAGACACCGGTGGAGCTGGAGGGACGACATGAGCCAGACCTGGACGATCCTGTCTAGGGGATCGTGCGTCCACATACGGATGTGACATCTGCTCCAGCCAGTCGATGTACGCATCGTCAGTGTCCCAAGCGAAGGTGGTATGGACCATGTCCTGAAGCTCGATCGTCGGTCTAGGGTCGGCATCCCATGTGCACTGCTCGTCGTCGTATTTCAAAACGTACGACCTCAAGTCGACCCGCCTCTTCACCTCGCGTGGCGCTGGTGGATCCTCAGGAACCCCCTGCCTGTAACCGAACTGGCGGAGGACTCGGTCCGACATGTACGACTCCTGTATCTCGAGGCACTCAATAATGCCTCGGTACAAAGAAGGAGCGTCCTGAGGGGTGGTAAAGTCTAACGGACCCCACGGTGTCCAGGCAACCTAAAATGTCAAAATATATAATTTTCATTTCGTAAATTCAAAACGTATATTTATAATTTTAATTTCCTAAATTCAAAACGTATATTCATAATTTTAATTTCCTAAACGAAACGCAATAAAGCAGTAAAGTATTACCTCATCAAATCTCACGGCATCTAAAATGCGGCGAATAGCAATCAGCCGCTCCGGATTCCATCCCTGAGGAGCCTCCCTCCCGTCTCTCCGAGCGGCCCTCGTATCCGCCATGGCCTCCAGGTCAAGGACAGCATGACCTCAGAAAGTAGGAAAGTACGCCCAAATCCAGGCCTACATATATATAAAAACCCGTTAGCATATAATATCATATATTACAAAAATAAAATAAATTAATAATTATCCTCAGAAGAAGTGTACAGCCTGCAATGCCCTTCGCCCTGGCCCTTGACGCCTCACCCAAATTTCGATACAGGACAGCCAATACGCCGACTCTCCAGGCATAACAACCGGTGCGGTCGTGGTCAACGACTAGCGCCATGTACTTGTACTTGACGGCGTTTGTCGACTTGTCCGGGAAAACGGTACAGCCGAGGAGCATCATCAGGTACATGGACGCTATGCGCCGGTCATCCCTCTCTGGACTGGACAACTGCTCACGGGACCTCAGCAAGAGGGCCTCTATCGGGATACCGCCACCATCGAACCACTGGGCCACCAACTCTAGGTTCACCCCAGTAATGGCGCAAACGTGATCTCTAACGACGGGGTCCGCCATATCACTGGTGACGCTCAACCCGTCGATGGGGATCTCCAGGATGCGCGCGACATCGTGGAGCGTGATAGTGATCTCGCCCCACGGGAAATGGAACGAGCTCGTCTCCGGATGCCAGCGCTCGACGAACGCAGAAATAAGCACGTCGTCGATCCTCCTGAAGTCCACCTCCCTCATAGAGGTGATACGGCTCCGCTGCGCAAAATCCCACCAGGTGTCCAGAGCCGCTGTAATGTGCTCGTTCATCTCCCAATGCCATGGCTTCCTGGTGTACGTCTTTAGAACCTTCCTCATCTGAAAAAGGACAAAATTAGTATTATACTTATAACATTTTCATATTTTTATTTAAAAATCTTAAACTAAATCAAAGACGTACTATATCATCCACGCGCGCAACGAGTGGTGGGGGGTCCGGAAGTGTCAACGCCAATGTCATGTCCCATAGGACCCTGGCGACGTGGGTCGTATACGTACCGAGGAGGTGAGGAACGAGGGGCCCTCCTGGCATCCAAGGCTCTGCGGGACCCGCCTGCTCGGGAACCGAATCCGCCTGCTCGGGAACCGGATCCGCCTGCTGGGGAGCCTCGTCCATCCCCAAGTCCGCTGCGGGTCCGGGAGACTCCTCAAATCCCTCATAATAGTCGCGGTGGAGGGACGCATCAAGTGCCTCCTCGTCCAACTCTATGGACGAGGCCGATGACGAAGACAACGACGGGTCAACCGCGCCCTCCTACACTCCCGTCGCGACGTCCTGTAGGACGAGAAGCAAATCTACTGAAGCGGCCCGATGAGCCGATGCTGTGACCGGATTCCTCCGTGCCAGCTGACAGGACCCACGTCGGGGCCGTCTCACAGACAGCATCGAGGCTTGTAAAGCCTTTTTATAACATATTAATCAAAATTTTAAATTCATAAACAACTACAACATTATAATATAAATTGTATAATTCAATACCTATATTATTTGCCAATTTCAAATATAGACCTAATTTGCTAATTTCAAATATAATTCTTTAAATTCAATCCCAATTTAATAAAAACATAAATTTCAAAATTTTAATTTTAATATCTAAAATTTTCAAATTTAGTTTCATATCCTAAATTCAACGTGGAAGAGTAGACTCCTTTGTTTTTCTAAATTCAAGTTTAATTATTATAACTAAAATCCAAAATTCAATACCTAAATTCAAATTCAATTTTTGTAACATAAATATAAATTTCAATACCTAATTTTTATAAAAAATCTAGAATTAAATACATACCAACAATTTTTAAATACAATACCTATTTCTAAATTCAATACTTATTTCATTCTAAATTTTCATAAATTCAAATAAATTTCTATTCCGTTCATACCTCTCGACTACCCCGGGTAAAAGTCTGATCGGGTGTCGCAGAAACGTCTCCGCATACGCCTCTTCGTCTGCCACAGGCTCGGATAAATCGGGTCCGGACAGTACCTCGTTCACCCTCAACCCCGCCACCGCTGGACGGAGAACTAGGTGCCGCCGCCTCGCCGCCATCTGCACCGCCGCCGGTCACTTCCACGGCCACCTCTCCGCTGCCGGCCGGTTCTGCAGAACCACCAGGAGCACCGCCGCCAGCCGCCGCGCTCTCCATGCCGCCTGGAGGACCGTCGTCTCCTCGTCTTCCGCCAATCTTGCCGCCAGGAGGAGCCTCACCGGAGTGGTCGCCATCGCCATTGCTCGCCATCGTCGGAGAAGGAGAATGAAGAAGACCGAAATGGAGGAGGAGAAGGAAGAAGGAGCAAAATGGAAGAGGAGAAGGAAGAATGAAAGAAGATCGCCGCCGCCGTCTGTGGAAAAGGGCCACCGTCAGTGGAAAAGGGGAAGAAGGGGAGAAGAAGAAGAGGCCGCGTCGACGTGCGGCCTCTTAACCTAGCCTGTACGCCAGAATATGGCGTACAGGTTTGGGCTGGCCCAATTATGACCTGTACGCCAGAATATGGCGTACGCCATATTCTGGCGTACAAGTCTTTTTTATTTATTTAGAAAATAAAAATAATACGAATACGTATTTTTTTGTACGCTAGAATACAGCGTACAAAAAAATACGTATTCGTATTATTTTTGTAATTTTTGTACTTTTTGGTCATTTTTAATGTGTACGCAATGAATTGGCGTACGCCAATTCATTGCGTACAGAATGTCGTGCACATAGAAGAAAAATGTCGGGTATATAGCAAACTCGTTATTATATCATGGAATTGGATTGTTATATAGAATTTTACTGACAATATTAGTATGTAGACGTTAAAAGAAATATTCAACATTGTACATTAAAAAATCCCAACCGTAAAACAAATGTTAGTTATGATTGAAAAACTTAAAAACATTGTTAACGTTATCTATTAACAAAATTTCAAATCAGATGGGGAAGAGCCCTTGTGTTGGAGCATTTCTCTAATTTGTATTCGGAACCTCTTATCCGTCCTCTCGGTACCGCAGTTCTGATTCCGTCTGCATGTCCTCCTCTTTCTAATCGTGATTCGACTCGGCTGGGCCGTCGGGTGGAGGGAGGTGAAATTTGGCATGCTTTAGAGGCTATGAGTCCGCTGAAAGCCCCAGGTCCGGATGGCTTTCCTGCTTTGTTTTACCAGCGCCACTGGAACTGTGTTGGGGCCTAGGTTGTGGATACGGTTACTGCTATGCTTAACGATGGTATATTCCCTCCGAAGGTGTGTGATGCTCTTTTGCGACCCATTGCTAAGGTTGCAGCCCCGTAGTATATTTCCCAATTCAGGCCTATTGCTCTACTTAATGTTGTCTTCAAATTGGCAACAAAAGTTCTGGTTAATCGCCTCAAGACTGTCATGCCAAAAATCATCGCCCCTACCCAATCTAGTTTCATTCCTGGGAGGCAGCTCAGCGACAATATTGTAATCTTGCAAGAAGTGCTTCATTGTATGCGCTCCAGGGCGGCGGCGAAGAAGTGGATGATTCTCAAAATCGACCTGGAGAAGGCTTACGATCATGTTCGCTGGGATTTCTTACATGATTCTTTGCGGGCTGCTCATCTTCCAGACCACTTAACTCGTGTGATCATGCAGTGTCAATCCTTAGGAGAGACGAAGATCATATGGAACGGTGGGCTTACTGAGAGTTTCAAGCCCTCTCGGGGGTTCCGTCAAGGGGACCCTCTTTCGCCCTACCTGTTTGTGTTATGTATGGAAAGACTTGCGCATTTAATTCAAGCTGCGGTGGACTCGGGGTCTTGGGCGCCGGCTGTGATGGGCGACATTAGCCTCTCTCATCTTTTTTTCACTGACGACCTCCTCTTGTTTTCCGAAGCACGCTCTGATCAGATTCAGGTGATCTGGGATTGTCTTGATGTTTTCTGTGAGGCGTCCGGGGAGAAGGTTAATCTCTCTAAGAGTGCAATTTTTGTTGGTGGGTCAGTGCATTCTCAGTTGGCGTCACAAATCAGCTCCGTGCTAGGTATTCCTCTTACGAATGACATGGGCAAATATTTGGGCGTCCCTACTACTGCTGGTCGAATTACGAAAGAAAAGTACCAGTACATTCCGGACAAGATTGCTAACCGCTTGCGGAACTGGCAAGCCAAGACGTTTCCCTCACAGGTCGTGTGACTTTGGCTAAATCAGTGCTCACTAGTCTCCCACTGTATGTTATGCAAACGTCTCTGCTCCCCAAGGGGGTTTGTTCAGACATTGATAAATCTGTTTGGCGGTTTATTTGGGGCTCTTTCTCTGAACAACGTAAGATTCATCTCCTCCCTTGGGACACTGTCACCCTACCTACTTCGCAAGGTGGGTTTGGAATTCGTCCAATGCATGTCTCTAATCAGGCAAACCTTGCTAAGCTTGGCTGGCGTCTTCTCACTGAGCCGGAGGCGCTGTGGTCACGGGTTTTACATTCCAAGTACTGCAGTAATAGATATGATATTGATATGATCACGGCAAAAAATCGGGCTTCCTTTGTCTGACGTGGTATTAATCATGGTGCTTCTCTGCTTGCAAAAGGGGCCCGTGTTTCTATTGGGAATGGTTCCCAGACTTTGTTCTGGATGCATAGATGGGTAGGGGAAGCTCCCCTCATGGACTGTGCAACTGGCCCAATATCGGATGACATTCTTGGTGCAGCCGTTGCGGAAATGTGGAATGGGAACGATTGGAACTAGCATCTCTTCTCCGGCCTTCTCACTGGCGATATAAAGGCTAAGCTTGCTGCGCTTCGTGTTGTTGATCGACTGCATGCTCTGGATCGCGTCTTCTGGGGGCCATCCTCTTTAGGTTTGTTCTCCACCAAGTCTGCAATTGGGCTACTCCGTCCCGGACATTCTGGTGTCCCAGGCTTTAACTGGAAGCTCATCTGGAACGCTCCGTTGTAGCAGCGCATTCGCAACTTCTTGCATCTGGCTGCCCATGACAGCTTCTTATGTAATGGCACCCGCTTTCAAAGACACGTGACCAATTCCCCGGCTTGCCCCAGATGCCAGGTCGACGAAACTTGTCTTCATGCCCTCCGGGACTGCTCCTTTGTTAGGAATGTCTGGCGCAAGCTTGAGGGAGAGGCCTCTTCCCCGTATTTCTTCTCGGCGTCCATGACGAACTGGTTGTAGGACAACCTAGGCCCCCACGACAGCTGAATCATCTTGTTTGGTAACATGATTTGGCTTACCTGGAAGCAGCGCAACCTCTTGGTGCTCCAAAATGCTACCGACGACCCCCTTGAGCTTCTTCGCCGGGTTCGTGTTGCGTCTGCGGAATATGCGAAGGAACTTTCCCTGCGTCAGGAGCGGTTACTTCCTCCTTCATCCACTTATCCGACAGGACCGAATTCATGGATCCCTCCTATGGCTGGCTGGGTGAAGCTGAACACAGATGGTGCTAGCAAGGCGCACCCAGGCAGTGCTGGTGGTGGGGGTGTCTTACGGTCGTCTTCAGGTACCTTCCTCTGAGCTTTCTCTGCAAACTATGGTTCTTGTTAAGCTCTTAGGGCTAAACTCCTTTCAATTCTTAAGGGCTTGGAGATCCTCCGGGCCCGTAACTATCGTCGGTTTGAGTTGGAATTAGACTGCCTTGAAGCCGTGAAACTCCTTTCCCATGATCTATCCCTCACACATCCGGATTTTGCACTTTTGGAGGATTGTGCTGAACTACTGAATGATCCCAGCTGCGTCTCCAAATTATCGCATATCCCCCGCCGTTTTAATTGCGTTGCCGACAACCTTGCCAAGCTTGGCCTCCAGCACGACAAGGGTGTTTTCTTCTATGATTCTCCCCCACATTGTATTGTTAATTTGCTCTATTTTGACTCTATTGCATGTAATGCCTTTCATTAAGTTTTAATAATAATTTCTGGGTTGGTGCCCTCCTTCTCACCAAAAAACAAAACAAAATTTCAATTATAAAAAAAGATATGTTAGTTATAATTAAAAAACTTAAAAAATGGATCATGAAAATAAATGTTTGCAAGCTCAAAAAATTTCAGCTAGATCGAGACACATTTTAAATAGGGTTGTTCATCGGTTTCAGTTTTTCGGTTTTTTAGACCGAACCAACCAAATCGAAACCGAACTGATTATATTCAGTTCGATTTTCGGTTCGCATGAAAACAATAATCGGTTTTCGGTTCGGTTTGTGTTCGATTAGAAACGATTATTTTTAAAAATAATAATAAACCCTAGACTTCTAGATAAACTAGTGAAACCTTATTCAGTTCGGTCCAGTTCCGTCTAATTCGGTCCAATTCGGCCCGAATTCGGTTCGGTCTAATTCGATTTTGTGCACTAAAACCGGTTTCAATAACCTAAATTTATCTAATTTCAAAATATTCGGTTATTTTGGTTTATAACCGAACCCAACCGAATAAAACCGAATCGAACTCGAACCAAACCAAGTATGTTCGATTCGGTTTTCAGTCCACTAAACTTTGAAATTCGGTTTTAGTTTGGTTCGGTTTTGGACCGATGAACAATCCTAAGAAACTGCCATAATCAAAACCATATTATCACAAATAAATGAAAAAAAAAATTAGTGTTACAAACATATTCAAAAAATTAGCTTTACACAACATATCCAACTTGTCCAATTTAAAAACCAATAGGCATGAATTCGCCCACCTCCTGCCTCCTGATGTGTTGCTGAAAATCAGTAATATATCTATTAGGGGGGAGGGAGTCGACGATAACTTCACATGGTCTGCTACGGGGTCTGGGGCCTTCTCACTCCGATCGGCTCTCGACATTATCAGGGGATCAAACCAGGAGGAGGGCGAGGCCGTGTGGAAACGTATTTGGCATCTGCCTGCGACGGAGAGGATTCGAAACTTCTTGTGGCTGGCAACGCACGATTCCATTTTGTGTAACGCTAACAGGGTTCGAAGGCACTGTGGGTCGGACCCGAACTGTAGCTGCTGTCAGTTGGTGCCGGAATCCACGCTCCACATCCTACGGGACTGCCCGATGGCTGTTGATCTTTGGCATGATCTGTTCGGGGTGTCGCAGCGGCATGTGTTATTTTCTCTTAATCTGAAGGCATGGGTGGACTGGAATGTCCGACAAGCTGGACAGTGGCCGACATTTTTCGCGTTTGGCACTTGGTGGTTGTGGCGCTGGAGGAATGCCATGGTATTTGGTAGTAATTTAGTAATCACGGGCACCCGATCTCGGTTTGTTTTGGACAGGGCTGCTGAGTACCTGGGAATCCATGATCATAGGGGAAAGGCACTGGGTGGGCGAATCACTGTTGCGATCCCCTGGTGCAGACCACGTACTGACTGGCTGAAGCTGAACTGCGATGGATCGTTTGTGATGGGCAGCGAATGGGTTGGAGCTGGAGGCCTTCTACGTAACCACGAGGGTCAGTTCATAAGAGGATTCATTGCGCGTGGTCCTGAGAATTCTTGTTTTAAGGCTGGACTTCTTGGGCTTCTTCAGGGATTAGACATGGCTAAGCAACTGGGGGTCTCACACTTGGAGGTGGAGACAGACTCGATCGAGACTTTGGAGTATGTTGCAGCTACAGACAGACCGCCTGCGCTCCACCGAGATTATATCCTCAAAATCAAAAAATATCTCGCTGATCCGACTTGGAGTATTACCATACGGTATATCCCTCGGCTCGGTAATAAGGTTGCGGATTGGCTAGCCAAACTTAGCTCTACTAGTATTGACTATTTTACTTGTTTTCTCACCCCGCCTGAGGGACTTATTTCTATTTTAGAGGACGATATATGATCATTAGTAACACTATGTAAGTCCCATTATGAATAAATGGGTATAATCCTACTTCTTTGACCCAAAAAAAAAACCAATAGGCATCCGTAAGAAATAAAATAATGTTTGAAACTATTTTGATCCAGACTTGACGCAAAAACTTCCCAATAATATTCGAATAGACCGGCCCAACGTGAACTTTAAATCCAAGTATCCCGTATTAGATTATGTTCGGCAATCTAAACAACCCAACCATGGTTATATTTGAAAGAAAAGATCCATTGTCCCTTTTAATCATCAATATACGTATACCACCTTCAAAAAATTCTCGTTTAGAGTTTTGACCCCCTTCCCTTTACTCACACATACATCCACACTCTCTCTTCCCATTTCACTTCACTTCCTCAGATCTGGCCACATCCCCGACCTCCATCATCCATGTCATTTTCGGCATCCACGAGCTCCGCCTCAACCGACGAATTCCACCTCCGCCTCGCCTCCGTCGGGATCTGATCTCTCTGGTGAGCTCTTCAACTCCTCTCTCATTTCTGACGCTTTGTTCTGGATCTCCATTGTCCAAATCCTCGTCTGGGACTCGAAACCCTTTTCTAACAGAATGAAGATCTACCTTCAAACCTCATCTCTTTCCCTTCTTTGAATCTCTAATAGCGTCGTTCAATCTCTTTTTCCCGTCGGCGAGATACTTCTATCTTTTCCGTCGTCGATGGGAGTGAAACACCGATTCGAAGGTCGAGGTATGTTTTTCCTTTCTTACGCCACCGATCTCCTGCGCATCTTCTAGTTCGGATCATGCATCTCATTGTTCTCCTTCTTCTGGCTCTGGAATCTCACAATTGTTTAGAAGATCCGCACAGTAAAACAATAATCGCACCTTAATCATTTTAGGCTAAAGATATCTTGAAGGATGATTTGGTGTAGTTTACAATTATTCGATGTATTACTATATGATGTTAATTTGGAACAAATAGTGTTTTTATGTTCATGTGGGCAGCTTATGTGGTATTAATGGTTGCCAGTGATATGAGGATTTCACCAACTACAATGAGTTTCACTAAATTGATATCATATACTTTGGTTAATGTCATCTGTTAATTGGTACGCTATATGGTGTTAATTTGACTAGACTATCTCAGTTTCAATATCACAAGTCATTTGGTGTTAATTTGAGTTTCACTAGATTGAGATTATGTACGTTGGTTAATGTCCTTTGATAAAATATTATCTTGTAATATATGTTCATCTAATCGTTCGAAAATCAAATGCTGGAAACTATGACAGACAAGAACGAATCTCAATCACCTGGTTTCATCAATGCCTTCCAGCTAATAGCAATGTCACAAGACCTAAACTTGTCAGGTTTATTTGAAGAGAAGGTAAATTTGTTAGAGAAAGCAAGATTCAGAAAACATATTTTCGTGCTGTTCTTTTTATTGTTGTTCACTGTGGAGAATTGGAAAACGACGCGCGCTTAACTTAGAAATGTGATTGGATATTGTTGTTGTTGGTCTTTTTATTGCTATTATTGGATTCCTTGTTGTTCTGGGTTGTGCCTAATATTTGCAAAATGCTAGATTACCTTTGCTGATAAGCTGATTTATGTGTATCCTATGTGAATTTTCTTTTTCATCATTGATAGTTGAATATCTGAATTCATGATGATTATAAGGAATTCATAGGGAGGTGTTAGTTTGACTTTGAGTTGACCTGATTGCTATTTTCTTGGGTTGATCCACCAGGATATAAGTATGAGTGTC
This sequence comes from Rheum nobile, assembly GCA_027886185.1. Taxonomy (NCBI): domain Eukaryota; kingdom Viridiplantae; phylum Streptophyta; class Magnoliopsida; order Caryophyllales; family Polygonaceae; genus Rheum; species Rheum nobile. The sequence goes on from WOAB01000041.1 coordinate 4,538,548, forward strand.
AACATAGCCTACAAAGAAATACGATACAAGAGCTTTTGGATTGATTGGGGTTGAGTTCTCGAAATCAAGTCACAAGTTGATCCATCAGAAAGAGCGGTGGGACATACTTAATTAAGAGTAGTGTACGTAATTTAATTCTGATCCTTCATTTGCTTGAGCAAGGGTGGCAAGTAAAGGACCATTTTGAAAATTGACTGATGATCAATTGAACCTCGAAAATGTATATATGAAATCACTTACTAGCCTCGGCGACGCTTCGAACGCGCCACCGACTAGCCTCGACGACGCTTCGAACGCGCCACCGACTAGCCTCGACGACGCTTCGAACGCGCCACCGACTAGCCTCGATGACGCTTCGAACGCGCCACCGAACTAGCCTCGGTGACGCTTCGAACACGTCACCCACTAGCCTTGGCGACGGTTCGAACGCACCACCGACTAGCCTCGGTGATGCTTCAAACGCGCCACCGACTAGCCTCGGTGACGCTTCGAACGCGCCCCCGAACTAGCCTCGGTGACGCTTCGAACGCGCCGCCGACTAGCCTCGGTGACGCTTCGAACGCGTCGCCGACTAGCCTTCGTGACGCTTCAAACGCGCAACCGAACTAGTGGAGGTGACACTTCGTAAATGCCACCAACTAATTAGTAGTCTTGATGACACTTTGAAACCACCACTAATTACTAGTCTTGAGAATACTTTGAACGTGCACTAACTAGTGGATGTGACACTTCGTAAATGCCACCAACTAGTGGTGGTGACATTTCAACGATAATTGTCATCAAAACGAGATTTGTATTGTCATCAACTAGTTGTGATGACAGTTTGTGACATTAACTAGTTGCGATGTCGTTTGTATTTGATGACAGTTTGTGTTTTGATGACAATATGTGTCATCAACTAGTTGCGATACAGTTTGTATTTGATGACAGTTTGTGTTTTGATGACAGTATATATCATCAACTAGTTGCGATACAGTTTGTGTTTGATGACAGTTTGTGTTTTGATGACAATATGTGTCATCAACTAGTTGCGATACAGTTTGTATTTGATGACATTTTATGTTTTGATGACAGTATGTGTTATTAACTAGTTGCGATGCAGTTTGTATTTGATGACAGTTTTTGTTTTGATGACAGTTTGTGTTTTTTATGACAGTTTGTGTTTTAATGACAGTTTGTGTATTTGATGACAATTTGTATTTTCATGACAGTTTGTGTTTTTGATGACAGTTTGTGTTTTTGATGACAGTTTGTGTTTTGATGACCGTTTGTGTTTTTGATGACAGTTTGTGTTTTTGATGACAGTTTGTGTTTTTGATGACAGTTTGTATTTTTGATGACAGTTTGTATTTTAATGACAGTTTATATTTTTAATGACAGTTTATATTTTGATGACAGTTTGTGTTTTTGATAACAATTTGTATTTTGATGACAGTTTGTGTTTTGATGACAGTGACTGTCATCAAAATGATGACAGTTTATATTTTGATGACGGTTACTGTCATCAAGATGATGACGTCACCGAAAATATTTTTTGACGGAAAAAAATTTCACTGGTTGACCGCTGGTCAACGGCCGTTGACCATCGGTGGCCGTTGACCGGTCAATGGTCACATGTGTTACTTTGTTTGACTTATGGTGATGTCATTATTACATAATGATGACATCACCATGGGTCAAGGGTTTGAAAGAAATTTATTGAAGAATATTTGTCTAATTTCACTATACTAAAATGATCATTTAACATGAACAAGATATTTAAAATTTGAAGCAAATTAATTGAACTCGATTTGACCCAAAATAAAGTTATCTGAATTGATCAAACTCAAAATTTTAAGCCATCCGTAATCCGATAATATTCGAAACAACCTAAATTCGATTGTATCAGAGAGCCAAAAGCACTCGACGACTAACGAGATCAAAAACATCTAGATACGATCTAATAACCTGATTGCTTCGTGGCTAATTATACTACTTCGAATTTAGCCTTGTTTCTTTTGTTCTTAGATAATAAAGCATTTTGAATGTTCTTTTAATTTAACTATAGCTACTTATAAATATTGTAAGTCTTCTCATCTTAGCTAGTAAGTATGGATTCTGTTATCACAAAGTCACGAGTTTCGATTTTTCTTTTCCCGACCTAAGTGTCTTCTATGGAATAAAAAATTATCTCAAATATTTAGTTAAAGAATTGTATATAATTGTTGACTATGTAAACTCATGTTGTGTGCTAGTGTAGCAGAAGCTTGAGATGAAGCAGACCAAAACTAAATAGAATTTCAAATTTTGTGTGTGCAACCATGTAAGTATAAAGTTTTAGTTGATCCGTTTAATTAAAACTTGGTTTTCAATGTTAAACTTTGATGCAATTCTGAAGCTAATTTTGAGGCCAGTTCATGGATATTTGACAATTTTATAGCATTGGTATTAAATTTTTATATTTACACTATAAAATAAAGTGTTAATAGATTAAGAAGGAAAACTGTATAATCTGGAATATGGTTAATTCGAAATTAGATTGAACATACATTTGATCCAACAAACATTCAATTCGACCTTGATACGATTCAACCGAAATACCGATCTAATTGAAATTTGATCAGATCTAACCAAAATCAAATTCAACCAAAACTGGTAAAGTCCAATTCAACATAATATCAACTTAACCATAACTCGACTAAACTGAAATCGGAAATTACACAATCAAATTCGACATTATAACCCCAGTGATATGACAAATAAATCTCCAATCCGAACCTATCCGGTTTTCGATCATACTCGTCGTTAACCGAGATATGAAGCGACCCATAATTCAAATATCTTGACCTGAACCCGTCCTGAACCATCCGTTATGTTACGCAACATCAAATGACTAACCTAAAAAGCTAGAACGCATTAAGAGTTGAAGTAAACATTGTATGCAGCTCAACATACCATGATGCACGATCCTTCACTCTTTTCAATAAAACTAGCCACAGTTGAATTAAATCGGCTATAGCATAGGTAAAAAGGATTTTTAAAAAAAGAGCTAGAGGATGATTGAGTGATCCTTAGGGTTACTAACCCTCTAAATTTTACCTTATTTTTTAGACTATAAATTTATAACTATAAATCATAAATTCTAAGAAATAAACTCTAAATTCTAAAATATAAACCCAAAATCCTAAATTATAAACGATTTTTCTAATGTGTGTACTTGTTAAAGAGTTTAAATTTGGAAATTATATCCAAATCATTCCCTAAAGTAAAAGGGGTGAACCTCTAGAAAAAAAATTAAACTAGTGACTAAAAAATATTTGCTAAATATATAATTCTTACGTTACAAAAATCTAATTATAAATAGGGTCAATTATCGAAAATCACCCATACAATAGGCCATATTGCCAGAAACCACCCGGATAACGACTATTTACCGTAAATCACCCGTATATCTATCTCCGTCCAACACGTACCACCATACCCCACTATCCGTCCATTAGATCGTTAACGTAATTACATATTTAAGCCGAACTTTTAATTTTCATTCAATTTCTCCACAACTTCAAAACTTGGGTCAAAATTGCAATTAAGCCAAAAGTGAGGGGGCCCGATCGGGCATTGTTCATCACCCCCAACCTCAGCCCCAGCCGAGCTCTCCTCCCTCCTCCAAGCTCGTCAATGGCGGATCGGGGCGAGTTTTTGAGCTCGAAAAATTCATCCAATCCATGGGCATTTAAGAGGGGATAATCCCGCATCAAAATCGGGCAAAAGCTACACCCGAAATCGGGTTGAAGACAACCTCACCACTACGGACAGCACCTCGACGAAATTGGGCAAAATTGAGGCGGCTCCGGTGGTTGCACGACGGAATAGACCTGGGGGTTTTGAAGAGGATACGTCGGCGCTTCAAATGGTTCCGGAATCGTCCCCAACCAAGCTCGAACAAGCTCGAATTTCCCTCTCAAACACTTGACAATGGCGGAATTAGGGTTCTAAGCTTCAAACGAAAAATTGGATGAATTGGGGTTGTACTCGAGGGAGTATTTATTAGGTTTTGAAGCCTTTAATTCTCTTGACAAAATCCCGATATTATCTACTCCAAATTCAATGTGTGTAATCCGATTTTGAATTTAACCGATTTAGCCCTAAATGACAATCGGTTGAATGTGGATAAAATTTGGGAAATATTCGCAGCCTTTAAGTCGATTCAATCCACCCATTTGATGCGGGATTATCCCCTCTTAAATGCCCATGGATTGGATGAATTTTTCGAGCTCAAAAACTCGCCCCGATCCGCCATTGATGAGCTTGGAGGAGGGAGGAGAGCTCGGCTGGGGCTGAGGTTGGGGGTGATGAACAGTGCCCGATCGGGCCCCCTCACTTTTGGCTTAATTGCAATTTTGACCCAAGTTTTGAAGTTGTGGAGAAATTGAATGAAAATAAAAAGTTCGGCTTAAATATGTAATTACGTTAACGATCTAATGGACGGAGAGTGGGGTAGGGTGGTACGTGTTGGACGGAGATGGATATACGGGTGGTTTACGGTAAATAGTCGTTATCCGGGTGGTTTCTGGCAATATGGCCTATTGTACGGGTGGTTTCCGGTAATTGACCCTTATAAATATTAAATCTTAAACCCTACCGTAAATATTAATGGGGATTACTACTTCCATCGGGTTGAAAAACGTGCCAAATGTTGATTTCAACGGTTATAATCACCGTTGCTTATTTTTTTATTTTTTTTATACATAAGAACGGCTATACAAGCCGTTGCACATTTTTTTTTTAAATCAACAGCTTTTCAAGCCATTGCAATTTTTTTTTTATAAAAAAAGTAACCCATAACTACATAAGCCTAATTAGCCCTTCCTTTCCTTTGTTTGGAGCCGCGCCTGGTGTTTTGATTTTTGTTAGTAAACTACAAATTTGCCCATATAAAAACGTATTTTATGTAATTTACCCTCATACTTTGGACTTTTGTGTAGTTTACAAATTAGCTTACCCATATAAAAAAATATATTGTCTGGGGTATTTTATACAAGACGTATTTTATTATTTTTTTTATTCAAAAAAGATATTTTTTTGATATAACCATAAAACGTATTTTTGTGTAGTTTACCAATTAGCTTACCCATATAAAAAATAGCTTGCCCATATACAAGACGTATTTTATTATCTTTTTTTATTCAAAAAAATATAAAAAATTGAATTTGATTATACTAAATGAAGAGTAAATGACCAAGTAGCGTATTTTCGGGAAAACGGAAATTTATACATAAATATTTATTACATTATGATCCTAATTATACGAAAATGACAATAAATGAAGTTACATTATGATTCTTATGCGATAGGTCGACCATACTCTGTACGATATCTTTGGAAGTCTGTTATTCGCTGATGAAATGCTTGATCCCAATTATCAACACTAGATAAAATTTTGACCTAGAATATTTAAATCAATTAACAAATTTTTGTTAAGAATTTAAGTATGGTCAAACTCATAAGGAAAATAGCTTAAGTTAATTTTAACCTAAGATAAAATTTTCTATAAATTAATTTTGGGGATAAAATAATATTATAAACTTATAATATTAAAATAAATAAATTTGGGTAATTTTTATATTTTTTTAAAGTTAAAATAAGGGAATAAATTATCTAATATAAACTTATAATATTAAATTAAATAAATTCATGTGTTTTCCCCTAAGACTCAAATGGTTATATTGAAATAAATAAATTTATCGTATAGTTATATACTATTGTTATATCATATAGTTATATACTATTGCTATATCGTTCATTTATATACTATAGCTATATACTATGGTTATATCTTATAGTTATATACTATAATTATATAATATGGTTCTATCGTATAGTTATATAATATTGTTATATTATTTAGTTATATACTAGAACTATATACTATGGTTATATCGTATAGTTATATACTATAATTATATATTATGGTTCTATCGTGTAGTTTTATACTATTGTTATATCGTGTAGATATATACTACTGTTATATCGTATAGTTATATACTATAGTTATATACTATGGTTATATCGTATAGTTATATACTATTGTTATATCTTATGGTTATATCATATTGTTATATACTATAGTTATATACCATGTTATATCGTATAGTTCTATAATATATTTGTATATTATTGTTCTAACATATAGTTCTATAATATAATTATAATATAATTATATATTATTGTTCTAACGTATGGTTATATATTATTTTTATATCGTATAGTTATGTACTATTGTTATATCGTATAGTTATATACTATAGTTATATACTTTGGTTATATCGTATAGTTATATACTATTGTTATATCATATAGTCATATACTATTGCTATATACTATTATTATATTGTTTAGTTATATACTATAGCTATATACTATGGTTATATCGTATAGTTATATACTATAATTATATTTTATGGTTCTAACGTATAGTTACATACTATTTTATATCGTATAACTATATACTATGGTTATATCGTATAATTATATACTATAGTTGTATCGTATAGTTATATACTATTGTTATATCGTATAGTTATACACTATGGTTATATTGTATAGTTATATACTATGGTTATATGGTATATTTATATACTATTGTTATATCTTATGATTATATCATATTGTTATATACTATAGTTATATACCATGGTTCTATCATATAGTTATATACTATAATTATATATTATTGTTCTAACGTATAGTTATATACTATGGTTATATCTTATAGTTATACACTATAATTATATATTATGGTTCTATCGTATAGTTATATACTATTGTTATATTGTGTAGTTATATACTATAGCTATATACTATGGTTAATATCGTATAGTTATATACTATAATTATATATTATGGTTCTATCGTATAGTTATATACTATAATTATATTTTATGGTTCTAACGTATAGTTATATACTATTTTTATATCGTATAGCTATATACTATGGTTATATCGTATAATTATATACAACAGTTATATACTATTGTTATATCGTATAGTTATATACTATTGTTATATCGTATAGTTATATACTATGGTTATATTGTATAGTTACATACTACTGTTTTATCGTATAGTTATATACTATTGTTATATCGTATAGTTATATACTTTTGCTACATACAATTGTTATATCGTTTAGTTATATACTATAGCTATATACTATGGTTATATCGTATAGTTATATACTATAATTATATACTATGGTTCTATCGTATAATTCTATACTATTGCTATGAACTATTGTTATATTGTTTAGATATATACTATAGCTATATACTCTTGTTATATCGTATAGTTATATACTATAATTATATATTATTGTTATATACTATGGTTATATCGTATAGTTATATACTATGGTTATATTGTATAGTTATATACTATAGCTATATATTATGGTTATATCGTATAGTTACATACTATGGTTATATCGTATAGTTACATACTATGCTTAAATCGTATAGTTATATACTATAACTATATTGTAACACCCCCGACTTACGTCGATAGTGCCACACGCTAGTGACCTCAGACGTTACTGTCCAATGTCACCCTAGGCTTTAATAGGAACAATTAATCTTAAATAAACATATTAAATAACGAAAGATTAAACAGCGGAAGACATATTTAAATTAAACTCAACCTTTTATTAACAGACTTCTCGTAAAATGAGAAGTGGCTATTTTACAACAGAGTGAAATTTCAGCGGAAGACTTTAAATTACACAGCGGAAGACTTCAAGAATAACCTATTACATGACTAGGTTATAAATATATGTTAAAGTAGTACTTAACAGCTTAAAAACACTGACACTTAAATCTTCAACTGCAAGCCTCTTCTTCAACTAGTTACTTCAAAACTTCGGGAACCAACCACTGATGTGCCGTATAGGACGGATGACACCAGCATACCATGCAATGAATAAAACTCGGTTGGTTAGTCTAATGAAAGACTATGCAAGGGTGAAAACAGAGTGGTTCTAGTGATCGTAACCGTTTACTATCATTGTCCCTCGAATAACAACCGAATGAACGATACATAACCCGGAACTTTCACGGAATGATTTAAAGTTTAGACATGCACTGAAAAGAAGACTCCAAAGGATTTGAGTCTTATGAGAAAGTATGACAAATGTTTGGGAACGTTATAGTTTTCATACAAGCGTTTTAAAAACGACTTGATCATTTAGGTCAACGACCAACCTCACCGCACAATGCGAATCCAGATTGGAAAGAAGACTTACTCTAACCGAAGTCCGGTCGATTTCCATGTTGTACTCCTCGCCCGAGGGTATATTAATTATGTGCATAACCGTACTTATCTTATTTAATTACAAAACACAAATTCATGTTAAGGCTTTTAATGTGATCTCGAGTGACTACGAAAGTTTAACACAGTGTGACATTACGCCCACCCATATGGCACTAGCAAGGTGCTTAACACTTCATATCCTTACAGGTGGATAAGAAGCAATGGGTCATGACCTGAATAGAATTATAAAGAAACGACTACTCCTCATAAGGAGTTAACGTTCCTACGAATACTCGTGCTAATCTAGCATTAAAGTTTACATTTTAAACCCACAACAAAATGCATTACAGTAATAACAGGTATAATAGCGTTGTTTCTAGCAATATATACAACCTATTATAATATCATTTTTTAATCATATTTTTTATAAAATCTATTCCCAAATGAAAACAACAGTTCACTCCAATTTAATTAACAATCAGAAATAATTGATAATCAACGGAACATGGAATGATAAGCAATTGCAAACCGCCACTTGCCTTAATTAGACGAATTGACGATGTCGGGTTCCAGGATCTGGAAACTTGAATCTGAGTACAGATTCCTACGACAATGACGGGATAAACAGACGGAACCTTAAGTTAGATACGATATGAAGATATGACACAGAAGGACAAAACCGAGACGAACAAGTGAAACGAAGGAAATGCAACTAATCCGCGGTCGCGGAATTCATCTTCGCGGTCGCGAAAGTTCATACCCGCGGTCGCGGAAGTTCATACCCGTGATCGCGGTTTGCCCTTCCGACGACGGCTTGGAGGCATTCGAGCTTATCGACGACTACGACAATGGCTTCCCTGGCTTCGTCCGAGGCTACTACCACTCCAGACCATCAATTGCACCGCCACACGAAGCACGAAGACCTCCGGCGAGAGCACGAACTCCGGCGAAGACAGAAAATGAGAGCAACGAGAGAGACGAGATCGGAAAGTGGATGAAGAACTACTCCACCCCTCGGCCCCTTTTATAGCCACAAAAGAAGCATAACGGTGGCCAGGCAAAGCGGTCGACCTTCCCCCTTGTAATACCCCTCATTTTTTTAGTAAGGGTATTTGGGTAATTTCCCAAACCCTCGTCAATTATTCGGGACGCGTTAGGCGAAGTTCAGAATTTCTGTAACTCGTATAATCGCTGTATTATTCCCTGAGCCTTGGAATAAACATTCGATGTATTTTGGAAGCTTAGAATATTTGTTCGGGTACAAATATATATAATCCGGGGTTTAAACCCACGCCAAATCCTTTCCTGAGCACGGATGCGAAAAAGGCATTTCCGCGACCGCGACAACACTTTTGCGACCGCGGAAAAATAGTGCTCAGCAGCACTGGGAAAGGGAATTTTCCGCGACCGCAGAAATGTGCATTCGTGCCACGTGTTCTTCGTCGCCGTCGATCTTCTGAGCCACCGTCGATTTGGGCGGGGGCTGCTCTCCTCCTTTGGCTATAAATGGAGGCCAAGTTGGAGGGTTTTGGGCACCCAAATCTAATCTTCTCTCTCCCTCTCGTTTTCCATTGTTGCCGGAGTTTCGAGCTCTTGCCGGAATTTTCGAGGTGTTGCCGAAGCTCTCGCCGATGGTCGTGGTGGCCTTGGAGTGGTGCTTTGGAGGCGCAAGGAGGAGTGGAGTGGAAGCCCTCGCGAATCGAGCCCCGTCGTGTCGTCGCCGGTGAGTTTCCTCCATTTTGGGTCGACGGAGTTCATGGCCGCGACCGCTCACATGAACAGCCGCGACCGCGGCAGTGACAAGGTCGGCCGCATCCGCGGCCACTGTCACCGACGCTCGCGGATGCTTTCCTCGATGCCCGCGACCGTGAAATCCCAGCCGCGACCGCAGATTGCCTTGGCAATCGCGATTGTGGCCTTGGACAATCCGGTCTCGGGCGGGACTTTCGTTCTTTCGATTTCGTTCGTTCTTTCTTAGATTCGTATCATTTTATTGTCGAATCTAAACTAGGGTTTCATTGTGGGTCCTCGTCGTAAGAATCTGTAATCTGACTTCGCTCCCGTTCCGGACCCAGAAACCCGTCGTCGCTCAATCGTTTGTCTAGACTAAGGCAAGTGGCGGTTCACTCTTGCTTATCATTCCATGTTTCCATTAATTATCAGTTGTTTTTAATTGTTAATTAAATTGGGATGAACTATGGCTTTCGTTTGGAGAACAGATTTTATAAATGATACGATTAAAACATGATATTATAATAGGTTGTATGTATTGCTATAAACAATGCTATTATATTTGTTATTACCATGATGGTATTGGTGTGGATTTTATGTGTGAACTTATACATTATAGTTAGAACAAGTACTCGTAGGAACGCTATGTATCTCATTGCGAGTGCTTGCTGTTTCTTTATAACTGTGGTGCTCAGGAGGATTTTGCCCTAACACCCTTCCCCCTAGTCATGACTGTCCCCTATCCGAGTATAGGGGAGGTGCACACAGCTGGTGCCAAACATTCGGGAATTGCTCCCAAGATATCTCTCGTATCGAGATGATATAGGAAAAAAGCTTTAACGTGAATATACATTTTGGAATTAAACAAGATAAGTGTGATTATGCACATAATTAATATACCCTCGGGCGAGGAGTAGAACGTGGAAACCGCCCGGACTTCGATTAGAGTAAGTCTTCTTTCCAATATGGATTCGCATTGCGCGGTGAGGTTGGTCGTTGACCCAAATAGTCAAGTCGTTTTTAAATGCTTGTATGAAAACTTTAACGTTCCCAAACATTTGTTATACTTTCCCATAAGACTCAATCTATTTGAGTCTTCTCTTTATATATTCTCCCATAAGACTCAATTCCTTTGGAGCCTTCTTTTCAGTGCATGTCTAAATTCTAATCATTCCGTGAAAGTTCCGGGTTATATATCATTCCTTCAGTTTTTATTCGAGGGACAATGATAGTAAACGGTTACGATTACTAGGACCATTCTGTTTTCACCCTTACATAGTCTTTAATTAGGCTAACCAACCGGGTTTTACTTGCATGGTTGGCTAGTGTCATCCGTCCTATACGGCACATCAGTGGTTAGTTCCCGAAGACTTGAAGTAACCAATTGAAGAAGAGACTTGCAGTTGAAGGTTCAAGTATTAGTATTTTTAAGGTTGTCAATTATTATTTATTCTTACCACTAAGTCATGTAATAGATTTATTCTTCAAGTCTTCGGCTGTGTAATTTATAAGTTTTCCGCTGTGATTTCACTCTGTTGTAAAACACTCCTCTCGTATTGGGAGAAATCTTTTAATAAAAGTATTGAGGTTTATATGAAAATGTCTTCCACTGTTTAACCTTTCGTTGTTTATTATGTTTATTAAAGATTAATTGTTTCGATTAAAGCCTTGGGTGACATCGGACAGCAACGTCTAAGGTCACTGGCGTGTGGCATTTCCGACAATAAGTCGGGGGTGTTACAGTTATGGTATCAGAGCAACGATTTTAAAATTCTTTGCCTATTGTTAGGTTTGAGAATTTTCAAAAATTCATTTCGAAACTATTTTCAACCTATTTTTTTTTATTTGAAATAAATTCCGAGAGTTTTAATGTTAAATTTAAAAGTTTTAATTATTTCTTGGAATTTAATTTAAACTAATGATTTAGCTATTTGAACTTCAAAAGCTATTTATAACTGGTTTATAAAATGTCGTGTTATAAGCGATTAAACTAAGTTTATGGTTGTAACTTTAAAACTGTGATTTTGGACTTGGTAAAAGTTTGTGATAATCATACCACTGGTTGAGAAACTAACTTTATAATAATTATTTTTATATAAAAGGGTTAGTAGTATAAAGTATGAATTTTGAAAGTATGGAGTTTTATAATAAGTGGTTTTCAAACTTCTGCAAGATTCAAGTTGTTACTTATTCCTTAGATCCGTTCTTAGGAATATCGTTTCTCCTTAGGTTTAATGTCATTTAAAGGTTGACATTTCTCCTAGAGTTCCCACTTTCAAGAAGAGAAGAAGGTCGTTTCTGCGAATAATGGTGGTGGACCAGTCAGACTGATATAAAGTTATTAGTTTGGACCCTTATAATTCGTATCATAACGTAATTGGCTCAGTGTCATGTACAAGTTGGAAAAGTTCTAAACTAACTTTATGGTTCATCAACAGATAATGGACACCCGATCCACCAACCAAGCAGCTAACGAAAGTCCTAGCAACGATTCTCAAATTCGGCTGAGAAGTGCTACTCCACCAGGGAAAGACGCGGGATCTGGATCATGTAGCAATGACCCGACCCTGCGACAGGATGTTCTTCATGGACAAGCGGACCCCCAAGCTGCAAGGGGAGTTCCACCTCCTGCCCCAATCATGCTAAATGTGATGACCATTGGACAAATAGTGGGGCTAGTGGTCGAAGTATTAACGACCCAGATGATACCGCAAGTCCAAACAGCCCCCATACCTCAAGTCGCAGCTAGTGTGGAGGCACAGAATAAGGCAAAGAATGGGCAACAAAACCGCAAGACTGGCTCGTCCAAGCGGCCGACGTCGCCCACCAAGTTCGAGAAGTCTGGTCGTATTAAGACCAAAGCGACTCAGTCCGGCTCCGCCAAAGGCTTAGGCTGGAGTAACGGCGTGGTTCAATGCCACAACTGTGATAAAGCCGGGCACAAGAGTCCTAGTTGCCCAAAGGCAAAGAGGATATGTTACAAATGTGGGAGGGAAGGCCACATGAAGGCATACTGTAGGAAGAAGGGCCTAAGGCCAACTCAAGCAAATCAGGCCTCAAAAGTTGGCAGTGGACAGAACCCAGGGGCGGAAGTATCTGTTCCGGGGCAGTCTGCTACTCGTGATAAAGGCAAGGCGCCTATGGAATCTTCGGGTCAAGAGCAGCGACTCTTTGTGATACGTCACCCCGACGGGAGGGAAGCTTTGTACAAGTGGTAGTATTTAGTAAAGTTTTTAGAATAAGGAGCGATGACTTGTGTCGACAGTCTCCATAGTTTAGTAATCTGTCTATTTGACTTTCTATCAGTTGGTTTATGTAATGTTTCGAATAATAAAGAAGTGTTTCCTTGTTTCGGAAATTACTAAATTTGTTACTATTGCAAATTATTCGTTCATACGAGACTCCGTGAGTGCCAAAAACAGTTATGTCACGTGTAGATAAGGGCTGTCAGGACTCACACAGGAGGGGTAATGTATGGAGCCTAGGTGTTCGTTCCCTACATGGTTAACACCAGGGTCGACTCCATTACTGAATTCCTAGATCCATTCTTAAGAATCTCTCTTTATTCTTGGAGTAATGTCACATCGGTATGACATTTATTACTCCCTTCGCTGAATTAGCGAGCGTTACCTAGTGAGTTGAGTTTTACAAAATTCCTTAATGTTGAGGAAACAAATGTATGTGGTTAATGCTCTATGGGATTAAGTTTTTTTTTTCCTCATATGGGTACCCTAAACATTTGTTCTGGTCAAAGCACATAGGAATGAACTACATGAAGTTCAGAATGCCTAGCTGTGAGGTCGTCCTGTGGACATCTAAGAGGATAAATTGCTGAGAAGAGAATAAATAGATATAAGAGATAGTTTAGAAGAAACCCAGTTTCTCTAAACAGATCATACTCTGTTACGACCTTGAGTAGAATTATTGTACCCAAGGGTGTGGTTATGGAAGTTGTAAGTGAGTATGTTCATTATGGACCAGAGGATTAGACTTTCGGAAAGGCTAAGGGTGTGAAGTCATATGTATTGTCTTGGAAGATTTATCTGAGGTTCGTTATGAGGCTTTCTTAAGAGAAACGGCATAAGGATTGGATGGAGAGTGATTGATGTCTGTTAAGGCGATTTGATGTCACGTTTAGGAAAATAACGTGATTAGCCGCAATCGTGCTAATTGAATTATCACGATCTTGTTTTGAGGAAACTAGAGGTTTTGAGTTGGAAGTGAGGTTTAGGGCCAAATTTAATTGGGCCAAGGAACTGAATCAGTGAATTGTACCTTCAAGGGATATGGAGTTATGATATCTGGAGATTTACAAGGTTTGTAATGTGGATTTTAAGAAAGTGTGACGTCTATAAGGCCGATGATATAGCACTTTTTGGAAAATTAAGTTGTGAACGATTGTATTGGGAGAAAGCCCACTTGAAAGTGAAAGGTTATGGTGTAGGGCATAGTTATTCAGAAGATTTCGATAAACAAAAGGATGTGGCATGGGAAGTTGTCGTATGTGCGTTTAAGGAGTAAAGTAACGAATGTTACTCGTATATAGCCATTGAAGGATTTAGGACGTGAAGTGATTGATTGTGATGGCAAGGCATCATTCATCAATATGGTATCTTGAGTAAATAGAGTTGAGGAACCTTAAGGGTTTAAGTTAGAAATTGAATAATGGAATATGTTAGGGTAATCTTGGATAAATGGTAAATATCAGTAAAGCAAAAGGGTACTTGATTCAGGATAATAAATCGTATGAGGACAACTGGTTGTTTAAGGAATTATGGATGAATAACAAACTCAACCGATAAAAGTTTGTTATGATTTTTGAAGATCAATAGTGTGACATAAAGTAAGTATGTGGACGATACCAAGTGAACTTGAGGAAAATGTGACCCATGTCTATTAAGGTGATCATATGGAACGTTTGGAGATTATAATGGATACTCTGAGCGAGACAATGGTAATCTTGTGAAAAATCACGGTCTTTTTGAGGAATAGGACACCATAGCGATGTTATACTGGAGATTATAATGGATACTCTGAGCGAGACAATGGTAATCTTGTGAAAAATCACATCTGTTCTAGCAAGAGTGAGGAATGCAAGCAGTATGTTGTGAGAAGAATCACGATCGAGTAAATAATTCGATTTTTGGGATATAGGTTTCGAAAACCAAATTTACTCAAGGATATCGACTTAAGGAAGATAAGGTACATACTTTGAGAGAAGTTTAGAGATAGATGATAGAGAAATATGTGTATTCTCATGCTTAAGGTATAGCGAGATTAGTGCGATGATTTGGAGAGACAATTATCCTAAGATAATTATGACTTTGAGGATGGTCACGAGTTAGTACAAGGATAGCATATGGAAATAATATATGCGAGATAGTGGTATGGTTGAGGAAACATGTCATTTTCCAAGAAAAAGTACATGGATGAAGTGATTAAGGATATTAAGTTCAGATAGTAAGATTAGGATAAAACCGATCCCTTTAGTTTAGTGATGCTAGTTTCGGGGTCGAAACTATTTTTTTTAAGGGGGTAGTAATGTAATAATCCGCTTATGATCTTAGAGGTCGGGTGATAGAAGGGTCAGGTGATAGAAGGTATGTCTGGTGAAAGCAAGTTATAGAATTCTCGTAGGTGGTGAATAGTCTAAATTATGGTTAACCTGACGTTAACTGTAATTTGAACCAACTTATAAATTTTAACTTAGAAATGCCTGGACCAATTTACAAAGTGTGAAATGGGTTAGGCATGGTTAAACTTATACAATTGGGTAGCTTAGAATAGGGCCGCATCTCCGAGTTGCTATCTGCCAAGTTTCGGGGTCGAAACTTCTCTTAAGGGGGTAGTGATGTAATACCCCTCATTTTTTTAGTAAGGGTATTTGGGTAATTTCCCAAACCCTCATCAATTATTCAGGACGCATTAGGCGAAGTTCGGAATTTCTGTAACTCGTATAATCGCTGTATTATTCCTTGAGCCTTGGAATATACATTCGATGTATTTTGGTAGCTTAGAATATTTGTTCGGGTACAAATATATATAATCCGGGGTTTAAACCCACACCAAATCCTTTCCTGAGCACGGATGCGAAAAGGGCATTTCCGCGACCGCGGCAACACTTCCGCGACCGCGGAAAAATAGTGCTCAGCAGCACTGGGAAAGGGAATTTTCCGCGACCGCGGAAATGTGCATTCATGCCACGTGTTCTTCGTCGCCGTCGATCTTCTGAGCCACCGTCGATTTGGGCGGGGGCTGCTCTCCTCCTTTGGCTATAAATGGAGGCCAAGTTGGAGGGTTTTTGAGGTGTCGCCGGAGCTCTCATCGGTGGTCGTGGTGGCCTTGGAGTGGTGCTTTGGAGGCGCAAGGAGGAGTGGAGTGGAAGCCCTCACGAATCGAGCACCGCCGTGTCATCGGCGGTGACTTTCCTCCATTTTGGGTTGACGGAGTTCATGGCCGCGACCGCGGACATGAACAGCCGCGACCGTGGCAGTGACAAGGTCGGCCGCGTCCGCGGACGCTGTCATCGGCGCTCGCGGATGCTGTCCTCGACGCCCGCGACTGCGGAATCCCAGCCGCGACCGCGGATTGCCTTGGCAATCGCGATCGTGGCCTTGGACAATCCGGTCTCGGGCGGGACTTTCGTTCTTTCGATTTCATTCGTTCTTTCTTAGATTCGTATCATTTTATTGTCGAATCTAACCTAGGGTTTCGTTGTGGGTCATCGTCGTAAGAATCTGTAATCCGACTTCCGCTCCCTTTCCGGACCCAGAAACCCGTCGTCGCTCAATCGTTTGTCTAGACTAAGGCAAGTGGCGGTTCGCTCTTGCTTATCATTCCATGTTTCCATTAATTATCAATTGTTTTTAATTGTTAATTAAATTGGGATGAACTATTGCTTTCGTTTGGGGAACAGATTTTATAAATGATACGATTAAAACATGATATTATAATAGGTTGTATATATTGCTAGAAACAACGCTATTATATCTGTTATTGCCATGATGGTATTGGTGTGGATTTTATGTGTGAACTTATACATTATAGTTAGAACGAGTATTCGTAGGAACGCTATGTATCTCATTGCGAGTGCTGGCTGTTTCTTTATAACCGTGGTGCTTAGGAGGATTTTGCCCTAACACCCTTCCCCCTGGTCATGATTGTCCCCTATCCGAGTATAGGGGAGGTGCACACAGCTGGTGCCAAACATTCGGGAATTGCTCCCAAGATATCTCTCGTATCGAGATGATATATGATAAAAGCTTTAACGTGAATATACGTTTTGGAATTAAACAAGATAAGTGCGATTATGCACATAATTAATATACCCTCGGGCGAGGAGTACAACGTGGAAACCGCCCGGACTTCGGTTAGAGTAAGTCTTCTTTCCAATCTGGATTCGCATTGCGCGGTGAGGTTGGTCGTTGACCCAAATAGTCAAGTCGTTTTTAAATGCTTGTATGAAAACTTTAACGTTCCCAAATATTTGTTATACTTTCCCATAAGACTCAATCTATTGGAGTCTTCTCTTTATATATTCTCCCATAAGACTCAATTCCTTTGGAGCCTTCTTTTCAGTGCATGTCTAAATTCTAATCAT
Source organism: Rheum nobile (assembly GCA_027886185.1). Classification (NCBI taxonomy): domain Eukaryota; kingdom Viridiplantae; phylum Streptophyta; class Magnoliopsida; order Caryophyllales; family Polygonaceae; genus Rheum; species Rheum nobile. The sequence continues at coordinate 4,556,162 of WOAB01000041.1, forward strand.
TCTGTGAAAGTTCCGGGTTATATATCGTTCCTTCGGTTTTTATTCGAGGGACAATGATAGTAAACGGTTACGATTACTAGAACCATTCTGTTTTCACCCTTGCATAGTCTTTCATTAGACTAACCAACCGGGTTTTATTCCTTGCATGGTTGGCTGGTGTGATCCGTCCTATACGGCACATCAGTGGTTGGTTCCCGAAGACTTGAAGTAACCATTTGAAGAAGAGACTTGCAGTTGAAGGTTCAAGTATTAGTATTTTTAAGGTTGTCAATTATTATTTATTCTTACCACTAAGTCATGTAATAGATTTATTCTTCAAGTCTTCCGCTATGTAATTTTTAAGTTTCCGCTGTGATTTCACTCTGTTGTAAAACACTCCTCTCGTATTGGGAGAAATCTTTTAATAAAAGTATTGAGGTTTATATGAAAATGTCTTCCACTGTTTAGCATTTTGTTTTTTATTATGTTTATTTAAGATTAATTGTTTCGATTAAAGCCTTGGGTGACATCGGACAACAACGTCTGAGGTCACTGGCGTGTGGCATTTCCGACAATAAGTCGGGGGTGTTACAGTTATGGTATCAGAGCAACGATTTTAAAATTCTTGGCCTATTGTTAGGTTTGAGAATTTTCAAAAATTCATTTCGAAACTATTTTCAACCTATTTTTTTTATTTGAAATAAATTCCGAGAGTTTTAATGTTAAATTTAAAAGTTTTAATTATTTCTTGGAATTTAATTTAAACTAATGATTTAGCTATTTGAACTTCAAAAGCTATTTATAACTGGTTTATAAAATGTCGTGTTATAAGCGATTAAACTAAGTTTATGGTTGTAACTTTAAAAGTGTGATTTTGGACTTGGTAAAAGTTTGTGATAATCATACCACTAGTTGAGAAACTAACTTTATAATAATTATTTTTATATAAAAGGGTTAGTAGTATAAAGTATGAAGTTTGAAAGTATGGAGTTTTATAATAAGTGGTTTTCAAACTTCTGCAAGATTCAAGTTGTTACTTATTCCTTAGATCCGTTCTTAGGAATATCGTTTCTCCTTAGGTTTAATGTCATTTAAAGGTTGACATTTCTCATAGAGTTTCACTTTCAAGAAGAGAAGAAGGTCGTTTATGCAAATAATGGTGGTGGACCAGTCAGACTGATATAAAGTTATTAGTTTGGACCCTTATAATTCGTATCATAACGTAATTGGCTCAGTGTCATGTACAAGTTGGAAAAGTTCTAAACTAACGTTATGGTTCATCAACAGATAATGGACACCCGATCCACCAACCAAGCAGCTAACGAAAGTCCTAGCAACGATTCTCGAATTCGGCTGAGAAGTGCTACTCCACCAGGGAAAGACGCGGGATCTGGATCATGTAGCAATGACCCGACCCTGCGATAGGATGTTCTTCATGGACAAGCGGACCCCCAAGCTGCAAGGGGAGTTCCACCTCCTGCCCCAATCATGCTAAATATGACGACCATTGGACAGATAGTGGGGCTAGTGGTCGAAGTATTAACGACCCAGATGATACCGCAAGTCCAAACAACCCCCATACCTCAAGTCGCAGCTAGTGTGGAGGCACAGAATAAGGCAAAGAATGGGCAACAGAACCGCAGGACTGGCTCATCCAAGCGGCCGGCGTCGCCCACCAAGTTCGAGAAGTCTGGTCGTATTAAGACCAATGCGACTCAGTCCGGCTCCGCCAAAGGCTTAGGCTGGAGTAACGGCGTGGTTCAATGCCACAACTGTGGTAAAGCTGGGCACAAGAGTCCTAGTTGCCCAAAGGCAAAGAGGATATGTTACAAATGTGGGAGGGAAGGCCACATGAAGGCATACTGTAGGAAGAAGGGCCTAAGGCCAACTCAAGCAAATCAGGCCTCAAAAGTTGGCAGTGGACAGAACCCAGGGGCGGAAGTATCTGTTCCGGGGCAGTCTGCTACTCGTGATAAAGGCAAGGCGCCTATGGAATCTTTGGGTCAAGAGCAGCGACTCTTTGTGATACGTCACCCCGACGGGAGGGAAGCTTTGTACAAGTGGTAGTATTTAGTAAAGTTTTTAGAATAAGGAGCGATGACTTGTGTCGACAGTCTCCCTAGTTTAGTAATCTGTCTATTTGACTTTCTATCAATTGGTTTATGTAATGTTTCGAATAATAAAGAAGTGTTTCCTTGTTTCGGAAATTACTAAATTTGTTACTATTGCAAATTGTTCGTTCATACGAGACTCCGTGAGTGCCAAAAATAGTTATGTCACGTGTGGATAAGGGCTGTCAGGACTCACACAGGAGGGGTAACGTATGGATCCTAGGTGTTCGTTCCCTACATGGTTAACACCAGGGTCGACTCCATTACTGAATTCCTAGATCCATTCTTAAGAATCTCTCTTTATTCTTGGAGTAATGTCACATCGGTATGACATTTATTACTCCCTTCGCTGAATTAGCGAGCGTTACCTAGTGAGTTGAGTTTTACAAAATTCCTTAATGTTGAGGAAACAAATGTATGTGGTTAATGCTCTATGGGATTAAGATTTTTTTTTTCCTTATATGGGTACCCTAAACATTTGTTCTGGTCAAAGCACATAGGAATGAACTACATGAAGTTCAGAATGCCTAGCTGTGAGTTCGTCCTGTGGACATCTAAGAGGATAGATTGCTGAGAAGAGAATAAATAGATATAAGAGATAGTTTAGAAGGAACCCAGTTTCTCTAAACAGATCGTACTCTGTTACGACCTTGAGTAGAATTATTGTACCCAAGGGTGTGGTTATGGAAGTTGTAAGTGAGTATGTTAATTGTGGACCAGAGGATTAGACTTTCGAAAAGGCTAAGGGTGTGAAGTCATATGTATTGTCTTGGAAGATTTATCTGAGGTTCGTTATGAGGCTTTCTTAAGAGAAACGACATAAGGATTGGATGGAGAGTGATTGATGTCTGTTAAGGCGATTTGATGTCACGTTTAGGAAAATAACGTGATTAGCCGCAATCGTGCTAATTGAATTATCACGATCTTGTTTTGAGGAAACTAGAGGTTTTGAGTTGGAAGTGAGGTTTAGGGCCAAATTTAATTGGGCCAAGGAATTGAATCAGTGAATTGTACCTTCAAGGGATATGGAGTTATGATATCTGGAGATTTACAAGGTTTGTAACGTGGATTTTAAGAAAGTGTGACGTCTATAAGGCCGATGATATAGCACTTTTTGGAAAATTAAGTTGTGAACGATTGTATTGGGAGAAAGCCCACTTGAAAGTGAAAGGTTATGGTTTAGGGCATAGTTATTCAGAGGATTTCGATAAACAAAAGGATGTGGCATGGGAAGTTGTCGTATGTACATTTAAGGAGTAAAGTAACGAATGTTACTCGTATATAGCCATTGAAGGATTTAGGACGTGAAGTGATTGATTGTGATGGCAAGGCATCATTCATCAATATGGTATCTTGAGTAAATAGAGTTGAGGAACCTTAAGGGTTTAAGTTAGAAATTGAATAATGGAATATGTTAGGGTAATCTTGGATAAATGGTAAATATCAGTAAAGCAAAAGGGTACTTGATTCAGGATAATAAATCGTATGAGGACAACTGGTTGTTTAAGGAATTATGGATGAATAACAAACTCAATCGGTAAAAGTTTGTTATGATTTTTGAAGATCAATAGTGTGACATAAAGTAAGTATGTGGACGATACCAAGTGAACTTGAGGAAAATGTGACCCATGTCTATTAAGGTGATCGTATGGAACGTTTGGGTAAAACGAGAGTATAATCTTGTGGAATGGATTATTAGATCATGTTGAGATAATCAGACATAGGTTGTGGTGTGATTAATTGTGGGGTCACATGAGTAAATATTTTAGAATTACGATATGGCACAAGGGCCAAATGTGATTAAGGTAACGAATGAAATAGGCGAGCCGGGTATGTAAAAGAGTAAAGCCTATATGACAGGTGGAGGTACTAAGTTGAGGTATAAGTGAATTCTATGTATATACTCAAGGATCGAATTGTCGAAAAAGAGTTAGTAGAAAAATGTTGTATTCTTCTATTTTAGGACATCAAGGTCTTTTTGAGGAATAGGACAACATAGCGATGTTATACTGGAGATTATAATGGATACTCTGAGCGAGACAATGGTAATCTTGTGAAAAATCACATCTGTTCTAGCAAGAGTGAGGAATGCAAGCAGTATGTTGTGAGAAGAATCATGATCGAGTAAATAGTTCGATTTTTGGGATATAGGTTTCGAAAACCAAATTTACTCAAGGATATCGACTTAAGGAAGATAAGGTACATACTTTGAGAGAAGTTTAGAGATAGATGATAGAGAAATATGTGTATTCTCATGCTTAAGGTATAGCGAGATTAGTGCGATGATTTGGAGAGACAATTATCCTAAGATAATTATGACTTTGAGGATGGTCACGAGTTAGTACAAGGATAGCATATGGAAATAAGATATGCGAGATAGTGGTATGGTTGAGGAAACAAGTCGTTTTCCAAGAACAAGTACATGAATGAAGTGATTAAGGATATTAAGTTCAGATAGTAAGATTAGGATAAAACCGGTCCCTTTAGTTTAGTGATGCTAGTTTCGGGGTCGAAACTATTTTTTTTTAAGGGGGTAGTAATGTAATAATCCGCTTATAATCTTAGAGGTCGGGTGATAGAAGGGTCAGGTGATAGAAGGTATGTCTGGTGAAAGCAAGTTATAGAATTCTCATAGGTGGCGAATAGTCTAAATTATGGTTAACCTGACGTTAACTGTAATTTGAACCAACTTATAAATTTTAACTTAGAAATGCCTGGACCAATTTACAAAGTGTGAAATGGGTTAGGCATGGTTAAACTTATACAATTGGGTAGCTTAGAATAGGGCCGCATCTCCGAGTTGCTATCTGCCAAGTTTTGGGGTCGAAACTTCTCTTAAGGGGGTAATGATGTAATACCCCTCATTTTTTTAGTAAGGGTATTTGGGTAATTTCCCAAACCCTCGTCAATTATTCAGGACGCGTTAGGCAAAGTTCGGAATTTCTGTAACTCGTACAATCGCTGTATTATTCCTTGAGCCTTGGAATATACATTCGATGTACTTTGGAAGCTTAGAATATTTGTTCGGGTACAAATATATATAATCCGGGGTTTAAACCCACGCCAAATCCTTTCCTGAGCACGGATGCGAAAAGGGCATTTCCGCGACCGCGGCAACACTTCCGCGACCGTGGAAAAATAGTGCTCAGCAGCACTGGGAAAGGGAATTTTCCGCGACCGCGGAAATGTGCATTCGTGCCACGTGTTCTTTATCGCCGTCGATCTTCTGAGCCACCGTCGATTTGGGCGGGGGCTGCTCTCCTCCTTTGGCTATAAATGGAGGCCAAGTTGGAGGGTTTTGGGCACCCAAATCTTCTCTCTCTCTCTCTCTCTCTCTCTCTCTCTCTCTCTCTCTCTCTCTCTCTCTCTCTCTCTCTCTCTCTCTCTCTCTCTCTCTCTCTCTCTCTCTCTCTCTCTCTCTCTCTCTCTCTCTCTCTCTCTCTCTCTCTCTCTCCTTTCCTGAGCACGGATGCGAAAAGGGCATTTCCGCGACCGCGGCAACACTTCCGCGACCGCGGAAAAATAGTGCTCAGCAGCACTGGGAAAGGGAATTTTCCGCGACCGCGGAAATGTGCATTCGTGCCACGTGTTCTTCATCTTCGTCGATCTTCTGAGCCACCGTCGATTTGGGCGGGGGCTGCTCTCCTCCTTTGGCTATAAATGGAGGCCAAGTTGGAGGGTTTTGGGCACCCAAATCCTCTCTCTCTCTCTCTCTCTCTCTCTCTCTCTCTCTCTCTCTCTCTCTCTCATTTTCCATTGTCGTCGGAGTTTCGAGCTCTCGCCAGAGTTTTTGAGGTGTCGCCGGAGCTCTCGCCGGTGGTCGTGGTGGCCTTGGAGTGGTGCTTTGGAGGCGCAAGGAGGAGTGGAGTGGAAGCCCTCGCGAATCGAGCCCCGCGGTGTCGTCGCCGGTGAGTTTCCTCCATTTTGGGTTGATGGAGTTCATGGCCGTGACCGCGCACATGAACAGCCGCGACCACGGCAGTGACAAGGTCGGCCGCGTCCACGGACGCTGTCATCGACGCTCGCGAACGCTGTCCTCGACGCCCGCGACCGCGGAATCCCAGCCGCGACCGCGGATTGCCTTGGCAATCGCGATCGTGGCCTTGGACAATCCGGTCTCGGGCGGGACTTTCGTTCTTTCGATTTCGTTCGTTCTTTCTTAGATTCGTATCATTTTATTGTCGAATCTAACCTAGGGTTTCGTTGTGGGTCGTCGTCGTAAGAATCTGTAATCCGACTTCCGCTCCCTTTCCGGACCCAGAAACTCATCGTCGCTCAATCGTTTGTCTAGACTAAGGCAAGTGGCGGTTCGCTCTTGCTTATCATTCCATGTTTCCATTAATTATCAATTGTTTTTAATTGTTAATTAAATTGGGATGAACTATTGCTTTCGTTTGGGGAACAGATTTTATAAATGATACGATTAAAACATGATATTATAATAGGTTGTATATATTGCTAGAAACAACGCTATTATATCTGTTATTACCATGATGGTATTGGTGTGAATTTTATGTGTGAACTTATACATTATAGTTAGAACGAGTATTCGTAGGAACGCTATGTATCTCATTGCGAGAGCTGGCTGTTTCTTTATAACCGTGGTGCTTAGGAGGATTTTGCCCTAACACCCTTCCCCCTGGTCATGATTGTCCCCTATCCGAGTATAGGGGAGGTGCACACAGCTGGTGCCAAACATTTGGGAATTGCTCCCAAGATATCTCTCGTATCGAGATGATATATGATAAAAGCTTTAACGTGAATATACGTTTTGGAATTAAACAAGATAAGTGCGATTATGCACATAATTAATATACCCTTGGGCAAGGAGTACAACGTGGAAACCGCCCGGACTTCGATTAGAGTAAGTCTTCTTTCCAATCTGGATTCGCATTGCGCGGTGAGGTTGGTCGTTGACCCAAATAGTCAAGTCGTTTTTAAATGCTTGTATGAAAACTTTAACGTTCCCAAATATTTGTTATACTTTCCCATAAGACTCAATCTATTGGAGTCTTCTCTTTATATATTCTCCCATAAGACTCAATTCCTTTGGAGCCTTCTTTTCAGTGCATGTCTAAATTCTAATCATTCCGTGAAAGTTCCGGGTTATATATCGTTCCTTCGGTTTTTATTCGAGGGACAATGATAGTAAATGGTTACGATTACTAGAACCATTCTGTTTTCACCCTTGAATAGTCTTTCATTAGACTAACCAACCAGGTTTTATTCCTTGCATGGTTGGCTGGTGTCATCCGTCCTATACGGCACATCAGTGGTTGGTTCCCGAAGACTTGAAGTAACCATTTGAAGAAGAGACTTGCAGTTGAAGGTTCAAGTATTAGTATTTTTAAGGTTGTCAATTATTATTTATTCTTACCACTAAGTCATGTAATAGATTTATTCTTCAAGTCTTCCGCTGTGTAATTTTTAAGTTTCCGCTGTGATTTCACTCTGTTGTAAAACACTCCTCTCGTATTGGGAGAAATCTTTTAATAAAAGTATTGAGGTTTATATGAAAATGTCTTCCACTGTTTAACCTTTCGTTGTTTATTATGTTTATTTAAGATTAATTGTTCCGATTAAAGCCTTGGGTGACATCGGACAACAACGTCTAAGGTCACTGGCGTGTGGCATTTCCGACAATAAGTCGGGGGTGTTACACCCCCGGCGAATCATCGGCAACCGGAACGACGAAACGCGAAGGAAGACAAAGATCTCATTTCCGCGGTCGCAAACATGCCATTCGTGCATCCGAAACCCCTAGGACGTGGTTTTACACGTGGTTTCAACTCCTCAGATGAATACTTGTGTCCAAACAAATAATCTAAGCCTAAATAATACATCGAATGTATATTATAATGCTCAAAGAATTATTACAGAGATTATACGAGTTACAGAAATTCCGAATATGCCAAACGCATCTTGCTTATAGAACGAGGGTTGAGAAATTACCCACATATCCTTACTAAAATTGAGGGGTATTACATCACTACACCCTTAAGAAAAGTTTCGACCCCGAAACTTGGCCGATAACAGCTCAGAGAAGCGACCTTATACTAAGTTACTCAACCGTATAAGCTTAACCATGCCTAACTCATTTCACACTTTGTAAACTTGGTTCAGGCATTTCTAAGTTAAAATTTATAAGTTGATTCAATCTATAGTTAACGTAAGGTTAACCATAACTTAGACCATTCACAGCTTAAGGGAATTCTATACTTGCTTTCACCAAACATACAATTCTATCATACTACCCCTATGGTAACATGATGATTATTACATTACTACCCCCTTAAAATAGTTTCGACCCCGAAACTAGCATCGCTAAACTTAGAGGGACCGGTCTCACCATAATCTTACTACTTGAACTTAATATTCTTAATCATTTCATCACTGTCCTTGCTCCTAGGAAAACGATCTGTTTCCTCAACCATACCATTACCTCGCATGTCTTATCTCCATATGCTACACTTGTAATACTCGTGACTATATCCTCAAGGTCATAATTATCTTAGGACAATAGTCTCCAAAATCATCGCAGTAGCCTTGCTATACCTTAAGCATGAGAATACATATTCCTCTTTATAATCTAATTTAAAGTTTGCACCTTATCTCCCTATAATCCATTACCAGATCTCAGTGGTCCTTGAGACATTGCATTTCCTAATTCCTTTAAAGGTACACCCCACAATTCCATTACTCATCTTAATCGAGTTTGGCCCATATGCCATCTCTAACTTGGAATCCTTCCAGTAGTGATTTAGCCTATTCCTTTAATCATTCTCTAACTTAAACCTTTAAGATTCCTTAACTTTCTCCAAAAATAATCACAACACCTTTATTCCTATGTTCCTCAAAACGAATCATATGAGGTATTACTCCTATTTCCTTAAAGTATCATTCTGATAAATAATTCATTACCAACCAAATCAGTCACTTCTCTCATAATCCTTTAATAGATTTATACGAGTAACGTTTGTTACCCTACTCCTTAGGCGCACATAATCAATTCTCCCTACTAAATCCTTTAGTTTATCGGAATCATCAACATAACCTATCCTTAAACTGTAATCTTTACATTTAAGTGGGCCTCCTCCCAATACATTAGCTTCACAACTTAATTTTCCCCAAAAAGAGTTATACCATAAGTCTTATAAACGACACACTCACTTAAAATCCAAATATCAAACCTTGTAAATTCCCAAGTATCATAACTCTTTATTACCTGAAAGTACAACTTACCAATTTCAATCATTTGGCCCAATTAAATTTGGCCCTTACGTCCATTTCCGACTTAAATCCCAAAGGTTTATTTAACTGTCTCAAATAACTTATCTCTAACTTAAGATTCTTATTTTCCTCACACAATCTATCCACAACAATGCCTACAGCATGACCTTCCAACTAGGCATTCTGAACTTCGTAATAGTCCACCCCTACATACTTTTACCAGAACAAATGTTCAGGGTACACATATGAGAGATAACTCTTAATCTCATAGAGCATTAACCACACACATTTGTTTCATTTACACTAAGGAATTTTGGTAAAACTCAACCTACGAGATAATGCTCGTCAGCTCAACTAAGAAAGCAATTAAGGTCATACCGATGTGACATTACTCCAAGAATAAAGAGAGATTCTTAAGAGTGGCTCTAGGAATTCAGTAATAGAGTCGACCCTGGGGTTAACCATGTAGGGAACGAACATCTAGGCTACATACGTTACCCCTCCTTTATGAGTCCTGACAGCCCTTATCCATACGTGACATATACTGTTTTGGCACTCACGGGGTTTCGTATGAATGAGTTGCAAAAATAACGAATTTAGTAATTTCCGAAACAAGGAAACACTTCTTTATTATTCGAAACATTACATTAAAGCAACTAACAGAAAGTCGCACACACAGATTACGAAACTATGGAGACTATCGACACAAGTCGTTGCTCCTTACTATTAAGAAAAGGCTTAACAAAAATACAACTACTCGACCAAGGTTCCTTCCCGTCGGTTTGACGCAACACGAAGAGTCGTTGCCCCTGACCCGAAGACTCCATAGGGGCCTTGCCTTTATTACGAGCCATAGATTGCTCAAGAGACGGATACCTCTGGCTTTGGGTTCTGCCCATTGCCAACATTTGAGGCTTGGTAAGAATGCGTTGGTCCTTGACCCTTCTTGCAACAGTATGTTTTCATGTGGCCTTCCCTCCCACAATAGTAACATACCCTCTTCTCCTTTTGGCAGTTAAAACTTTTATGCCCAACTTTACCACATTTGTGGCATTGAATCACCCCGCTACTCCAACCGGAGCCTCTGGCGGAGTCCGACTGAGTCGTCTCGATCTTAGCACGACCAGACTTCTCAAATTTGGTGGGCAATGCCGGTCGCTTGAATGTACCAACCTGGCGATCCTGTTGCCCACCCTTTCCTTTAGCCTGCTTCTCCCGCCTTTGGGCAGATTCTTCCAGTGTGACCTCTATCTTGTAGGCCGCATCCACATATTACTCTAATGTAGAACAACCGTGGCGCACCATTAGAGGTTTGATTTTTGGATTCATCCATCCATGGAAGTACCAGATCTTTTGCTCTTCACTCGACACTTCTGGTCCAGCATACTGCAACAGATGATTGAACTTAGCTGCAAGCTCAGTCACCTTCAACCCATCGGTCTTAGGGTAAAGAAATTCCTTATGCTTTTCCTCCCTCATAGCACGGGAAAAGAATCGGTCAGTCATCTTAGTTTTGAACATACTGTAATATCCCGCATTTTATAAGGGTATTTTGAAAGTTTTCTTATGCCTGTATTACTAGACGGATTAAATTCAGAGAAGATCGGACATTCTGTAATATGTTTGAGCTTTGTATATTTTTTCTGAGTAATATATAATACAGTTGAAGTGTTTTCGGGGTTAATTTGTCGTTAGTATACGAATATATTTAACCCGGGGTTAAGGAACTTAACCCCAAAGTGAATTCGGATAAGACGAAGCATTTTAGCCTTCACCGCACCCAGCGATACGTCGTCCACCGCACCCGCGGCAAGCGCTGATAGCGTCGTCTTCGCGATAAGCTTCAGCTGCAAGTGGCACTGTGGCAGGCCATTTGAGCAGTCAAGTGGACATCCAAGTGGCTCTTTGCCTTGTCCCCTAGCTTGTTCCCTTTGAGGAGGCTCGGATTGGAGCTATAAAAGGGGTCGAAATCAGAAGCCAAAGCTCACTTCATCTTCCTCCTTTGCTCTCCTCTGTTTTCCTCTGTTTTTCTCCATTAAAACCCAGCTTTTGAGCTTCGTGTGTGAGAGAGATCGAGTGTTTCTTGAGTTGAGAAGGTGCTCTTGAGTGTTGTTTGAAGGTTTAAGAAGGTTGGAGATCAAACCATAGACAAATCGAAGTCGAACGAATCGATTTGGGTAAGTTTTCTCCATGGCCGCTGTCAAGCTTCTCGCCTCTGTGCATCCACCGCACCCGCGGCAAGCGCTCCACCGCACCCGCGGTGAGCTTGTTCGAGTGTGTGTTCTTGGGTGTTTGGCCTTGGGCGAGGCTCGATTCCTTTGATTCTTTTCGTATTCCTTTTAGATTCAATTATGAGGATATTGAATCTAACTTAGGATCTCGTTATGGGTCATTCCTTTGGGAGTTTTATTCCAGATCTGTCAAAGTTTCAGATCCAGGAGCCCGTTGTCTCCGAGCTTTGTTCGAGCTATTCGGCGGATCTAAGGCAAGTGGCGGTTCGCTCTTGCTCATCATTCCATACTTCCATTAATTATCAATTGTTTTGTTGTTAATTAATTTGGGATGATTCATCTGTTTATGTTGGAAACAATTTTGATAAATAATTTGATAAAAAGAAGTGTTGTTATAATAGGTTGTATATTGCTAGATACAACGCTATTATGTTCGTAATGGTTTTGTGTGGATTTTAAATATGAGTTTCATATCAAAGATTATAATAGGTTGCATATACTGTTAGTGGCAATGCTATTTTGATATATATATATAGATTGTTAGATCTATGATGTTGGCCTTGATGGCTTTGATTTGATGTGATATATGACTGTGTTGAACTGTTAGTTAGCACGAGTATTCGTAGAAAGTTTACTGGGGCCCAGGAGGTCCAGTCGTTTCTTGATAATTAATGAATAAAAGGGATTTAGTCCCTAATACCTTGGTGGGTCATGACTAGCCTCTATACTTTAGTATAGAGGTGGTGCACTTAGCTAGTGTCACACTTACCTCGGGAGCAAATCTCGGGATATGCTCCCAGGAAATCTCTCGTCTCGGGACGAACAGATCATAATAAAAGTTTATAATGTGGTGTGTGGTTTGGTTTTGGAATTAAATCAGATAAGTGCTTTAGCACACATAATTAATATACCCTCAGGCGAGTAGTGCAGCTAGGTAATAGTGCAGCCAGGAAAACTCGTCTTGACTTTGGTCAGAGTAAAGTTCTCTTTCCAATCTGGATTCGCTCTGGGGCGGTGAGGTTGGTCGTGAGCCGAAACATCTAAAGTCAGCTTTTGAACGCTTGTGTGTATATTATAAATTAAGTTTCCCAACATTTGTCATGCTTCCTATAAGGCTCATTTCATTTAGAGTCTTCTTTTGGGATTGATTGCTGTGAGACTCGGTCTCCAGAATCTTCTCTTGTGCATACCTCTTGTTTATTCCAGTAGGAGTATGATGGTTGACTATCGTCATCGGTTGTTATTCGAGAAGCGATGGGTCTAACCTAATACGACTGTTTCGAACCACTCTGCTTTATTCCCTTGCATAGTCTTTCATTAGACTAACCAACCGTAATTATTCCCTTGCATGGTTGGCTGGTGCATTCGTTCGATTCAGCACATCAGGTGTGTTGAAGATCCGAGAAGGCTAGAACGACTATGAGAATGGACGGTGTTTTAACAAGTTGTTTTGATATTTTATATAAAGACTTCCGCTGTGTTACTTATGTTGTATTTAAAGACTTCCGCTGTAATAATTCTGATGATGTATTTCGTTTTGTCTGGAATCATGTGTAATTCCGAGACTTGGTTTTATATAAGAGTTATGATATTTGGTATTGTAACTGTGGTTTGATGGTTTATATCAACTGAAAAAGCCTGGGGTGACTTCGGGGTTTTCGTCCGGGTCACTGGCAGTAATGCTTTCAAAGAGGTGAAATTTGGGGGTGTTACAGATTTGGTATCAGAGCTAAAAAGTTTTCGTAGGCTATGTTACAGATTTGGTATCAGAGCTAAACAGTTTTCGTAGGCTCTGTTACAGATTTGGAATCAGAGCCGAAAGTTTTTAAAACGGGTTTGGGATTTCATGAACCATTTACTCGTTTTGTTTGAAAATGTTTTCAAACGGCTCTTGTGAACTCACGAGCGGCACCAGTACCGGCACCGTTGGGTGGCTGGGTGTGTGATGTGGCTGGGGTAGCTTGGCCTGGGGATGTTACAGATCCGGTTTGAAATATTTTCACTCGTTTGAAATATTTTTACTCGTTTGAAATATTTTCGAAGGCTCTGAATTTTTGAATGAAAAATTATAACCGTTCATAGTCGTGCTTTTCTCTTAAGTCTGTTATGGCGGACCTCTAGTTAGACTTGAGTTCCCGGTTTCCTTGTTATGCTTTGAGGTTATAAGACTTGTGGTATCACTCTCTTTGAGGAAATAGGAGTAGTATCGTATGTGATTCGTTTCGAGGAACATATGAATGAGATGTTATGATTATTCTTGGAGGAAATTAAGGAATCTTAAAGGATTTGAGTTAAGAGATGGCATAAGGCCGGTTATGATTAAGGATATTAAGTTCAGATAGTAAGATTGGTAGTGAGGCAGATTCCTCATTGGCTTAATGCAAGTTTCGGGGTCGAAACTTTTCTTAAGGGGGTAGTAATGTAATATCCCGCATTTTATAAGGGTATTTTGAAAGTTTTCTTATGCCCGTATTACTAGACGGATTAAATTCAGAGAAGATCGGACATTCTGTAATATGTTTGAGCTCTGTATATTTTTTCTGAGTAATATATAATACAGTTGAAGTGTTTTCGGGGTTAATTTGTCGTTAGTGTACGAATATATTTAACCCGGGGTTAAGGAATTTAACCCCAAAGTGAATTCGGATAAGACGAAGCATTTTAGCCTTCACCGCACCCAGCGGTACGTCGTCCACCGCACCCGCGGCAAGCGCTGATAGCGTCGTCTTCGCGATAAGCTTCAGCTGCAAGTGGCACTGTGGCAGGCCGTTTGAGCAGTCAAGTGGACATCCAAGTGGCTCTTTGCCTTGTCCCCTTGTCCCCTAGCTTGTTCCCTTTGAGGAGGCTCGGATTGGAGCTATAAAAGGGGTCGAAATCAGAAGCCAAAGCTCACTTCATCTTCCTCCTTTGCTCTCCTCTGTTTTCCTCTGTTTTTCTCCATTAAAACCGAGCTTTTGAGCTTCGTGTGTGAGAGAGATCGAGTGTTTCTTGAGTTGAAAAGGTGCTCTTGAGTGTTGTTTGAAGGTTTAAGAAGGTTGGAGATCAAACCATAGACAAATCGAAGTCGAACAAATCAATTTGGGTAAGTTTTCTCCATGGCCGCTGTCAAGCTTCTCGCCTCTGTGCATCCACCGCACCCGCGGCAAGCGCTCCACCGCACCCGCGGTGAGCTTGTTCGAGTGTGTGTTCTTGGGTGTTTGGCCTTGGGCGAGGCTCGATTCCTTTGATTCTTTTCGTATTCCTTTTAGATTCAATTATGAGGATATTGAATCTAACTTAGGATCTCGTTATGGGTCATTCCTTTGGGAGTTTTATTCCAGATTTGTCCAAGTTTCAGATCCAGGAGCCCGTTGTCTCCGAGCTTTGTTCGAGCTATTCGGCGGATCTAAGGCAAGTGGCGGTTCGGTCTTGCTCATCATTCCATACTTCCATTAATTATCAATTGTTTGTTGTTAATTAATTTGGGATGATTCATCTGTTTATGTTGGGAACAATTTTGATAAATAATTTGATAAAAAGAAGTTCTGTTATAATAGGTTGTATATTGCTAGATACAACGCTATTATGTTCGTAATGGTTTTGTGTGGATTTTAAATATGAGTTTCATATGAAAGATTATAATAGGTTGCATATACTGTTAGTGGCAACGCTATTTTGATATATATATATATATAGATTGTTAGATCTATGATGTTGGCCTTGATGGCTTTGATTTGATGTGATATATGACTGTGTTGAACTGTTAGTTAGCACGAGTATTCATAGGAACGTTTACTGGGCCCATGAGGTCCAGTCGTTTCTTGATAATTAATGAATAAAAGGGCTTTAGTCCCTAATACCTTGGTGGGTCATGACTAGCCTCTATACTTTAGTATAGAGGTGGTGCACTTAGCTAGTGTCACACTTACCTCGGGGGCAAATCTCGGGATATGCTCCCAGGAAATCTCTCGTCTCGGGACGAGCAGATCATAATAAAAGTTTATAATGTGGTGTGTGGTTTGGTTTTGGAATTAAATCAGATAAGTGCTTTAGCACACATAATTAATATACCCTCAGGCGAGTAGTGCAGCTAGGTAATAGTGCAGCTAGGAAAACTCGTCTTGACTTTGGTCAGAGTAAAGTTCTCTTTCCAATCTGGATTCGTTCTGGGGCGGTGAGGTTGGTCGTGAGCCGAAACATCTAAAGTCAGCTTTTGAATGCTTGTGTGTATATTATAAATTAAGTTTCCCAACATTTTTCATGCTTCCTATAAGGCTCATTTCATTTAGAGTCTTCTTTTGGGATTGATTGTTGTGAGACTCGGTCTCCAGAATCTTCTCTTGTGCATACCTCTTGTTTATTCCAGTAGGAGTATGATGGTTGACTATCGTCATCGGTTGTTATTCGAGAAGCGATGGGTCTAACCTAATACGACTGTTTCGAACCACTCTACTTTATTCCCTTGCATAGTCTTTCATTAGACTAACCAACCGTAATTATTCCCTTGCATGGTTGGCTGGTGTCATCCGTTCGATTCGGCACATCAGGTGTGTTGAAGATCCGAGAAGGCTAGAACGACTATGAGAATGGACGGTGTTTTAACAAGTTGTTTTGATATTTTATATAAAGACTTCCGTTGTGTTACTTATGTTGTATTTAAAGACTTCCGCTGTAATAATTCTGATGATGTATTTCGTTTTGTCTGGAATCATGTGTAATTCCGAGACTTGGTTTTATATAAGAGTTATGATATTTGGTATTGTAACTGTGGTTTGATGGTTTATATCAACTGGAAAAGCCTGGGGTGACTTCGGGGTTTTCGTCCGGGGTCATCGGCAGTAATGCTTTCAATCAGTGTGAAATTTGGGGGTGTTACACATACCCCAGTTCAATCCGGGATGATCAGCTAGACCAGTGCCCTTCCACCATTCGCTAGCCACATCCTTAAGTTGAATGGAGGCGATGTGCACTTTCTCAGTCTCAGTGCAATCCACGTTCCTGAACAGCCGTTCCATATGCGAGAACCAATACGCCACTCTGACTGGTTCTCCGGTACCGTCATAACTGTCAGGCCTCATTGAGCTCACGACCTTCAAGGCTCGACCGTAATCCCCTCTGTTCCAGACGACATCGACCTGAGGTACCAGATCCACTGGCTCCTCAAATTCAAGAATAACCTGAGGAACTGGACCACCCTGTGCTTGCGGTGCAATTGACCGAATTACATCGGTGACCGTCTGCATAATAAACCCACGAATGGCCTCTTTGGTTGCGGCATCCAACACTACCGGAGGATTAGCCTGAACTTGGCCAATGCCTGCGGGGTTATTGTGAGAGACAGACTCGCTCTCCTCCCCTTGATTAGCGGCGCTCCTCAGATTCAACCTTAGGTTGTTACTCGGTCCCGCACCAGCACGGACTGTGTTCCTTGTATTCACCATCTGTTGATGAACCATAACGTTAGTTTAGAACTTTTCCAAGTTGAATATGACACTTAGTCAAATACGTTATGATACGAATTGTAAGGGTCCGAACTAATACCTTTATATTAGTCTGACTAACCCTCCACCATTAACCGCAAAAACGATCTTCTTCTCTTTACTTGAGAATGGATCTACCAGGAGAAATGTCAACCTTTAAATGACATTAAACCTAAGAAGAGACGTTATCCCTAAGAATGGATCTAAGGAATAAGTAACAACTCGAAGCTTGCAGAAGTTTGAAAACCATTTATTATTAAACCTTATACTTTCAAACTTTCTACTCGACACTTTTAAACCTTATATATTTAACTTAATAAAATAATTATTTAAGAAAAACTATTTTCTCAAACTAGTGATACGATTATCACAAAACTCTTATTAAGACCAAAATCACACTTTTAAAGTTACAATAATAAATTTAAGTTTAATTGTTTATAATACACCATTTAAAAATCAATTGTAAATAACTTTTGAACTTTTAAATTAGATTTCAAGAAATACTTAAAACTTTTAAATTTAACATTTAAATTCTCGAAATTCCTTTTTAATGGAAAGTAAGTTGAAAAATAATTTCGAAATTAACTTTCAAAAATTCTCAAACCTAACAATAGGCCAAGAATTTTAAAAACCATTGCTCTGATACCATAATTGTAACACCCCCGACTTACGTCGGTAGTGCCACATGCCAGTGACCTCAGACGTTACTGTCCAATGTCACCCTAGGATTTAATCGAAACAATTAATCTTAAATAAACATATTAAATAACGAAAGATTAAACAGCGGAAGACATATTTAAATTAAACTCAACCTTTTATTAACAGACTTCTCATAAAATGAGAAGTGGCTATTTTACAACAGAGTGAAATTTCAGCGGAAGACTTTAAATTACACAGCGAAAGACTTCAAGAATAACCTATTACATTACTAGGTTATAAATATATGTTAAAGTAGTACTTAACAGCTTAAAAACACTGACACTTAAATCTTCAACTGCAAGCCTCTTCTTCAACTGGTTACTTCAAAACTTCGGGAACCAACCACTGATGTGCCGTATAGGACGTATGACACCAGCCAACCATGCAAGGAATAAAACCCGATTGGTTAGTCTAATGAAAGACTATGCAAGGGTGAAAACAGAGTGGTTCTAGTGATCGTAACCGTTTACTATCATTGTCCCTCGAATAACAACCGAAAGAACGATACATAACCCGAAACTTTCACGGAATGATTTAAAGTTTAGACATGCACTGAAAAGAAGACTACAAAGGAATTGAGTCTTATGAAAAAGTATGACAAATGTTTGGGAACGTTATAGTTTTCATACAAGCGTTTTAAAAACGATTTGATCATTTAGGTCAACGACCAACCTCACCGCACAATGCGAATCCAGATTGGAAAGAAGACTTACTCTAACCGAAGTCCGGGCGGTTTCCACGTTGTACTCCTCGCCCGAGGGTATATTAATTATGTGCATAACCGCATTTATCTTATTTAATTACAAAACACAAATTCATGTTAAGGCTTTTAATGTGATCTCGAGTGACTACTAAAGTTTAACACAAGGTGACATTACGCCCACCCATATGGCACTAGCAAGGTGCTTAACACTTCATATCCTTATAGGTGGATAAGAAGCAATGGGTCATGACCTGAAGAGAATTATAAAGAAACGACTACTCCTCATAAGGAGTTAGCGTTCCTACGAATAATCGTGCTAATCTAACATTAAAGTTTACATTTAAACCCACAACAAAATCCATTACAGTAATAACAGGTATAATAGCGTTGTTTCTAGCAATATATACAACCTATTATAATATCATTTTTTAATCATATTTTTTATAAAATCTGTTCCCAAATGAAAACAACAGTTCACTCTAATTTAATTAACAATAAAAAATAATTGATAATCAACGGAACATGGAATTATAAGCAAGAGCGAACCGCCACTTGCCTTAATTGGACGAATTGACGATGTCGGGTTCCGGGATCTGGAAACTCGAATCTGAGTACGGATTCCTACGATGACGACGGGATAAACAGACGGAACCCTAAGTTAGATACGATACGAAGATACGACACGGAAGGACAAAACCGAGACGAACAAGTGAAACGAAGGAAATGCAACTAATCCGCGGTCGCGGAATTCATCTCCGTGGTCGCGGAAGTTCATACCCGTGATCGCGGTTTGCCCTTCCGACGACGGCTTGGAGGCATTCGAGCTTACCGACGACGACGACAATGGCTTCCCTGGCTTCGTCCGAGGTTGCTACCACTCCAGACCACCAATTGCACCGCCACACGAAGCACGAAGACCTCCGGCGAGCTTCCGGCGAGAGCACGAACTCCGGCGAAGACAGAAAATGAGAGCAACGAGAGAGACAAGATCGGAAAGTGGATGAAGAACTACTCCACCCCTCAACCCCTTTTTATAGCCACAGAAGAAGCATAACGATGGCCAGGCGAAGCGGTCGACCTTCCCCCGGGCGAATCGTCGGCAGCCGGAACGACGAAACGCGAAGGAAGACGAAGATCTCGTTTCCGCGATCGCGGAAATTCTTCCGCGGTCGCGGACATGCCACTCGTGCATCCGAAACCCCTGGGACGTGGTTTTACACGTGGTTTCAACTCCTCAGATGAATACTTGTGTCCAAACAAATAATCTAAGCCTCAATAATACATCGAATGTATATTATAATGCTCAAAGAATTATTACAGAGATTATACGAGTTACAGAAATTCCGAATACGTCAAATGCATCTTGCTTACAAAACGAGGGTTGAGAAATTACCCACATATCCTTACTAAAATTGAGGGGTATTACATATATATTATGGTTCTAACGTATAGTTATATACTATTGTTATATCGTATAGTTATATACTATTGTTATATCGTATAGTTATATACTATTGTTATATCATATAGTTATATACTATGGTTATACTATGAGTTTTTTTAGGGTTTAGGGTCTTTATCATTACATTACAAAGTTAGTTTTTCAAGTTTAAGTTGGAGAAATAACTTACAATATAATTGTAAGTTATGGACGCCACCTAGTAGAGCACAAGGACTACCCCATTTTTTTTAAAAAAAAAATACTTCTTGAGCGCTACCTAGTGACGCCCAACAAGTGACCCATTTTTTTTTTATAATTATTTTTGTTTTTTTATAAACCGGTTTACTTCCTAGTGGCGCCCAACGAAAATAAATGTGTAACCTATGTTTAAAATTTCTAAATATTTTTTAACGTTGTAGCCTTTTTTTCGTATTATTTTATCAATTAAAAAATAAATTAATTGTTTTCCTTATTATAAAATAAAATTTCAGCTTATAAAATAAAAAAAAGTATTATTTTGTCATATAATTGAAAAAAAGAAGAAGGAAAAGAACTAAATTTATTTTATAAAAAGTGAAAAGTGTTTGCATATTGTTATTAACGTACAATTCTTTTCCTTTGTAATATCAAGACAAATATTTTAATACGGAATATATAATTTCCACATGTCATATACTCCCTCCATTTATTTTTACGTGCTTTTTACTCTTGTACACTTATATTTGTCATTATAGATTTTTTAAACCATTTATTATATGTGAATCACGAAAGTTTATTGAAATTTTGTTACCTTTATTTTCTTCTTCTCCGTCCATTAATTCTAAAGATGTGAGTATAAATTATTAGAAAGACAACTATTTCGTATAAGTGAAAGAATAGAGTATAAAAAAGAAAAGGTCTGAATTTGACTTGTAAACCTATGAATTAAAGCCAAATGCAAAATTCTAGCTGCACTAAATATTTCTTTGTTTTACATGCGTCTAAATCACTTTATATTGACTAATTGAATATTATTTATTCACAACAATCATAGGATAGCATAGTTAATTAGTTTGAATAAATAACAACATATACTGAATTGCTTCCTCCCCTAAATCTTTTTTTAGATTTTCCTCCTGATGTTTGCAGCAGCAGCCCTAGTGAATTGCAACGGTGCCAACAATTGCTCTTTTCTTTATTTTTTTAGGGTTTGTTTGGATGGACGGGTATAATGTATTTTAATGCATTAAATTGTATTAAAACTCAAAATTTAATGCACTTTAAGGCAAAATAATGCATTATGCCGCCTATCCAAACGAACCCTTAATAATGCAACGGTGACAACCATCGTTGCTTTTTTTTTTCCGTTTTTTTAAATCAATTTTTTCAAATTAAAAACGTCAATTTTTTTTTCCTTTTAAATAAGCATCTAATTTTATTTATTTAAAAAAAAAACAACTGTTTATTCTTTAGAACGGTGCAAGTAGCTGCAACCTATCTGGATCAAATTCCGAGCTCCATCTTCGAATTCTTCCCTCATCAAAAATAAAAAAATTCCGAGCTGGATACATCTTTTCAATTTCTCGTACGGAACCTGCATTTCTCTTTTCAACCCTCAATCACCCCAAGCGCCGCCCTATCTTCCTCCCCTAGCAGCCCACCCCGCCAGCCTAAGCCTACCTCCACCGTGAGGCTCGCTCACGGGGAATACTACTTCCACCGCATGAAAGTTTGGGTCCGTTCGTTAGGGTAAACGGTGAGAGAAACCGTTTGACCCATTTTTTATTTATTATAATTTTAAAACGGTGTTAACCATCGTTTTTTTTTTGTTGTAAACTCCAATTTCTGTTGTTAAAAAAAAATATAATTTTTTTAATTTTAAAACGGTGTTAACCACCGTTTGGGAATTTTTTTTTTTTTTTTGTAAACTCCATTTTTTTGTTGAAAAAGAATTTTTTATGTTTTTTTAAATTTTAAAACGGTATTAACCACCGTTTGGAAAAAAGTTTTTTTTTTTTTTTTGTAAACTCCAATTTTTGTTGTAAAAAAAAAATTTAATCCAGTTTTTTAAATATAAACGGTGTTGACTACCGTTTGCAAATTTTGTTTTGTAAATATAAACGGTGTTAACCACCGTTTACCAATTTTTCTTTAAAAATAAAAAATAAAAGAGCGAATTTTGGGGATTTTAATGGGGGTTTATGGGATATTTGGATATTATTTTTATGGGGTTTATGTAATTTATTTAAAAATATAATGAAATTTATGTATTTTATTTTGTTAAAAAAAAATTAACAAATTTATATTAACATATCAAATAAATTCAAATCATAAAAAATAAAATATTAATGAACTAAAGTCAATAAAATTTAGATTAAGGTATTACAAAAGATTTATTTAATTGTTCCCCTCATTTCTTCTCTCATACCCTTGTCCATAACCTGTCCCGTACGGTGGATGATACCCTTCTCTGTATTGTCGGTACTCTTGGACAGATCCAAGTAAATTCATGAATCCACTCGTTTCCCTGTACTGCCCCCCGAACCCTGTCGGCACTTCGAACGGTTGCCCTTGCCCATAGCTTGGACGTCCCGTAGCTTGTGCGAACGGTGGGCCTTGGAATGCTTGCTCCCCGAACCCTGTCGGCACTCCGAACGGTGGCCCTTGGAATGCTTGCCCATAGCTTGGACCTCCTGTTGCCGGTGGGAACGGTGGGCCTTGGAATGCTTGCCCAAAGCTTGGACCTCCAGCCGACGGTGTGACTTGGTATCCTTGGCCGAAGTATGGACCTTGATACCCTTGCCCTGTACTTGGACCTGTGGATGACCCATATTGTGTCTCGTGCTCCTCGTATTGTGTTTCCCGAACTGGTACATACCCTTCTGGTTCAGCAGCCTCTGCAATTGGAGCTTCAACCAATTGTACATTCACAAGCGCATGGATCCGTTGAAGCGCCGCTTTTGCGATTTGCAAGTCTGGCATTGTATCCAACTGGCGAAGGGTCTCGTTGACTATCCCTTGTATATGATTAATTTTGATAACAGATTCTATGTATGCGGGCATGGGACGTTCGTTTTCCATCACACTCTTGGAATCCGCATACATGTAAGGATGAGAAAGACGTTGCAACCATGAAACGTAGCCATCCACCGTATGCGTGCTTGTGATACAATTGGATAGCCTCAGAATCGGGGATTGGTAGTTGGGCAGTTCATCCCAATGGTCGTCCGTGGAAAAGAACACTGCCTCGTAATTATATAGCGTCACGTGTCTGGTTCTACTCTTGGGGCGAATCGGGTCAATGGGAATCGGTTGAACCTTACCGAATTGACGAGTCACTCGATCAGGCATGTAAGGTTCACTGAATTTCATGCACTTCAGAGTTCCTCTGTACATCGATATGCGGTAGTGTTGAGGTTGAACATTGTCCCACGGCTTCCATACGACCTATACACATAAGAGTTTGAGCATGTGTTGCATAAATTTAAATGAAAATTAATTAATGTAAAATGAATAATGAAAGTGTAGTACCTCGTCGGGTCGTAATAAGTCCAGTGAAAGCCTCATTTCCTTGACCCTGATGCTACAATCTTCTTTTGGCGATCGAGGATCGATGTGGGCCGCCCGTGGGCCTTCATTTCTTGGGTCGTTTTGAGACAGATTTAAGTGGCCCCTAAACTTAGGAAAGTAGCTCCAAATCCAGTCCTGCACGAAAATAAGCAAACTTTAGGCAAGTAAAGTTTGAGAAATAATTATTTGAGATGACAATAAAAGAAAGAGTTTTGGATCCTTACATGAAGGAGCAAAAGGCAACCAGAAATTTGAGCGGCTTCTGCACGACTTGCCATACCAAGCTGTCTATACAAGTAGGCAAGCATAGCAGCACCCCATGCGTATTGCCTTGTCTCATTGTGTTCCCATAGCAGCTGAAATAAAGATAGCTTGATTTTGTTCCCCGACTTGTCGGGAAACAACGTGCTACCAAGCAAAACGGCCAAAAACCCAGAGGCTATAAGACTGTCAGATTTCCCCGTCGTCGTCAAAAATTCATTGAGCCATTTGCAATTAAAACCAGATTTCGTCTTTGCCGCTTTTAATGCTTGTATTGGAATGCCCATCTTCGAGTTGATATCCATAATTAATTCGACATCTTCGAATGGTGTATGTACAGCACTGCCTTGGAATGTCACCCTCCTGAGGGCCGCCGTATGTATCGTCATCCTCCATATCTCCTCCCGTTACACTGTCAGTTGCATGGGAGGCGGTTGCACGAGAGGAGGATGCACCAGTGGACGAATGATCGTGTCTAGTGCTAGCAGAGCGGTGCAGCCTTGATGCTGATGGCGTCCTCGTACTACTACTTGAGGGAACGACACTAGTGCTGGCTCGAGGGACGGTCAATGAAAGTTGGGTGGGTTGGGGGGGGGGGGGGGGGGGGGTGCACTTTGGCCATGAGGGAGGTCCACTTGCTCCTCATGTTCCCTCTCTTGAGCCCTTCGCGAATCATTACGATTACGAGCCGATTGCGTGACTCCGCGTTCTGAAACGTGTCGGGAACCCCCGAAGCCAATGCCTCTTGAAAATGATTTCTAGCAAATTTAAGACGAGTATTAAACGACAACTATTAAAATGACGATAACGGAAATTAATACAAATTAAATATATAATCTCTATCAATTTAAGACGAGTATTAAACGACAACTATTAAAATGACGATAACGGAAATTAATACAAATTAAATATATAATCTCTATCAATTTAAGACGAGTATTAAACGACAACTATTAAAATGACGATAACGGAAATTAATACAAATTAAATATATAATCTCTATCAATTTAAGACGAGTATTAAACGACAACTATTAAAATGACGATAACGGAAATTAATACAAATTAAATATATAATCTCTATCAATTTAAGACGAGTATTAAACGACAACTATTAAAATGACGATAGCGGAAATTAATACAAATTAAATATAAGTATAGAATAAAATATACCCATAATGATGAGTGTCCTTTCCCTTGATTGGCGTCTTTTGGAGGCATCTTGTATTAGGAGAGACTAAATAAGTGCGTAAAAAAGTGTTTAAAATGAGAGTAGGAAATTGATAGTAGAAAATGAGAGTTGAATTGTGAGTTTGAGAGGGGAAGGGTTTGGGTATTTATAGGAAAAAATGAGAGGTTAATCCGAGGGGTGATAAATCGGGCCGTTAAAATCAAATACGGGATATCAAAGGAAAGGCGTCGCCAGTCGTCGGATTTGCCACGTTGGCAATCCGAAAACGGTTTTGGAACACGTTTGATGAAATCTGGGGTAGGGAGAAAACGGTTCTGGCCCCCGTTTGCCACCTTGGCAATCCGAGCCCCCCTCCCGAATCGCCTCCCGCCACGATGGCAACCAGTTGGCCCTCCGAAAATAAACGGTTCTGGGCCCCGTTTTGCTCCCTTCCCCTTGGCTCCCGCCTTTCATTTTGGTTTGAAAATTTAGGCTTTCAAAAATTAATTCTCTCCCCCGCGTTTATTCCCTCCCTCCTTCCATTTTTTTCCTATTTAATTTATTATCTTTTACCTTCCATTTTTCGGTTTTTATTAATAATAATTTTTTACATTATTATTAATTGTATATGTTACATTTTTTTCGTATTTATTTCTTCATATATTTTACATGTTCGTGTTTAGGGGAAAATAAACAGATTGATTTTAATAATATACTAAATGAATAATAAATCATTACACTTTAATAATCGAGTAGGATATATACCCATTTTTCGAAAATGACAACAAACGAAGTTACAATATTCATTACATTATGATCCTAATTATACGAAAATGACAACAAACGAAGTTACAATATGATCCTCATGCGATAGGGCGACCATTCTCCATACGATATCGTTGGAAGTCTACTATCCCCTGCTGAAATGCTTGATCCCAATTATCAACACTAGAATGGTGGTAGTTCCTCCACAAACCAACAATGGGAGGAATTGGGGCATCTTTATACAACCATACCTACAACATATGATTAATTTTATTAAAATGAAAACAAGTAGGAAACGTTAAATTAAAGACGAGTGACAACATTTTTACCGGTACAAAATGGTTACAATCGCCGACTAAGGCGACTGTAAGAACGTCTGTAGGAGGGCGGTCGCTGGAAAGGTGGGAAATCATCGATAGACTTGTATGTGCACCGTTCCATGACAACATCACCAACGCTTTTTGGTACGCTGTAGCAAAAATCAAGCCACACATCAGCATCTCCATCCATTGATGTTGCATGCAATTATCACCAGTGTAGTTTATGTTGTGCAACAGATCAGGCAATTTGGTGACAAGTATATGCTCCATTGCTTTGTACACATGGATGTTTCTTTTCAGCTCTGTCGCCATCGTCCTTCGAACCTGCTTCCATTCACCCTGGCCTAACCCAAGTAACTCAGCAAGTGAACGGTAGCCACAATGGCCGTCTCCCGCAACGTTTAAGGCTTTGGTCATGTATACGAACATGAATGAGTCCACATTTCGAATACCAAAATTCACCCCAAAAGCTTCCTCTGGTTTTTCCTTTTCGGGCCCGAGCACCGACCCGCTGAGTGGTGCCTTATGACGTCCGCGTTTTCCCCGACTACTCTGACGCTTCAATGTTGAGTCGCCCATCGACTTGGACTTGGTTAATGTGGCTTCTTCTGCGTGCTCCATCCAAGTCTTATCCCTTTTTGTTGAATCATTTCTTTGCCTCCCCTTTGTTATAAATGAGCTACTGGGCGGCTCCTGAAGTGAGGACCTTCCTGGAATTTTCCCGTCATCGTATGCCGAATTAACCCGGTGCAGGTCATCATAGCTCATCCTGCTTCCCAAAAAATCACTAATTACGGAACAAAACTTAGATTCCTCTTCTGTGAATGCCATGTTGACCCCTTGGATCATTTTTACATCTGTAACACCTTCCCATTTCACTTGTTTCCAGAATAGGTGGATTTGGTCAGGCTGGATAGGGGTGCTGTTTGCCATCGCTTCGAACAAATCATGTCCGCATGGAAGCCCTCTGACCACCCTCCACCAACCGTCATTGCAAACAGAGACATCAAATTTATATTTCGGGTTCAAGATTCTATCTACCGTGCCCAACATTGTGTCCAAACACAATTTTGACACTTTGTTCAGTAGTAGACTAAACAGATTCTCATAAGGTGCTCGTAGCCTCAACACTGCGGTTGGGATCGTATTACGATCCATTTCCATGTTTCCTCTCACTACACTAACCTGGTCTACTGTGAGTTGATGGATCTTCTGTGCTAGTGTGTTGAAACCTAATACGAGTCTGTTTTCAATCCAATCTTTAAGCACAGAGTGCGCGCCCTCAACTCTGCAGACACATGAAGAATATTTTATAAATAAACACATTGATACACCAACAACCTATACACAATAAACTTAAATCACTTTACCTGTTCGTGGTTTTTGTGATCAAATAAAGTTTGGTATCAGTCCAGGCTCTGACGATACGTTCTCTATAAGGCCCAAGCCACGTAGTCATAAGGTAACCCATAAAACCAGTGTAGGTCTCTTGCATCTCACGGAGGCGCGCGTAGTATGTATACTCGGATTTCGAGCTGAATAGTAACCGACACGCTTTCATGAATCCATCTGCTAGACCGCCATTATGCGTCACGGTGAGGACAAAGGCCCTGCAATTGTGCAGTATATGTATCCAACACAATAGATGTTGGGCATCGGGGAATACATGGCCTACAGCTTTGACCTCAGCCAAATCTCGATCCGTGACTATCGTCGTTGGCCTCTTGCCGACTTGAGCGAACAAGTGTGCCAACTCTCTGAGTGTCCATTCGTAGTGGTCGACATTCTCACGTGCCATGAACGAATAGGCAATGTTGAAGGTATGTCCCGTGCACGTAAAGCCGACGATCTCAACAAGGGGCAAATTATACCTATAATCGGTTTATAAGAAAGTATTAAAACGACTCTAACCATGCTACAGTAATGAGTAAAATTTCTCAAAATTTGTAATGTCGGAACTATTGACCTGTTTGTCTTGTATGTCGAATCCATGATGACGACGTAAGGGAACAAGCTCAGCAGATGAATGGAATGAGGGTGAGCCCAAAACAAGTCTTGAACCACATCGTCATGTCCATGTAGCCTTCGGGGATTGATATAGTAACCAAAGCTAAATAAATATGAGAGGGTGTACTGGGTTACAGTCATACCATCCATCTCTTCAGCGTGAAACTGTTGCCGAATGTTGTAGATTTGCTTCCTCTACGTAAAGACCCTGTTATACGTCTGTCGTAAGAAGGTCATAATCATCTTCGGCTTTGCGGACGCTTGCGTCAATGTCTTGACAACGCTTTTTTGATGCTCAGTCAGGCGTCCGACATAGGCATGACCCTCCAAGCTCGTCGCAAGATCATGATCATGTGTACCGCATTCCACATACAACATCCATGACCCATCCTTATGCATCACCCCGTTCAGCACGAATGGACAATTGCTCTTCTTTGTATGCGTCTTTTTTATCAATACATCCTTGAACGGCCGATAGCTTCCCGACTTCTCGCATGCCAGTATGACTTTTCGCTCCCAGGATTTCTGAATAGTCAACACCATGTTAAGTCTAGTTCCTTGTTCGCGTGCCCAAGCTAACATGGACTCACGATCCGACCACTTGTAGCTCGTTTGGAAGTACGAGGTAAAATTCTGTCATTAATTCCAGATATTTTAACATGTATTAGTTTAGTATAATAAACATCCAACACAATAAATTTTCAATGATGTATAAAATATAATATTTATAATTCAAAGAATTTTAAATATTCATGCTTTTTTTGTCCAATTCTAACTTTCCAATAACATATATATTAATTTTACAAATAAAATAAACATGTATAATAAAATAGTGGAAATTATATGCAAAACAAACATTATTTAAAAAATACAATTGTTTATGACTTTAACTTTTACAAATTATATATGTGATATTAACTTTTATTTGAATAAATGTACATACACTATAACAAGTTTCAAACTATTTACATTAAAATAATGTATACACTTGAATCTAATCTATAAAATCGTGGAAATTATATGCAAAACAAACATTATTTAAAAAATACAATTGTTTATGACTTTAACTTTTACAAATTATATATGTGATATTAACTTGAATCTAAAATATATACACTTGAATCAATGACATTAAAAAAGTAACATAATATATAATTACAGTAAATCAGAGTGGAGTTTATATGCCTTAAGGAAACATATAAATTACAGTAAAACATATAAATTAAGCAAACATATAAATTAAGATATTATAGTAATTACATAATAACATAATATATTTACATAATATATATAATTACAGTAAAAAGTAATATAATATATTTACATTACAATAATACCATGGTAAAATTCCTTTTAAAATTCAAATGATAAAACAACCTACCATGGTAAAATTCATTTTAAAATCCAATTACAGACCAATCGTTCGTTCCAACCAAACATGCCTCATTCACATTAGGAATAAAAATCATATTTACATAAATTAAAATCTACAAGTTATTACTCTTGTTATTTAATCTATAAATTAAAGATATTATATGTCTTAAGTAAATATATAAATTAAGCAATGACAACATAATTAAATCAACTATCATAGTTAAATAAATGAGAGTGGAATTTTTCTATATGATTAATTACAGTAAATGAGAGTGAAATTAACATAGTTAAATAATTAAATAAACTAACATAATTAAATCAATTTATATGCAATTTACAGTTAATGAAAGTGGAGTTTTGGTGTATGATTAATCATGCGCATGCAATTTACCCTAAATAAGAGTGGAGTTTTGAACGATTTGATAAATTAAGCATCTGATAAATTAATCATGCAATTTACAAAAGTTTAATTTATATGACATTAAATAAATAATAATTAATCCAATTTAATTTACATACCTCTTGAATGGATTCTCCGACATCTTCATTTGACCACGACATTAGGATAATATCTCCTAATCCACCTTTGATTTCTTCTTCTTCTTTTTAATCACCTAATTCTTTCTTTGAAACTCAACTAACAATTTCAAAATTTTTACCATCCTCTTCTCCTCAGAATCCATTTATAGAAAGCTACAAATTATTTTTTTTTACCATATTCCCTCTTCTCCTCTACATCCCCTTACCCTGCATCCCCCTTACCCTGCATCCCTCCGATTGTCCATTCTGCATCCCTACGAGCATCTCCCCTAGGAGCCATTCGCAGCTGTGAGTCAAATAAAATTCAAACGGTGATAATCCCCGTTTTAATCCTATAAAATTAAAAAAAAAATCAAACGGTGATAGTTCCCATTTTAACAAATTTTTTTTTATTAAAACGGTGCTACTCACCGTTTTAAATTCAGAAAATAAAAAAAACATAAGTTTAGAACGGTGCTAATCACCGTTCTAAACTACAGAAATTAAAAAAAAAATGAACTCCTCAAATGGTGTCAAACACCGTTTGATCAGACGGCCCTGCAGTGGTGTTGCAGACACCACTGCAGGTGCAATTAGCTCCTGCCCTCGCTCACTTGCATTAGGAGTTGAAAGTCTTGATTTTGGGTTACGTCATTTTCACCGTTTCATTTTCTCTCTCTCTCGGTCGCCACCACCGGAGGCACTATTCTCTCTCCGTCCACCGTCGCTGGTAAGGTTTTATTTCATTATTTTGTTCATCGACACTTTAAGTTTACTCGCAATCATCCGTTTCTACCAAATTCATTTCTAAAAATTGAAAATTGACATTACATCTTGACAGTGTTTAGGGTTTAATCTCTTCATCTCACGCAATTTGGGAATTTACTGCTTTTTGGAGTTCGTCTCTCTCTTCTCCAGCCGCAAATATGTCTTCCAGAGGTAACTTACAAAAGCTCTCTTCAGCCGTTTCGTATAAGGGTAGAAACACTGCACTTAGCCCATTTCTTTTTCAACCACATGCTTTCTATGAGTCCTTCGCCCCCAATTTCACGTTTCAGTACACTATTGGGTGCTTTGGTTAAGTGTAAGTAGTTCTCTCTCGCCATCTCCTTCTACAAGACGTTGTCTACTTCTGGTGTTCTTGGGCCGAGGTCAAATCACATCATCTTGAATATTTTGATAAATTGCTACTCTAGCATGGAATCTGAAAGGGCTGCATTTTCTGCTTTTGGCCTCGTTTTGAAGAATGGCTATTGTCCTGATATCATTACCTTTAATTCGTTGATCAAAAGACTATTTTTAGAGAAGAAAGTGGTTGAAGCAGTTGGTTTGTATACAAAGATGATTCAATTGGGTTGTACTCCTAATGTCGTTAATTTCAATATCATGGTAGATGGTTTGTGTAAAACTGGGAACGCCGCCACGGCCCTTCAGCTGCATCGGCAAATGGTACATGGTGTGATTGATGGTGGTTGTATTCTCAAAGAGAGCTGTAAGTTAAACACAATGTCATGTGATGTGATTGATGGTGGTTCTATGGAGCGGCTTATGGCTGACACTATGTTAATTATATACTCCCTCCGTCCCATATTATAAGTTCCATTTTTTATTTTGGGTGTCTCAAAATATAATTCCCATTTTGATTTTTTTTCATTTTTGTCTACTTTTTTTTTTCCACATCTACCCTTATAAAATCATTATGATCCCTAAATTATTCCTCTTTAATTTTGTTTTTTTCTCCCCTCAACTACTCTCTTCATCTTCTTCCCACAATTAATTTCACCTATCCCACCATTAAAATACCCATCTGATATCTCTCCCCACCATTAAAATACCATCTGATATCCATTAAAATACTCACCTACCCCACCCTTAAAATCTCTCCCGACTCTCCCTCTGATATCTCTCCAAAACCCTAGATATCTCTCCCTCTCATATCTCCCCCTCTCCATCTAAAAACCCTAGATATCTCTCCAGAAGCCTCCATCTCAGATCTCTCGCTCTCAGCTCTCAGATCTCTCGCTCTCAGCTCTCAGCTCCCCACTCTTAGATCTCTCGCTCTCAGCTCTCCGCTATCAGATCTCTCTCCAAAACCCTAGATATCTCTCCCCTCTGTTGCTTGATCCAGATCCCCTCTCGTCCCCTCTCTGTCCCGATTTGGGTTGATTCTCTCTCTCTCTTGAACCCTAAAATTTGTCCCATTTGATTATTCCTGAGACTTGGATTGATTATCTCTCTGTAGAACCCTAAAAATTATTCCGGCGATTCATCATGAGTAGCTCCTCCTCCCTCCCCTGGTCCTCTTGTTCTAGTTCTCCCAGCGGACTATGCTCTGAGCATCCTAGGTGCGATGGAGGTTGTCACTTTTTTGGGTATCACACGTACACCCCTGAAAGATCCGAGGAGAAGGTGGACAGGACAATCAGAGGAGGTGGCTTGCCTGAGGTGATTGTGATACCTGACTCGGAGGAGGTGGCTTCGCCTGAGATTGTTGTCATCCCCGATGTCCTCTTTGTCGCCGATGTCCCCGATGTCTCTGATGAGGTGGCTTCGCCTGAGATTATTGTCATCCCTGATTCGCCGGATGATTAGGGAAGTTCCTTTGTCCCCTTTGATTTTGTTTTCTGTTGTTGCATGCGTATTTGAGATGGATTGTCCCTTTATGAATTATGTGTATGATGGATTATGAGGTGTGGTCTGTTGAACCTTGGATTTGCATGTTGATGTTGGATGAAAAAGTTGTTGATCTGTTATGTTGGATTTGCATGTTATTAGATGCTTCTGTTGAACCTTAGATGCGTCTGAGGCCCCCTGTTGTTGTTGCTCATGATTAGATACATGATTTGTTGTTGCTCTTGATCTCTGTTAGAGGCATGATTCTTGATAATTGGCTTGATGTTTGTCAAGGCCCCTTCTCCTGTGATGTTTAGAAAGCATGATTATTGATGGTTGTCTTGGTATGTTGTGATCATTCATGATTGTTCACTTTTCCAGTTGTACTTCAGTTTCTGCCTTAATTCCTGTGCTATTTTGCAAATGTTGCTTATAAACTAGGACAATGGGAGTAGTAATCAAACAATGATGAAGTCTTGTTGAACTGAGATGCATGTTCCTTCCATTTGACTACATTAAAATGCCATAGGAAACCAGTTAATGTTGACTGAATGAGGCTTATGGTGCTCTTAGTGTTTTGTCAATAGGCATGTGTCAGTGATAGTAGGGGACATCTGAGTTTAAAACTGATCAATGATGAAGTCTTGTTGAACTGAGATGCATGTTCCTTTCATTTGACTGCATTAAAATGCCCATAGGAAACCAATTTACATTAACTGTATGGGGCTTATGGGTATCCTAGTGTAGCTTTCATGAAGTTGTGTCATTGATGGTAGGGGAGACCTGAGATTATAAATTTTTAATCAATGATGAATCCTTAAAAAACTGAGATACAACTTCATGAAATTTGTCTACATTAGGGTGCTATGAGTAATCGGTTGATGTTGATTGAATGAGGCTTAGGGTATTCTTAGTGTTTTGTCAATGAAAATGTGTCAGTGATGGTAGGGGACATCTGAGATCAAACTATTCTATCATTTTTTTTTCTTTGATTATGTTTCTAAGTTGTTAATGTCTTGCTTATGTAAATACATGTTTAATTGTTGTTTTGGTCCCTTTCTTCTCATGTTTAAGTGTTGTTTTGAACCCTTACTTCTCATGTTTCAGTGTTGTTTAAGTGCCTTGCTTATCATGTTTAAATGCATGTTTAAGTGTTGTTTTGGTCTCTTGCTTCTCATGTTCAGTTAAGGAAAACACATACTTCTGTATCTATTCAAAACATGATATGCTTGTACACAAAAAATGAAAACAACTTGCATGTTTAAACATAGGAATTAGGCTAGACAAAAAGTGCACTTAGGCTATACAAAACATGCTATGATATGCTATGCTTGGTCACAAAAAAATATATTCATGAGTTAAAAAAAGGATTTAGGCTAGACAAATAGATCCTGAGTGTCTTGCTCTTCTTCTTGAGTTTGTTGTTGTGTGTATGCTTCTGTTTCTTCTTCACTGTATTGTTGTGCATTTGATGGCCCTGCTTCTGCTTGTGTTCCTTGTCCCCCACCATGAACAATGTCCCATGCTTCTGTGACTGCCCATATTGGTGCTTGAATTTCTCTTGGTAGATTGCCCTGAGCTTCTAATTTCTTTTTGTTGACATGTGTAACATCATAATCATTTCCTCTTTTGCTTTTCAGTATCTCATTCATAACATATTGTAATGTCATCCAAACACTACTTAGGGTTTTAGGGTGTAGCTCATAAAAAGCTTCATGAAGTGCATCTAGCATGTGATCAACATCCTTAGGCATTTTTTTGTACATGAGTGATTGAATGCTCCTAAAAAAACCTAGATCTAGTATGTTAAGGTCAAGGCTATTAGGTGGTTGTTGTGTTAAAATAAAAGTAAATCCCTCTTGTTGATATACATGTTGTCATTCTGCATCATCTTGACCTATATGAGCCTTTGCATTATCCTGTTGTATAAAAATGACCTTGTGTTGTCCATCTTGTGGCCATTTTTCTTTGATTGCTGGAACTATCTGGTTGATTAGCATATGTCTTGTAACCTTCTGATTTACTGACTCTATTAGCTTGGTCACCAATGTCCCATTTTCTCTGTTTTTGGATGTTCTTTTTGTTGACTCCTTGTATGTGAAAGGGAATATACCAATTTTTCCATCAAAGATGCACTCCCCATCTGAATTGAACCTTGGTTTAGCTACTGCAGCTGTGAACATAACTTTTGGTATCCACTTGCTTGAGCTTGCAGATCTATACTTGCCCTTCTCATTTTGTGCTAGATACACCTTGTGTGATTTTTTACTCAAATAGAACAATTTCTCATCCAGATGAACAAAGTCATATATTGGATAATATTGTCTCTTTGTTTCTGTTGTATCACCTTGTAATAATCTCAATATCCAGTCCAATCTTCTTATTTTGTTGGGATCCGTTAACCCAGGATGTAGTGGGTTTGTGTGTGGCTTCATGACTCCCCTCTTGATCAATCTATGTGCTGTGCTCTTTGATATGTTTAGATTGCTTGCTAAATCCCTGATGCAAGATCTCTCCCCCATATGCAGATTTGTGATTGCATCTGTTGGTATCTCAATTCTCTTTCTCCCTGCATTATGATATTTTGGAGTGATATTATACCTCTGATTTGTATTCCTTTGTCTCTTGGTTGTTCCCCATATTCTTTGTATGCACCATTTTGATACATTAAATTTTGTTGCTGTAACATTAGTGCCACCATGTTCTAACTTTCCATTTGTTGATCTGTTAAGAAGCCACAACAGAATTTCCATCCTTTTGTCACTGCTGAGCTTGTTCCTATTTGTCTGATGATGAGCTGTCTCTGCTTCTTGATGCTCTGTTCCTGCATGTGTTGATGCCTCTGTTTCTGGTTCTTGGTTAAGATCAAAGAGGAATTCATCTTCCTCCATCTCCCCAGTTGGCTCATTAAGATCAAGATGGAAGTCACATTCCATTTCTCCATCATCACTCATGAAATCATGTACCTGGTCTGCATCATCATCGTGGAATAGAGCTGGTTCATTAAGATCAAGCCTTGAAGACATTGGAGCAAGCAATGATGTCTGAATTTTTGTTAAAAGCTCTGTTTTTTTTTTGGGGATTAACCTTCCATTACTCTTGCTTGAGCCTTAAGTATCAAATTACAGATGTTTGAAATCTGTAATTTTTGTGTTGTTACACAGTGGTAATTCGTGTGATATTGGAGCAAACATTCCTATTGGTTGAATCCCTCAGATTTGTAAATCCCAGATTTGTAAATTATGCTTGTACTGTTATACAGTGTACTTTTCCCTTCTCCAGTTGTACTTTAGTTTCTACCTAAATTCCTGTGTATTTTTACAAATGGGGCTTATAATATGGGACTATATCCCAATTAAAAAATTGAGTTGTTAAAAGGCGGTGTAGATGGAATCTACTATATATCTACTAAACGCAAAGGCCCGGCTACGCCACGTGGCGCCCCCACAATGCACCGTTTCTTTTCTGCCACGTGTCATTTTTTCAGCACTTTGGCCACGTGTAATTTCATCCGTTTTTCAATTTTTTGCCGTTTTTATCTTCCAATCGCAATCTTCCAGAATATCTGTAGCATATATTTTCCATATAGATTACTTAAAATATGCTACTCTATTTTTGTATATTTTTGTTCGGAAATTATATTACAGAATCGCACAAAATTGGGAAAATCTTGAATATATAAACAAGCACACTAAAAATGGCTAAATTGAAACCTAAATTGCTGTAAACAATGCTATGAAAATAATTTTATGCAAATCCCTGCTAATTAAATAACCTGCAAAATAGCATGTCTAAATAATTTTATGCAAATCCCTGCTAATGCTTCGAAAATAATTTTATGCAAATCCCAGTACTACATGAATGTCTAAATATTCATGCAAATCTCTCCTAATGAAAGAATAACCTGCAAAGTAATTTTACCAACCCTAATTCAATTAGGGTAGCCATAAAAAATTCCCAACCTGCAACATGAAACTTGCAAACCAACCTACAATATATGCAAATAACACATAAATGAAAAAAATTACATCCATGCAAAGATATAACACTGAGCTACTGCTTCAAATGACCTTAAAAAAACAACATAGGCATAAGTACATAAATTACATAAATAATAAACAATTACATAAAGAATAAACATTCTCGGCCCAAGGCACATCTTTTTCTCCATTGTGTAATCTGCAAGACAAGATTTTTTCCAATTTGAAGATGTATACAATACACGTACAGAATCAATTACATCCATTATTGAAATACCCCAAATAAGTGGGTAATGGCATTTTGGTAAATTAATTAAAGGGATTTGTTAAAAAGGGAAAAATGGAATTTTGGGGATAAAAATCCCTAAAACAAATTCGGTGGTCTCTCTCTCTCCCGATTTTTCTCCTGAGCCTCACGCTCTTTCTTCTTCACGAGCAGCTCCAGCTCCCTCCTCCTCGAGCAGCTCTTTCTTCCCCGGCGAATCCGGCCTCCGCCGAAGCTAGCCGAGCTACTCTCCTCCGGCGAGCCAAGCTCCTCCGCGCGGTTCCTCCTCCCTGCTGCGTGCTGTTCGTAGCTGCTGCTGTGGAGCTCATCGTTGTGGTTCGAGCTTCTACAGTTCGTCGCCATTGCTGCAGCTTTCCGGCGTCGAGAGCCCCTTTCCGGCGAGGTCTAAAGATGGGGTAAGGTGATGTTTGGTTTGGGTTTGCTTGGGGTTCATTTGGACTGAAATTTCTTTGCTGAATATTTTGGGTGTGTGTCCGAAATTGGAGCTGTGCAGCTGCGGTTTTGTGTTGTTGTTGTGGTTCCGGCGACGAGGAGCCTCTTCCCGGTGACTACCGCTTGGTTGTCGACAAGGTGAGCTAATGGGTTGGATTAATTTCGAATTGGCTGAATTTTTGGTGTGCGTTCGAATTGATATTGTGTATTCCGAATTGATATTGAATCGTTCGAATTGATGTTGTGTGTGATCGTGGACAGCTGAAGAAAGGTGTGGTTTGCTGAATTTTTGGTTGGTTGTGTTGGGTTTGCTTGATTGGAATTTTTGAAGGTATTGATTTAGGGTTTGAATTTGGGGGTTTGCTAGTAGTGCATTTGGATGAGTAATTAACGCCAGGGTTTTGCTCGGATTGATTTCGCAGGTTCGTTCGAGTGGTTTGGAGACCTCTGGGGTCGTTGCGGTTCGACTTGAGGCAAGAGGATTCTTGCTAACTT
The DNA here is from genome assembly GCA_027886185.1 of Rheum nobile. NCBI lineage: Eukaryota > Viridiplantae > Streptophyta > Magnoliopsida > Caryophyllales > Polygonaceae > Rheum > Rheum nobile. The sequence continues at coordinate 4,593,786 of WOAB01000041.1, forward strand.
TATATTTTTATAAATTGTGTTATGCCTAGTTTATTTCATAATTAAGTTTACCGTTGCTTGGTTGAATATGGGTATGTGCGTGTGATATGATTTGTCTTGTATCGTATTTGATTAAATGTTGACGTGGTAGTCAATTGTGACTAAATGTGATTGATTGTTGTTGATAGTGTCTGTTGACACGTGTGTGTGAGTTGGATCGTGTGGGTGTGTTGGATTGAATGTGTGTGTGTGTGTGTGTGTGTGGATCGTATGTGTGTGTTGGATTGAATGTGTGTGTGCGTGTGTTGGATTGTGTGTGTGTGAATGTGTGGATACATTAGTAATTGTCCCGTGTTGTAGATGGACTGATGTGGTTTGATAGGATTATTGATTTTAAAGTTACTTGGGTGAATATATATATGTGTGTGATATTGTGTGATGATGTGTGTGTGAGGATAAGTGATATTGTGTGATGATGTGTGTGTGATGATATGTGATAATGTGTGATGAGGTGTGGTTATGTGATTTTGACTGTCGTCGTGTTATTTGATTGGTTGGTATGGTGATGGATAGTTGGTTTGGTGTTGTGAATTGTCTCACCGAGAGATGTGGTGGTGGAGACGGAGATGTTGTGAATTGTCTCACCCGGTGATGTGGTGGTTGAGACGGAGATGTTGTGAATTGTCTCACCCGGTGATGTGGTGGTTGAGACGGAAATGTTGTGAATTGTCTCACCGAGTGATGTGGTGGTGGAGACGGAGATGTTGTGAATTGTCTCACCCGGTGATGTGGTGGTTGAGACGGAGATGTTGTGAATGGTCCCACCCGGTGATGTGGTGGTGGAGACGGAGGTGTTGTGATGTGTTAATTATGTGTAATGGTTGCTTGAGTACTTGATTAAGTGATTATGCGTTGAATATTGGTTGTGTGCTCGGTTATGGATTGTGTGTTGATTATTGGTTGTGTGTGTATATTGGTTGTGTGTTGAATAGTAGTTGTGTACTTGATTATTGGTTGGGTGCTCGGTTATGGGTTGTGTGTTGATTATTAGTTGTGTACTTGATTAAGTAGTTGTATGATGATATTGACGGTGTGTTTGGTTATTGGTTTTATGTTGGATATTGATTGTTGGCTAGTTGACTTGTTAAATATTATCTATTTTAGCTATGGTGATGTGGATTTATGTTGGTGGGGTTGTTGGTGACAGCTAGTGGATTATGAAGGTCGGTTGTGTGGATTGAGTGTGAAGGATGGTTTCTCATCTTGAGGGTGTGGGTTAACATGGTTTAAAATTTAATGCATGAGTTGGGTTTGAATGTAGGAATTGGTCGTTATTTTGGTTATGATTGTATTATGTAATGATTCTCGTTGATGCTTATGTGTTTGTTGATGTGAAGGTTAATTGATTTTGTTGTGTTAGTGCAGTAGTGAGTTCAGTATAATTGGTTAGCTTTGGTTGTAAGTCAGTAGTAAGAGATGTGTATGTGCATAGAGTTGTTGATTGAGGTATTAGTAATAGAGAGAAGGATGGATTGGACGTGTCAGTGAAGTTGGATTGGATCGTTTTATTCGTTTATGCTTGTGATGAGTTTGAGGATGGATTGATTGAGGTTAGTATAGTGAAGAGTTGGATAAGGATGTGTAATGAATGGTATGTGATAGTGTGTGTATATGTTTTGACGTGTGGTTGGCATTGGTTGGTTGATATGATTAAGTATAGTTATGATATTATATATTGTGTGGCGTGTTGTCGTTGTGAATTGATTGGTGATATATGTATGTGTTTTGAACTGTTTTGGCTTGAAGAATCTTGCCATAGTCTTTCAAAAGACTGACCAACCTTGGTTTACGTGTCGTGGTTGGCTGGGGTATCGGGTCCCCCAGTCAATCAGGCTTTGCAGATTTAGCGCCAGCAAGGAGGATCCTGATCACCGTCGGTTTTGGAGTCGAGAACTCTACTTTTGGTTGGAGACTTTGACTTGATTGAACGTGTCGTTTTGGTTTTGGACCTTGTATGGGTCGAACTTGTTGTATTGGTTTTTGGTTTATAAAGTGTTGTATTTTCGGTATGTTTAGTTTGATTGTGGTTTCAAACTCTGGACAGGTTTTACAGGTTGTACAGGTTTTTCCGCTGTGCTGCTTTTGATATTTATAATTTATATGGGTTATGTTTCGCAAATTTTTATTTCACCCGCCTTATAGTCCTTCGGGACTATGGCACTGTAGCACCTCTGGCCCCGGGGTGTTACAATTATGGCAGTTGAATATGTGCACAATCAAATAAAATCATCCAATATAATACACGTACAGAATCAATTATGCCTTATAAATACAGTGCATCTTCCTCAATTATGTTCTAAAACTTTTCTGACTTCTAGCACAAGCATAAAAATATCGAGACAGCAGGTATGTTTTTTACAATTCATAGTAGTTATGTTCTAAAACTTTCTGACTTCTATCACATGCATAAACAATATCGAGACATGAGGTATGTTTTTGCAATTCATATTAGATTTTGCAATTCATAATAATGAGCTAAAGGTTCGGCCATTTTCCCCATCTACACTGAGTTTCTGCATTTATAGTTCAGCCAACAGTGAACTCATTTTCTATTACTGATTTTCGTATGTATTTTGTCCATTACTGATTTTACATTTACATACCAGGAAATACTGATATTGCTTTATTTTCTTTGGTTCAGTGTTACTCAGGAAATTCAAAACAGAGTTACAAGGTAATAATTCAGGACCTATATTTTTCATTTAAATAACTACTTTTCAGGCTTTGATTCATTCTACTCTATGCAACATTGAATATATTTATTTGTCACGTTCATCTAAATGTTAGTATAGTATCCGTACCTTTAGGTTTTCAGTTTTACATCTTCGAACTGCATGAGTTGTTTGAAACACCAGTTTGATTTCCCATATGTATTCCTACACCAACAATAAACAAATACAGATTTCAGAAAATAATGACTACATTGATGGAATCATGAACTGAACATATGCTTCAATACATAAAGGTATGGATATTCGTACAATAACAGATTTCAGTAATTAAGTTGAATAAAAAACATATTATCAAACCAGGAAATACTTAACAGATGTCAGAAATTGCTATTTTAAAAACATATTATCACACTGACTGAGTTTTTTGCATTTACATAATAATTAGCTAAAGGTTCAGACATTATCCCCATCTGTACTGATTTTTTGCATTTACATATCAGCCAACATTTATCTCATTTTCCATTACTGATTTTGTCCATTAATGATTTTTCATTTACATAGCATGCAAAAAGTATTATAAATCAATTCATTCCAGAAAAGTTATAAAAAAAATCATGAAAAAGAACAAATATCAGACTTTAACAAAAAAAAGATTAAGTGAAGCATGCATTAAATTTTATAAAGTAATGTATGTAAAATTATATTATGTATAAAGTCTAAAATAAATTAACACAATATTTTATTTGGGCCTTTTAGTCGTCTTCCTAGGAATCAATTCAGGCCATAAAACTTATAAAAAAAATCATGAAAAAAAAAATATCAGACTTGAAAAAAATTAAGTGAAACATGCATAATAGTCTTTTATAGAGTAATCTATGTCAAATTATATTGTGTATAAAGTCTAAAATCAATTAACCAGAAGAAAATGACTGAGCATAGAAATATAAAATGTGGTTGCTATATGAATGTATTTCATAAGACTGTAAAATGCTACTATAACTGGATTCAAGTTTTATGAATTCATGTATTTTATTGAAAACAATGCAATAGATATGCAAGGATAATAACAAAGTCTACTAACAAATTGCTTCGCATTTTATTGCTTCCACTGTGAGCCTCCAAGTATTCTTCATAAGACTGCAAGCAAAAGACCACCTAGACCACCTTTTAAGTAAAAGACCAATTGCACTACACTTTGAAATTCATGTATTTTATTGAAAACAATGCAGTCAATAATTTCAAAAAGGATGGTGTCTAAAGATGGAGATATTAAAAGTACAGTAAGAGATGGAGAGCTTACATTGTAATTATGAACGAAGACGGACAGAACACCTTTGTGAATTTGTAATCCTCAACATGCTCTATATTTGCTCATATGAAAAGAAGAAGAAAAATAATTACAAAGGAATTAACCAGAAACGCATGATGTTTAAAGGTCAAATGACATAACAGATTACATGCTATTATATATATATTGTTGCATATTGTCTAATTAAAGAAGGCTTATGGTTTAATATAAAGCCTTTCTTAATCACTTCATGGTAAAGGTTAGGACTTAGTGTTTAACAATTAGGTTGGCAAAATATTTTGAAATTAAAATAATATACTATATAATAACATATTCGGTACAAAAAATATGAATATTACCAATCTAGAATAATTAATTTAATATTAGAAATGAACACTTTTTATAGGTTAGGGATTAGGGTTTAATATAAAGGGTCATTATTTATGTGTTAGGGTTTAGGTTATGAAATTGATAATTAGGTTCTCAAATTGATAATTATGTTATGGGGTTTAGGGTAAGCTTATAAGGTAAAGGTTAGGGATTAGGATTTAATATAAAGGATCATTTTGAAATATTGTCTAATTAGGTTCTCAAAATTACATATTAAATTGATAATTCTTGTCAAAGGGTTTAGGTAAGCCTATAAGGTAAAGGTTAGGACTTAGGTTTTAATATAAAGGGTCATTTAGAAATATTTTGAAAATAAAATAATCTACTATATAAAATAACATATTCAGTACAATATGAATATTACCAATTTAGAATAATAAATTCAATATTACAAATAAATACTTTTTATAGGTTAGGGCTTAGGGTTTAGGATTTAGGGTCATTATGTATGTGTTAGGGTTTAGATTATTAACAATAAGGTTCTCAAATTGATAATTATGTTATAGGGTTTAGGCTAAGCCTATAAAGTAAAGGTTATGGCTTAGGGTTTAATATAAAAGGTCATTTAGAAATATTGTCTAATTAAAGAGATAGAGAGCTTACATTATAATTAATAAGGGAAACCGACAGAACATCCTTCGTGAAGGTGTAGTCCACAGCAAGCTCCAGATTTCCTTATATAAATATTAAAAAATGTTATTAGAGAGCAATTAAGCAGGAAAATAAAGTGTAAAAAAATTATTCGGGATCACCAGAGTCATAGATAAACATAGAGAGAGAGAGAGAGAGAGAGACTCACGACTCATGGTTGTTGATGAGAACTCCAGGCTTCCTCTTTAGATAAAAACTCCACATCGCTTTAGGATCTTGCGAGCCTTAACTTCCTTCACTAGAAAATGAGGGTTTCGGGAACCCTCTATAGATTAATGAACACATAATTTACACATCCTAGCATTACAGAGATTAATGAACCATAGCAGAAAAAATAAAAATCGAATGGAAAATAAACAGATTACCTTCTTGACTGTAGGGAGAGCGCGAGAGCATCCTTATTCAAAGTAAAATCCGTAGAAATGTCCAGAAATCGACATCATGATATGAAGAAAAAAATGAGTAAATATATGGCTAATCTATAAAGCAGGACAAAAAATGTCAACACATAATGAAATCCAGAGCCTTGCAATTGTGAAACCTCTTATGGTGTTTTAATGATCCCCATTGATGTCAAAGATTCGAAAAGGCAGGACAAACAATGAGTAAATATATAGGTTTGAAAGCACTGTCAAAGTGTCATTTTTAAAAAGATCCATAACAAGGAAATTGTCTCTTCAAATTTGTGCAAAAGTTATGTGCAATTTTTTCAGTAATTTCATAGGCTAGAAAGACAGTTGGATTCAACAAAAGCTATCAATATCAAAATTAACTACCAAATAATAGACACGTATGTGAAACTGAAGCTCCTCAAGTTACATGCAGTAATATGCATGTATATAATCCCTCACCAAAGGTGATTTTTAAGGAATATAACTTACAGAACAATAGGAACAACAATGATAAATTTTATGTTGCGTGTTAGCTGTTTCCCATTGTCAATCTGCTCCCACCAAGTCAAACGATGACTGCATCCTTGATCCTCAGAAAATGGAGTTCCCTTCTTCCAATGGAAAAAGTGATAAGTGACCTGCATAGAAAAGCAGGTGGGGCATGTTAACTACACAAAAACTTGACATATGTTAATACGAATAGTCAAATATAAGTTTAACATGCAAAGGAGTATGGGACACCTACTTCCACTATATAAATAAAGATCAATATGAACCCTATTCTTGGCTAAGTTCAAAAATAGATACAGAACATAGCAACATCCACATGATAAGCAAGATGATTAAATTATCAAGTAAATGCTAAGAAGCTAAACTGTCTACTATCAAACAAAAACATATATAATAGAAACTATTCATTATAGACACGTTCGTCATCAGAATATATTTGCAACACATATGGTCTTGCAATTTTAACTTTATCTATTTCATAAAACTATTTCATTGTTATCATTAATAGTGCCACTGTAATAAGAAACCAAAAAAAAAAAAAAGAGCTAGCTTTTCACAACATTCAAGTGCTTAAAAGCTAAAAGGGAAAAATACATCACCCGGATCACAAGCTAACAAAGGTCACAGAGAATTGGCATATACATCAACATCCTGAGGTCAAAAAAATCTCCCAAAAACACAGAGATTGAATCTCAAAACTACTGGACTTAATAAACAAGGCATACGAGATGCTTGCAGGTTAGCATAATCCTTTAAAAGTCGAGAGATCATGCTTTGCTGGGTGAAATAGTTTACCTGTTTTTTTAAATACAAATAGTCAAATTACTAAGGAAGGAGATAATTACATAGAAGTGTTACATACCTTTACTAAGCTCCAGATCTGTCAGAAATTAGGGTTTCGGTAACCCTAATTTAGCAGTTTCCAGATCTCCATTTGCATTCTTCATCGGCCTTTGCATGCTACACAGATCTGGAGAATGGAACTTTTTTTTGAATCTGAAACAGAAATCCTTTGGATTTGAATGAGTTTCGACAATAATCTCAGAAATCCTCTAGATGTGAATGAGTTTCGAGAATGATTTTTTTCGTGGATCTGTGAGAAACGATTTTCGATCTAGAATAAACTCGGATCTAGAACCTCTAGATCATATGGTTCTTTGTGAAAAACGAATTTCAATCTCAAAGATTTTAAAATAAACAATACGAACGCTTGGACGATAATTACAGAAAGAGTAAAGCATACTTCTGAAATTAGAAAGAAATATGAGATTGAACTGGAAAGATTAAAAGAGGAAAGATCTTCTTTAAGTTTGCAGAAAAGAGAAGCAAAAGGGTAGTACCCAGAAGAGACTCTAGATCTGGAATTCGGCGAAGGAGAGCGAGAGAGACAACCCAAAAACCCCATAGATCTGGAATTCGGCGAAGGTGAAGAAGGGCTAAAGGCGAAGGTTATTTTTGTTTGAGAAATCGCCATGGATGTGAAGTTTAGAAGCCATGGATATCTGGATTTGATGAAGGCATCAAACGATCACAAAGAAGGGAGCGAGAGAAGATAGAAACGGCAATAGTGATTTCCAGATCTAGGGTTTACTACTTTAGAAGCATCTGGATTCGTTGTTTCGGTTTTGGGCCACAGAACCGATCGAGCCCAATTCAGTTTTTAACCATCAAGGGCCCAGTTCATTAAGAAATGATCTATTAAAACATCGGTGGCCCAAATACCCATTTCAACGGCAGATATTCAACGAGCCCAACAACAATTAATCATGTATGGGCTTATTAGCCCATAAGTCAATTTTTATTTTTTTTAATTGTAAAAATATTAAAATAAATATTTAATATGTGGATTGGGTGCTAATCTGTTATTAGATAGAAATGACAATGAACAAATTCAATTTAATACATATAATATTTTGTTACATAAACCGGGCTTTTTGAATTGGTTGTCTATATAGTGCTCGATAAAAATCCTAATAGAACAGAGCAGTATTGGGCCCAATTCGATGGCCCAATAAGAGAACGTTGCATAGCGTTTGCGCCGGGGGCGACTCCGCCCCCCCCGGACCCCCAGGCGAGGGGGTACTTCGTCCCCCTCGACCCCCGTGTCGGCTCTGCGAAGTGTGACAATTCAAGCATACTCAACAATATTATTATATTAACAGTTAAATTTGTATATTTTTTCTTTGCAATATATTTTTAAAACTTTCCACTGAAAGTTTTATATACGAATTAAACCAAAATAATATATTGTTGAGATTTGGTGATATTAGATATAAATGTGAAGGGACAATTAACTTTTAATATATCTGAGTTTGTCAGGTGATTTGTAATGGACGAATTAGCCCGATATAAGAGAACGTTGAGATTGAATGCTATTAGAGAGAAACGACAACGGACACATCTTTGTCTTCGAGGGTTAAACCAAAATTGATGAACATTCAAACAAATATAATTTTTGATAATTTGTAGCAATTTGAAACATATTGCCGGATTTTATATTTAGCGTTTCATTATCATGTATTAGATGAACATTTTTTTTATGTTTCATTGTTTTGATGTAAGGGGTGTGGTTGTCCCTATTTCAAAGACTACTTAGCTAATCTTTATTATTAATAAAGTTATGGAGAGTTCTATCTCTCCTTATATAATATAATTTATTGTATATCTTGAATATTTTTAGTCAATTGGTATTTTTTTCCTTTAAATAACATCAAATATATAGAACAATTGCCTCATAGATAATTTTTTTTTTTACAAATATAAGAAAAACAAAACAAATCCCGTGCAAGGCACGGGTACTACACTAGTGAATATGAATATTGGAATGTACATGTCTACAGAGTGATGGATAAAAATTTCATCCTTCAGGTGCTCAATTTGTAAGCCAAGACAAAGCTTGATTTTACCAAGATCTTTCATCTCCAATTCTTTCATCAAATACTTTGCAGTCTCTTGAAGTTCATGAGAAGTTCTGACGATGTTCAAATCGTCTACATAGACTGCAATAATAGCAAATCCATTCTTGGATCGCTTGATGAAAACACATGGGCATGTGGTATCATTCTTATATCATTCTTTTATAAGATATTCACTAAGACGGTTGTACCACATCCGTCCTGATTGTTTAAATCCATACAACGACCTCCTTAGTTTTATAGAAAACATTTCTCGAGGTTCAGAGTTGTTGGACTCAGGTAGTTTTAGTCTTTTTGGGACTCTCATGTAGATGTCTGTATCAAGTGACCCATATAAGTATGCAGTCACGACATCCATAAGACGCATCTGTAGTTTTTCAAACACAATCATGCCAATTAGAAACCTCAAAGTAGTTACATCGACTACCGGAGAGTATGTTTCTTCATAATCAATTCCAAGGATTTGAGAAAAACCTTGGGCTACAAGTCTAGCCTTATATCTGACAATTTCGTTTTTCTCATTTCGTTTTCGGACGAATATCCATTTGTATCCGACTGGTTTTACACCCTTTGGTGTATAGACTACAGGTCCAAAGACTTCTCGCTTTTCAAGCAATTTTAATTCTGCCTGAATGGCTTCTTTCCATCTCGGCCAATCTTTCCTTCGACGACATTCATCAACTGATTTTGGCTCAATGTCATCATCCTCAGTCACAATATCTATAGCCACTGAGTAGACAAATACATCATCAATAATGATATCATTTCTATTCCATTGTATACCCGTGTATACATAATTTATGGAAATCTCAAAATTATCGATATTTCAATCTTCATCCAAGATATCATTTTTCTTTGAGATGTTTTCATTTTCAATCTCTTTGCCTTTATCAAAAGACTGTTTTTAGAGAAGAAAGTGGTTGAAGCAGTTGGTTTGTATACAAAGATGATTCAGTTGGGTTATACTCCTAATGTCGTTAATTTCAATATCATGGTAGATGGTTTGTGTAAAACTGGGAACGCCGCCACAGCCCTTCAGCTGCATCGGCAAATGGTACATGGTGTGATTGATGGTGGTTGTATTCTCAAAGAGAGCTGTAAGTTAAACACAGTGTCATGTGATGTGATTGATGGTGGTTGTATGGAGCGGCTTATGGCTGACACAAAACAAGTTGATGTCAAAATTTCTCCGGATGTTATTTCTTACAATTGTTTGATTGATGGGTTGTGTCGTTCGGGGATGGAAGAAGATGCCAAGTCTCTCTTTGCTGAAATGATAGGTCGTGGTGTTCATCCTAATGTGGTCACATATAGCATTCTCATAAATCTACTCTGCAAAAAAGGCAAGGTGGAACAAGCAAAGCAGGTTATGGAAACGATGATACATAGAGGCGAGCTCCCTGACACTGTTACATATAGCACGGTCCTGGATGTGTAGAACAAGCATTAAAGGTGGTAAAAGTGATGACCCAAAGGGGTGAGCTTCCTAATCTAGTTACTTATAACACTTTGATCAAAGGGCTGAGTTTAGAAGGGAGGATGGGTGATGCACGCGATGTGTTGTGCTTGATGGAAAGTTGTGGCTACAAGTGTAATGTTGTTACATACAGCACACTGATACATGGGTACTGTGAAGCGGAGATGGCGCAGGAAGCACACATGTTGTTTCTAGAAATGGAACCAAAGGGCTGCTCCCCAAACATCATTACTTTTAGAACCTTGATCTGTGGTTTCGCTCGTGAGAAGGAATTTGCAGGAGTCATTGAGCTTCTGAAGAAAATGCACGGCATGAAGATTCCACTTGACTTGCACTTACAGTGCGTTTTGTTGGAATGCATCAACGACACGGATGAAGAAGATTGCTTGAGTTGGATCAACTCCCTCCCCGATTTCTCTTCACTCCGAAAGCAGTAGACTCATCTTAATATACAGTTCTTCCCCCTCTCAAAAGGCTTCTGATTTATGATTAGAGAAGCTAATAACAAAGATCAAAGATGGATTTTTATATTAATGTCATTATTTGAAATGTGTTTGTGATGCAAGAGATGTAATTGGGGATCTGGATTACCTACCTATGCAAATGCAGTATGTCTGATACTTAAATCAATTGCAAATGCAAATTTTGCTCTCATGCATCCATGCTCCAGATTCGAGCATAGAACATAGATAAGTAATTCACCTCATCTGATGAATCTTTCTTGGGTAATGCCAATTGAACACTTTACTTCCGGGACAATCCGGATTTTGAGACCTTCCAATCACGCATGTATATGCTGCAAAATTAGATAAAGAGTTCTTGTTATGTTTACTGCTCATGATCACTAACTAGTATTGGAGTGGTTGGCCGTGTTGCTGTTCTTGATTTCTATGTGATTCTTTTGGCATCTTGCTGCTCATTACACTTGAATATCCTGATAAATCAATTTTAACCTCAAAATGAGTGAAACTTAAAATTATCAAAAGTTATGTGTCCGGTTAAACTTGTAACTCTTCTGGACTTGCCTTATAAGTTATAAAATCGAATTTCTAGAAACTAAGTTCTCGTGACATATTTTTCTAATGAGAGAAATTTTAAGGATAAAAAAATTCAAGTTAGTGCTCTAAATTAAACAAATTTCTATGACTTCAAACCAAGGGATGTAATTACAAATTACCGAACTTTCAATGAAACAAATTTAAAGGATCAAAATCTTAATTTGTGCTAGGTATAATTAAAAACGAATTTGATATAGATTTTGGTTATAGTGAAACAACGCTTTAGGGTAAACGGAGGTACAAATAAGAGTCTTTAGATTAGAACCAAATCAATGGCCTGAATTGGATGTAAGATGATGCACATATTGTACAATAGGAGGCACACACCCAATTGGCTCCATCCAACGTGATTTTTGGGATATTCACACGATCTCCCCTGATCTCTCTTCGTCTTCAACCTCTCGAGTCGTCTTCGTATCCCCAGTTTCGTCTCGCACATCGTCATCCACTCTCCCCAACTTCGCTTCGACTCTCTCCATCATCGTCGTCCCGGATTTCTCTTAGCCGCCTATAGTACAAGCAAGCTCCCAAGTATGAATTTTCTCAAACCCTAAAACAAACCCTATGTTTCTTTCATCTCCCTGTTCTTCAATCCCTTTGTTTCTCTCTCTTTCGTCTCCATGTTCTTCATCCACATGCCATCTCAGATCCACAACCAATTTCTTTCATTTTTTTCGGTTGCAGATTTTTACCAGATTATGCGTCGTCGTTCTCGCTGTCGGAGGAGTCATGTCCGAAATCGGAGATTCGCATGACAGAAGGGAGGAGGAAGGAGGATTCTTCCAATGATGTTGTTCACATGCTATTCTCAGACGGCGGGGGTGTTTCGGGGTTTCCCAACTTGGGGGAAAAACCGAGGAAGAAGAAGAAAATAAGCGAGATTCAAAAAGTCGGTTTTGACCAGATTTTGCCTTGTGTGTTTTGGAAAATAAAGTCTCAATTGGTCGCCGACAATTCACGACAAAGAAGATTTCTGTCATCATCTCCGGGACTCCTCTTCACAGCCAACAATTTCCAAGCCGGGGCCGTTCTACCCAGTTTTAGCCCCATCACACCACCAATCGCCTCGTTTCCTCTCATCTCTGCACTGCTATTCAAGTTAACAGTATTGTTATTCACAGTGTTACAATTTGTGTGTTTTGATATTATGTTTTAGATAATGTATATAAGATATCCAGTTTCTCTGTGGTGTTATTCATTATAATAATGTTGATATTCATGTGGATTCAAATTATGCTTGTTGATGGTGTTGTATGAGTTATTGATCATTGATATTCACGTTTTTATATGTGATATTCAAATTGTTTGTTGTGATATTCATACACATTCTTTTGATATTCATGTTGGATTTAAGTTTCATGCGTTGAGTAGTTGTTATTCAAATTTTATGATGTGATATTCACTATAATGTTGTTGATATTCATGTTAGATGTATGTTTTATGCGTTGAGTAGTCCATATTTAAAATTTATGATGTGATATTCACTATAATGTTGTTGATATTCATGTTGGATGTATGTTTTATGCGTTGAGTAGTCCATATTCAAAATTTATGATGTGATATTCACTATAATGTTGGTGATATTCATGTTGGATCAATTTTGGTGTTTTGGGGTGTTGTTTGTACTGTTTGGAATTGATATTCAAATTGTTTAATGTGATATTCATACAAATGTTTTTGATATTCATATTGGATATAGGTTTCATACGTTGAGTAATTGATATTTATGATGTAATATTCGCTATAATGTTGGTGATATTCATGTTGGATTAATTTGGTGTTTTGCTTGTGTTGTTTGCTTGTGTTGTTTGCAATTGATATTCAAATTGTTTGATGTGATATTCATACAAATGCTTTTGATATTCATGTTCAATCAGTTTTGGTGCTTTTATTTATGTTTAGGGTTTAGGAGTTTAGGGTTTAAGGAGTTAGGGTTTATGAGTTTAGAGTTTAGGGTTCATGGTTTAGGGGTTAGGGTTTAGGTTAAGGGTTTAGGATTTAAGGTTTAGGGGTTAGGGTTTAGAGTTTAGGGTTCATGGTTTAGGGGTTAGGGTTTAAGGGGTTAGGTTTTAGGATTTAGGGTTTATGGTTTAGGGGATACGGGTATAGGGTTTAAGGGTTTACGGGTTAGTGTTTAGGGTTTAGGGTTGAGGGTTTATGATGTGATATTCACTATAATATTGTTGATATTCATGTTGGAACAATTTTGGTGTTTTGGGGTGTTGTTTGTACTGTTTGCAATTGATATTCAAATTGTTTAATGTGATATTCATACAAATTCTTTTGATATTCATATTGGATGTAGGTTTCATGCATTGAGTAGTTGATATTTATGATGTAATATTCACTATAATGCTGTTGATATTCATGTTGGATCAGTTTTCGTTTTTTGATGGTGTTGTATGATTTGTTGATCATTGATATCCATTTTGTATTATGTGACATTCATGTTGTTGATGCAGACATTCATGTTATGATATTTATGGTAAATGTAGTGATATTCATAGCAATATAGAATGATATTCGTGTTTCTGGATACAATATATTAGATACAAGTTACAACTTACTACCATTGCACACAGACTGAATGAATATGACTTGTAAAAAGATTAGAAGTATAACACAAATCCCTTCATATCCTTACAAGAATTACGAATTATGTAATGCATAGCATGAATAACTTGTCGAAGAACATGAATATCAATAAGTGGAATTCGAATATCACAAAAATCACTTATATCCAAATCAAGCTAAATGTTCTTAATGCTAAACACATGAAAATCGATTTGCAAAACATGAATATCCAGGAACAGAATACGAATAATGAAAATACAATTCTTCTTTGCAAAACTTTGATTTTGTATCATCATCATCATCAAAAACACACTTTGTGCCAAAAACGCACTCTGTTCCAAACTTTGGAAAATCTCATTATCAAATACATCAATATCGTTTCAGAGCTTTCAAAGATGTCATAATCGCTTGACTGCTCCTTTGTTTATTGCCTAAACATCAAAACACAAATTCATGAATATCAGTATAGTTTATATGAATATCGCTTACTTAGCTGCATCAATATGCGTACACAGAACGTGAATATGATATCCATTTTGTATTATGTGACATTCATGTTGTTGATGCAGACATTCATGTTATGATATTTATGGTAAATGTAGTGATATTCATAGCAATATAGAATGATATTCGTGTTTCTGGATACAATATATTAGATACAAGTTACAACTTACTACCATTGCACACAGACTGAATGAATATGACTTGTAAAAAGATTAGAAGTATAACACAAATCCCTTCATATCCTTACAAGAATTACGAATTATGTAATGCATAGCATGAATAACTTGTCGAAGAACATGAATATCAATAAGTGGAATTCGAATATCACAAAAATCACTTATATCCAAATCAAGCTAAATGTTCTTAATGCTAAACACATGAAAATCGATTTGCAAAACATGAATATCCAGGAACAGAATACGAATAACGAAAATACAATTCTTCTTTGCAAAACTTTGATTTTGTATCATCATCATCATCAAAAACACACTTTGTGCCAAAAACGCACTCTGTTCCAAACTTTGGAAAATCTCATTATCAAATACATCAATATCGTTTCAGAGCTTTCAAAGATGTCATAATCGCTTGACTGCTCCTTTGTTTATTGCCTAAACATCAAAACACAAATTCATGAATATCAGTATAGTTTATATGAATATCGCTTACTTAGCTGCATCAATATGCGTACACAGAACGTGAATATCATTACATATTGTATGAATATCGCAATTATGGTTCTTGAATATTTATAAACGATACACGAATATCATTTCATCATAATCAGTTTACTATCAAACATGATGTTTAAAATTGTATAAGCGATATTCATCCAATACAAAAACAAAAATTGAAGAACGTGAATCGATTACAAAATCTCGACATTAACACATGAATATCAATACAGTTTGTATGAATATCTCTGATGCTTATGATGAATATCAGTTGATATTCATGTACTGCATATACATATTCAAACACAAATTCATGAATATCGGTACAATTTATATGAATATCAATATACAAATTCATGAATCGCTTGAATGCTCATTTTTTTCCCTCCTGAATATCAAACACAATATCATGAATATCGGTAAAGTTTATATGAATATTGACTATTTGCTTGCATGAATATCATTAAGTATTGAATGAATATCGCCATTGTAGTTCATGAATATGTATACGCAGTACATGAATATCATTCCATTATAATCAGTTTACTATCAAACATGATCTTCAAAACTAAATAAGCGATATTCATCAAATATAAATTTCTTTTTGAAGAACATGAAATGATTACAAAATCTTTAGATTAACACACGAATATCAATACAGTTTGTATGAATATCGCCTATGTCCATGCGTGAACAAGCGTACATAATCCATGAATATCATTTCATTGTAATTAGTTTATTACCAAACAAGATGTTCAACCCGTATATCCGATATTCATCATGTGCAAACTAAAGTTTGAATAACAATATTTAATTAAGAATGATGAGCGTAAAACACGAATATCAACACATCTTTTATGAATATCGCCTCATAAACACAAGATCAAGATAGCATGAATTAGAGGAATTAGGGTTTTGATATGATTGAAACTCGAAATTTATACCTCTATTCATATTGATTCGTGTTGATTAATCCCCAATGTAGCCTGATTGATAGTTTTTCATTCAAAACGTGAACTGGGATATTCGAAGGCTTTGGGAAATTCTTTGTCTTGATGTAGACGAACAAGTAGATGAAAATTGACAATTGAGGGAGCTTCCAGCGTAGAGCTGGCCACGGTTCATGAACCGCCGGTTCAAGGTTCAAGGTTCAAGGGAACCTTGAACTAGAACCTGAACCGGCTACCCCCCGGAACCGGCGGTCCGGTTCCGATTCCGGTCTGGTTCATGTTCGGCCGGTTTCCCGCCGGTTCGGAACCCGGTTCAAAAATTTTTTAAAAATTAAAATAAATTTAAAACATTAAAAAAATGGCTTGAACTTAATAGTGATTATAATTAGAGGTTTTTGCAGGAAACCATCCCTTATTTGTCCGAATTTGCACGGAACCACCCTTTATATCGAAAATTATTTTAAACCACCCATTTTTGCTCCTCCGTTAACCAAAAGCCACCCAAAGCCACCTTCTGTTAGATTTCCCGTTAGTTCGTGTGAAATGACTAAAATGCCCTTTGTTCTTTACTGAAAATTACTTGAAATGCCATTGTTTTTTAAGCCGTTTGAAGCCATTTTGAAGCCGATGATTTAACAAAGTTTACCTTCTTCATTCCTCTTCACTGATAGAATAAGAAGCAGAAGACGAAGGAGGAGAGCCCAAGTAGAAGACGAAGGGAAGAGTAGAAGAGGAAGGAGGGTTGTGGTTTGGGAATTTTTTCGAATCAGGGCTCGATTTCCTGAAGGTGTTCGAAGGTGAAGAGCACAAGACGAAGGAGGAGAGCCCAATTCGAAGTTGTTCGAATCAGGGCAAAAGAGGTACGAGAACATCACATTGATTGAGGTGTATTTCAATTGAGGTGTTCGAATTAGGGTTTAGGGTAGTATTACGCTTTGAAGCTGTTCAATTGGTGATTTATGTCTGAATCCCTAATTGTCTGAATCCCTAATTTTATTGAATTTCTACAATGGAAAACATTATGTATTATGCAACAATATGTCAACACAATCAACATCTCAAAATTCCTACAATGGATCCGCATGTTGCTGGTGTAGGTTGAAAGCAAAAATTCGAACTGCCCATACTGACAAGAACTATGGAAGGAGGTTTTTGGGTTGCCCATTGTATAAAAAAAACAGTTCTACTGGCTGTAACTACTTTGAATGGATTGATGCTCCATTTGAGACACAAGCAGAAGCCACAATTGCCAAGTTGGTCAACCAGAAGAGAGAAATGGAAATTAAGCTATACAAGGTAGAAGAAGAACTTATGGCAAAAGAGGAAGAAACCAGAAGGATTAAAGGTTCATTTAGGGTAGAGTTGTCATATGTTGTGGCTGTGTTGGTTTTTGCTTTCATTTGGTCCAACATGTAGTTAGTTGCTGGTGTTGGTGTTCTATGACAGTAATCCTCATCTTGTGTAAGACTGACAATTCTCAATGTTCTGGATGTGTTTGCTTTCATGTGTGACATTTTCATCAATGCTCAATATTCTGGGTGTGTGCTCAATAACACAAAATGATCAGTGATTCATAATGCTCAATGACATTCATCCAAATGGTCAATAACACACAATGTTAACAGAATGTACAAATCATTTGTCCCTGCAATACCATAAAGATACCATATATTTCATGGGCAAAATACAATGTTTAAGACCAACAGAAGTGGTGAAGTAATCATTCACTGCTAGAGTTTTGTCATACTGCATCTACTGGCCAACATTACCAAAAGATTAAACATCAGCTGTCTTAAACATCAGAAATACATAAATTGTCTTAAAAATTAGAAAACTAGAAATTCATAAACTGTCTTGAAAATCAGAAACATGATCTATTTTTTTGCACTGGAAGATCTTGTAGTCCTTTTGAGGCTCTTCTCCAAGTGAGTCCTAGTTGAGACAGACCCTGCAGACTTCCTTGTTTTCTTCCTTGAACCAGAAACAGACGCTACAACCCCTGTTGTGTATGTGGAAGTGCCTGCTTGGGATTGGAAAGGAATGAGCTGGCTTGTGGAAGGGGGCTGCATCAAAGCCTTTGTTAGTACCAATAAAGGCAATTATGTAGACAACAATATCATAGACCACATCAAGATTTACACATAATTTGTACAAATACTTACCATTGGAGTTTGAGAAACTTGAGTTGGTAACACATTTTATTCAGTCTGTACCATTGCACTTTCTATCATAGATTGCTGCAACAGACAACAATATGATAATTCAGGGTTAGAAACTGGGATCACATTAATTTGTACAATCCTAAAAGTAACACTTACCACATCAGGATCATTTTCATTTTCTAGTGCACCAGGGTTAGAAGACTCAGGTTCTGTTGTCCTCACCTGCATGAAAAAATAGAACAATTCAATTAGAAGGTTTTTTGACAACATCAGGTTTGTTTGTTATTTTAGGGTTTCTTGCAACAAACCTTTCTCTTGGTGTACTTCCTTTTCTGAATTTGAGTGGGTAATGTGCTCTCCTTAGCTAGTCTTCCACAACTCTTACTAGTCTGTGGTGCCTCTGGTTCTTTAGCAGGATTCTTGCATATCTTCCTTGTGTGCCCTTCCTCTCCACAGTTGCCACATTTGTTCTTTCCAAACCTTACCCTAGTACTCTTGGTCTTACTCTCTTCTCCAACTTCTTTTTTTCTTTATTTCTTGGGCCTTCCTGGTTGAACCACAAGTTTAGGAGGGTCTAGAGGTGGGTGAACAGTTGTTTCCCATTGATCTTGGCCAGGCATTGGAGTCACTGACAGATTGTATGCTCTCATGTAAGTTTCCTTATGGTAGTAAGGACTTACAAAGTCTTCCATTCTGAGCCTTCTTTTCAAGATACAACAGATTGCATGGGCACAAGGTAGTTCAGTGATGTCCCACATATTACATCCACAACTCCTTTGTTGCAGATTGACCACATAAGTTCTGCCAGTAGAGTCCACCTCATAAAGATCATCATTCCCATGACACTTGCATCTATACAAACTTTCAACCTTGGTGGCATTTAACTTAGACATGGCATCTGGAGTAAGGAATCCTTGGTGTGCTCTCATTTTGTTCCTTTTGTTGATGAACATCTTCATCAACTTCCTTCTTATCCACTCACACATGCTCAGAATTGGCATCTCTCTGGCCTCTAATATACAGCTGTTGAATGACTCACAAGAATTGTTTAGCAACATCTCTGACTGAGGGTAATGCCTAAAAGCATGTAGAGACCATGTAGTTGGTTCTTGCCTCATCAAATAGTCATGAGCATCAACATTCATGTCTCTGATTCTTCTCATAGCTCCCTGAAAATCTGGAAATGTTGAAGCCTTTGCAGCAGCCCACACAACATCTTTGAATGACTTTCCAGGCCACTGTTTCTTGAAGTTATTGTGCATATGCCTAACACAGACTCTTGTGTCAGCCATGGGAACAATTTCAGCTAATGCTTCTAGCAGACCCTGTAATAAAAAGGGGAAACCAAGGGAAAACTAATCAACTTGCCAGACACTGAAATAAATTACAATTGAAAGCACTAAAATAATGTAAGGCTACCTTTTGTCTATCTGACATAAATGTCAAGGCTTTTGCTCCAATATCATTCACCAAGTTCTGAAGAAACCAGCACCATGTCTCCTTAGTTTCTTGCTCTACAACAATAAATGCCACATGAAATATGTTTTCATTTCCATCCTTACCAACTGTTGTTAGAACTTGCCCTGTGTAGGCACCTTTCAAGTGACATCCATCCAACCCCAGAATTGGCCTACACCCTGTCACAAAGCCTTCCTTACAAGCCTTTAAGCATACATAAAACCTTTGGAACTTGAGTGGTCTTTCTGGACCTTCTTCTGGCCTAACAAAAATAGAGCTCCTAGGATTCCACTTAAGTAATGTAGCTGCATAGTCCCATACCCTAGCATATTGTTCTGGGGCAAATCCTTGAGTCATTAGTACTGCCTTCATCCTAGCCCTCCATGCCTGATGGTAAGTGATATCCACACTATGTTCCCTCTTCACTGTACTTATTAAGCTCTTGATTCTCCACTGTGGATCATCTCTATAGTGTTCTAAATACTTTTCAGCCAGCCAGTTTGAAGTCATCTTGGTGTTTTTGTCTTGCCAACCACAATTGTGCTCAGGGACAAAAGACTTCAACTGAAAACTACCATCACTCCCTATTCTCCTAGCACAAGCCTTAAAACCACACAAGTTCTCCTTACAAACACACTTCTTTCTGCCGTGTTTCAGCCCACAATGACATTTATTCATGCAATATGCAGATATTTTGGTCCCATCATTATGTAGATAATAGTAGTCAAACCTCTGCTCTAGAGCATACTGTCTCAAAGCCTTTCTGAATACATCACTTGAGCCAAACACCATGCCAGATTTGAAACATATTTTACTTCTGAAATCAACTAATGGATTAAATTTTGGATACCTTACCTTGACTTCCTCATCTGACCCAATACTGTAACTCCTGTAGTCATCAGTGTCAACCCTAACATCAAATGCATCTTCAATGTTTTGCTCTCCATCATCATTGTTGACATTCTCATCAATCACACCTTCATCAACATTTCTTTCAAACTGTGAATCATCATCAGACTCATCTCTAAATATATTCTGTTCATATATGACATCTTCAGAGTCATCATCAGAAGATTCAGATCCTAGCAAGTCTGCATCTTCATCTTCATCAGAGGAGTTATCATCATCAGAAGATTCAGATCCTAAGGAAATTGATTTTGGAGTTATTTGTGAAGCAGATTTCTGAGAAGTGTTTAGAGGTGATGTTGTGCTTGTGACTCCCCTAGGGTTTTGTAAGACTTCATCGAATGTGATTAATGGGCCTGCAATATTGGCCCTATCCTTCCAACTTGGGCTTACTACTTGTGATATTGATCTACCACTTTCACCTTTTGCCCTGTCCAGTAAGCAACTTGGGCTCTCTTCCCCTTTCTGAACCACATACACATCTAGTGTATTTTCATTCCCACCAATTAAACACAACTCCACAATATCTCTGTCATATTTGATCTATTGTATCCCTCTATGCAGGGTGGTTCCAGACTTACAAAACCAGAGTTCATAATCACTTACAGTCCCAACTCCATCCTTAATGAACTCTTCCAACTCAATCTTAGAAAGCAAATCAGGATCCACTTTTTTTTTTAGAATAGACTAATCCCTTCCTATAGCATAGACTAGGGTATTGAACCTTACTAAGATAAAAATTTCCACCATACAGAAATCTTATAGAAATACTAATCTGGAGAAGAAAAAAAAGGCAATAGTCACCACATAAAAGCAACATACACTAAAGCTCCAGAGATGCCAGTCATAAGTCCATTCACAAGCAAGTATTAAAAGCAACAAACACTAAAAACAAACTGTAATATTCCTCACATGTCATATGCCACAGGAAATTTGTTTTTAATGTTGGGGTCCACAGAAATATTACATATATTGATGACACCAATGACAACTACTGTTGTCCACACAACCAATTCCAAAATAAATCAATAACATTCAATGAGCAGCACATGAGCATCACAGATTACAATCAATATCTTTCTATATTAATTCAGTTTTCAAAAGGGGAGAAAGAGAAACTCACCTTAACACTGTTGAATCGAGTTTCCAAATCCTCAAGCTCTAATTGCACCCTTTCATAATCCCTACAAATTAGAAAAAACCTAAAAAATCAAAAAGCCCCAATTTCAAGTCGGAATCCCTAGAACACAAAAAACCCCAATTTCACGATAAAACCCTAGAAATTCAGAAAACCAAATTAGGAATTCAAACAATACGAAATCACGATGCAAATACCACAACACATTCGCATCCCACAGATAAGAACACTGAAACCCCCAATTTCCATTCGCAAACCCTAGAAAACCAAAACCCCTAATTTCTCGATCAAACCCTAGACCAATCAACAACAAGAATTTCAACACAGAAGACACCTACCATGTGAATCAAGAGCCCTAAGCAACTCGAAAATCCCAACTGATGGTTATTAATCGGAGAGTTTTGGGTGTGATTCCTTCTAGCACAATCAAGCTTTCTATCGCCAAGGAGAACTGTGTGATGAATGAGCTTCCACAGTTAAAAAATGAAGAAGGTAAACTTTGTTAAATCATCGGCTTCAAAATGGCTTCAAACGGCTAAAAAATAATGGCATTTCAAGTAATTTTCAGTAAAGAACAAAGGGCATTTTAGTCATTTCACACGAACTAACGGGGAATCTAACAGAAGGTGGCTCTGGGTGGCTTTTGGTTAACGGAGGAGCAAAAATGGGTGGTTTAAAATAATTTTCGATATAATGGGTGGTTCCGTGAAAATTCGGACAAATAATGGGTGGTTTCCTGCAAAAACCTCTTATAATTATTTAAATATTTTTTAATGTGTTTATGATTTTTGTAGTTTTTTAATATTTAATCATTTAAAGAGTAATGTAGGATTTAAGACTCTAGGTTAGGGTGTATAGTTTAGGGTTAAGGGTTTGTATTTTAAGGTTTTGTATTGTTTATGGTTATGTTTTATTTTAAATTTAATTATTTGAACGTTTTTAACGTGTTTATGTTTTTTGTAGCTTTTTTAAGATTTAATCATTTAAAGAGTAATATAGGATATAAGACTCTAGGTTAGGGTGTATAGTTTAGGGTTAAGGGTTTGTATTTTAAGGTTTTGTATTTTTTATGGTTTATGGTTAGGTTTTATTTTAAATTTAATTATTTGAACATTTTTAATGTGTTTATGTTTTTTGTAGCTTTTTTAAGATTTAATCATTTAAAGAGTAATGTAGGATATAAGACTCTAGGTTAGGATGTATAGTTTAGGGCTAAGGGTTTGTATTTTAAGGTTTTGTATTGTTTATGGTTTATGGTTAGGTTTTATTTTAAATTTAATTATTTGAACGTTTTTAATGTTTTTTTTATTTTTTTGTAGCTTTTTTAAGATTTAATCATTTAAAGAGTAATGTAGGATATAAGACTCTAGGTTAGGGTGTATAGTTTAGGATTAAGGGTTTGTATTTTAAGATTTTGTATTATTTATGGTTTATGGCTAGGTTTTATTTTAAATTAAATTATTTTAACATTTTTAATGTGTTTATGTTTTTTGTAGCTTTAATAAGATTTAATCATTTAAAGAATAATGTAGGATATAAGACTCTAGGTTAGGGTGTATAGTTTAGGGTTAAGGGTTTGAATTTTAAGGTTTTGTATTATTTATGGTTTATGGTTAGGTTTTATTTTAAATTAAATTATTTGAACGTTTTTAATGTCTTTATGTTTTTTGTAGCTTTTTTAAGATTTAAAGGGTAATATAAGTATGTAACATTATATGATTTAGGTTAGGGTTTATAGTTTTAGGGTTAAGGGTTTGTATTTTAAGGTTTTGTATAACTATATGGT
Source organism: Rheum nobile (assembly GCA_027886185.1). Lineage (NCBI taxonomy): Eukaryota > Viridiplantae > Streptophyta > Magnoliopsida > Caryophyllales > Polygonaceae > Rheum > Rheum nobile. The sequence goes on from WOAB01000041.1 coordinate 4,617,327, forward strand.
TAGTTTTTTTATATTTAATTATTTAAATGTTTTTTTAATGTGTTTATGATTGTTTTAGCTTTTTAAAGATTTAAAAGGTAATGTAATTATGTAACATTATATGGGTTTGGGGTTTTAGTTTAGGGTTTAGGGTTTTAGGGGTGTTTTGGATTTTAGGATAATGGGTATATTTTATTTTTTTAATATTTATTTTTCACCTGAACCGGCGGTTAACCGGAGGTTTAACCGCCTACGAACCGGTTGTTGAACTGTCGGTTCGTGAACCGGTTGTTGAACCGCCTACGAACCGGAGGTTCAACCGCCGGTTCAGCGGTTCAAGTATACCTTGAACCTAAACCTGAACCGGCCGGGACCTTGAACCGCTGGTCCGGTTCAGGTCCGGTTCGCCGGTTTCGGTTCAGGATTGGCCAGCTCTATTCCAGCGGATTGTTGTTTTAAAATCGGCACTAGAGGGAACAATAGACGAAGATTGTGAATGGAGGAGCGGTTTACGAAGAGAAGAATATTGTGTTTTCTCTCTCATCTAACAACCTTTTTAATTATATTTTGGTAATTAAAAATTAATTAATCGCCTTATTAGAGTAGATTTGGTGATTACACTCCTACCATATCTTTTGTAAGGCACAATCATCCATCCATCCATCCATCACCATTCATCCAACACTCCAGATTAATACATCCGTTTTACCATAACTCTTGTTTTACCGGAGCGTTCCTATATACGTGTAATGATAACGGCGAATGTGTGCCTTGCGTTGCGGATCTGGACACAGTTCATGAACCGCCGGTTCAAGGTTCATGGGAACCTTGAACCGGAACCGGCAAATCTCCGAAACCGGCGGTCCGGTTCAGGCGGTTTCCCACCGGGTTGAAACCCAGTTCAGGGTCCGGTTCGGAACCCGGTTAAAAAAAAAACTTTAACTTAAAAAGTTTTAAAATAAAATAAAATCATAAACCCGGTTTAGGATTTATGGTTTAGGTTTTTTAAATATAATTATTTGATTGTTTTTTAATGTGTTTATGATTGTTGTAACTTTTTTAAGATTTAAAGGGTTGTAACATTATATGATCTAGGTTATGATTTATAGTTTAGGGTTAAGGGTTTGTATTTTAAGGTTTTGTATAGTTTATGGTTAGGTTCTTTTATATTTAATTATTTTAACGTTTTTTAATATGTTTATGATTTTTGTAGCTTTTTTAAGATATAAAGGGTATTGTACGATTTAGGACTCTAGGTTAGGGTTTATAGTTTAGGGTTAAGGGTTTGTATTTTAAGGATTTCTATAGTTTATGGTTAGGTTCTTGTATATTTAATTATTTTAACATTTTTTAATGTGTTTATAATTTTTGTAGCTTTTTTAAAATTTAAAGGGTATTGTAAGTTGTAACATTATATGATCTAGGTTAGGGTTTATAGTTTAGGTTAAGGGTTTGTATTTTAAGGTTTTGTATAGTTTATGGTTTATGGTTAGGTTCTTTTATATTTAATTATTTTAACATTTTTTAATGTGTTTATGATTTTTGTAGTTTTTTTAAGATATAAAGGGTATTGTAGGATTTAGGACTCTAGGTTAGGGTTTATAGTTTAGGGTTAAGGGTTTGTATTTTAAGGTTTTGTAGAGTTTATGGTTAGGTTCTTTTATATTTAATTATTTGAACGTTATTTTTAATGTGTTTATGATTTTTATAGCTTTTTTAAGAGATAAAGGGTATTGTAAGTTGTAACATTATACGATCTAGGTTAGGGTTTATAGTTTAGGGTTAAGGGTTTGTAGTTTAAGATTTTTTAGAGTTTATGGTTTTTGGTAAGGTTTTTTATATTTAATTATTTTAACGTTTTTAATGTGTTTATGATTTTTGTAGCTTTTTTAAGATTTAAAGGGTAATGTAATATGATTTAGGTTAGAGTTTATAGTTTTAGGGTTAAGAGATTGTATTTTAAGGTTTTGTAGAGTATGATTTATGATTTAGGTTTTTTTATATTTAAATATTTGAATGTTTTTTGATGTATTTATGATTTTTGTAGCTCTTTTAAGATTTAAAGGGTAATATTATTAATGTAGGATGTAGTAGGACTTTAGGGATTATAGTTTTAGGGTTTATAGTTTTCAGGGGTTTAGGGTTTTAATGGATTTTTCTTTTCTTTTTTTAAAGTTTTTTTTACGATTTGAACTATCGGTTAGCCTCCGGTTGAACCGGGTTTGTAAACCGGTTCATGAACCGGTTGAACCTTCGGTTCATAAACCGGTGGTTGAACTGTCGGTTCACCAGTTCAAAGAAGTCTTGAACCGAAACCTGAACCGGTCAGGACCTTGAACCGCCGATCCGGTCCGATTCAGGGTTTGACCCGGTCTGATTTCGATCCAATTCCCCGATTCAGGTTCGATTTTGTCCAGCTCTATGCGGATCCCGCTTGAATCCTCTGATAGTACTATTGATACTACAAGTACATTGTGACAATCTCTGGTCCACTTGTATTTTTCATCTTTTAAAACCAGAAATCAATGTTTTCTACAATTGTACCCGACCCTTCAGAGAGTTGTACGTTTACACTAAGTGTAAAGGGCATAAGATTTTTGCTTCAATAACTATCGTACACATGTCATTTCAAATTAAATAATAATAAAAAAACTAATATATTATAATTTAATACGATGTCCTTTCTGGTCTTTTACCATCCAAAAAAGTTATTGGCTCCCAAAACCCCAATCAACTTCTTTTCTTCTTTCTCGATCTCCTCAACCGTCTTCTATCGAGATATCATGTGTTACATGAAATTAATAGTGGCTATTTTCTGTAATAAATGAATAGTTAGGGGGTCAAAGTTGTAAATTCTGTTAATTGTTGTAACAGAATAAATGTAGAGGAGAGAGGGAAGAAGGGAAGGAGAGTTTTTGTAATCGTTTTGTTCTTTCAATGAAATTATGGCTTCTGTTGTTTGAGTGAACATTAGAGCCAATCTATCCTTCTATCTTTTCTCTATTCAGATACAGGAATTCTGTATCATCATGTAGTCTCCAAAGTCACCAGCCACAGTGACCATTTGAATCGCCGCATAGTTCTTCGTAAGTGAATGTGTTCCCATCTCCTCCATCGCCTCTCTCGGATTATCAAGACCCAGATACGAAGCCATCAAAGTCCACCGACGATTTCCCGGCGCCGTTGCTCCTCTTCGACCGGCGATGCAACTGTCGCCGGTCCGCCGGATCCGCCGCCGTGTACTCCAAGCTCTGGATCGACGAAT
>WOAB01000042.1:0-23897 GCA_027886185.1 Rheum nobile
TTTTTTTTTCATTATAAAACTATAAAGTCAATGAAACATAAGGAAAATGATTATACAAAAAAGTGAAATATTACTTAATCAGTAATTAAAATCGAAAATATTACAGAGAAAGTACAAAAAAATAAAAGAAACTTAAATTTTTTCGGCCATTGACGAAGATAGGAGAGCTATGAAGGTTTATTCTTGAAAGTGGGCTCACGACAACGTTCAGATTCGGACATGTACAAAAAGTGAAATATTTCAATTTAATCAGTCATTAAAATAGGAATATTAACAGAGAAAGCAAAAAAATTAGAGAAACTTACATTTTTTCGGCAAGGATGAGCTCTCGAACAACGGATCTGGTTCGTGACAAGCTCCCTTTGTTAAGAAGGTCCAGATCACCGATTTTTCCTTTGCATGTTTCAGAAAAACAAAATCTGCAGATTCAGCAACACTAATAGAAAGGAGAATCACTCTTTTTTCCAAAGATGAAGATAAATAGAGAATGAATACCAATAGAATTACAAAGAAAAGAGAAGTATGACCTTTAGCTAACCTTCAAACAACATTCAGCAACATCAACGACGGAGTACGAATTGGGACCAAATTCGGCTCTTCGGATTTCTAGGGTGAAGAAACAGAACAACACCAAAATCGGAGTAGAGACGGTGAAGAGGAAGACCAGCCAAAAGACTTCGAGTGAACGTCGACTGAACTGGAAAAGTGAATCCGAGAGCGGCTACCGTGTGTGATTTGAAAGAGAATGGAGGGCGTCGGTTGAATGTCGCTGTTTATGTGATTTGAAAGAGAGAGAAAATTGTGGCACGGGATAAGCGAGGGAGAGATGAGAGGGGCTACCGTGTGTGCAGGTGAACTAATTGCCAACCAAAACGGATCTCAGAAGGCTAGGGTTTGTACTCAATCGACGGTCCATCAATGATTGTAATTCTTCATCCACGGTTATGATGGAGCTAAAGCATGTACTATATTTTGTAAGAGTTTTGAGTTGATTATTAATTTATTATAATAAAGATGAAATTATGACTAACAACTAGCGTAACGTAGATATTAGCAATTCTTTCATAAGGGAAGATTTTTTTTATAATATTTGGTATTGTATTAAAAGAGAGAAAATCAAATGAAATAGATTTGTCAAAATAAATTTTGATGTTTTTAAAACAATTCAAGGGCAATGAATGTAAAAGTGAATCCGAACTCTCTAGACATTTATCTGGGTCAATTTTTAAACCCGTTCGATTTATTTAAACGTGGGCCTTATAGTTGATTTAGTATTTTACTTTTACATTGCAGGTTGACTAAAACCTTATGTAGTGTTTGGGCCAAATAAAGCTGTAATTTTATAAGGCCAATAAGTGATTGGGCCTATATGCATGTTAAAAGCCGAGTATAAATTGTAAAAATGCTTATAAATAAACATATATGAAATTAATGAACCCGGTCTATTGTACAAATATATTGGGCCGGAGTTATGATTTGTTTAGGGTCGTTGGGCCTAGCCCATTAATTTTATCAGACTTACTAAAACGTGGTCAAAGTTGATCATAACATTATTAAAGTTATTACATTAAAAGATCATAAAATTACTAAATACCAAAAATAGCATGTTTTTTTTTTCATTTATAAACTATAAAGTCAATGAAACATAAGAAAATGATTCATACAAAAAGTGAAATATTACTTAATCAGTAATTAAAATCGAAATATTTACAGAGAAAGTACAAAAAAATAAAAGAAACTTACATTTTTTCGGCCATTGACGAAGATAGGAAGAGCTATGAAGGTTTATTCTTGAAAGTGGGCTCACGACAACGTTCAGATTCGGACATGTACAAAAAAGTGAAATATTTCAATTAATCAGTCATTAAAATAGGAATATTAACAGAGAAAGCAAAAAAAATTAGAGGAACTTACATTTTTTCGGCAAGGATGAGCTCTCGAACACCGGATCTGGTTCGTGACACAAGCTCCCTTTTGTTAAGAAGGTCCAGATCACCGATTTTTCCTTTGCATGTTTCAGAAAAACAAAATCTGCAGATTCAGCAACACTAATAGAAAGGAGAATCACTCTTTTTTCCAAAGATGAAGATAAATAGAGAATGAATACCAATAGAATTACAAAGAAAAGAGAAGTATGACCTTTAGCTAACCTTCAAACAACAGATTCAGCAACATCAACGACGGAGTACGAATTGGGACCAAATTCGGCTCTTCGGATTTCTAGGGTTGAAGAAACAGAACAACACCAAAATCGGAGTAGAGACGGTGAAGAGGAAGACCAGCCAAAGACTTCGAGTGAACGTCGACTGAACTGGAAAAGTGAATCCGAGAGCGGCTACCGTGTGTGATTTGAAAGAGAATGGAGGGCGTCGGTTGAATGTCGCTGTTTATGTGATTTGAAAGAGAGAGAAAAATTGTGGCCACGGGATAAGCGAGGGAGAGATGAGAGGGGCTACCGTGTGTGCAGGTGAACTAATTGCCAACCAAAACGGATCTCAGAAGGCTAGGGTTTGTACTCAATCGACGGTCCATCAATGATTGTAATTCTTCATCCATGTTTATGATGGAGCCATAAAGCATGTACTATATTTGTAAGAGTTTTGAGTTGATTATTAATTTATTATAATAAAGATGAAATTATGACTAGCGACTAGCGTAACGTAGATATTAGCAATTCTTTCATAAGGGAAGATTTTTTTTATAATATTTGGTATTGTATTAAAAGAGAGAAAATCAAATGAAATAGATTGTCAAAAATAATTTTGATGTTTTTAAACAATTCAAGGGCAATGAATGTAGAAGTGAATCCGAACTCTCTAGACATTATCTGGGTCATTTTTAAACCCGTTCGATTTATTTAAACGTGGGCCTTATAGTTGATTTAGTATTTTACTTTTACATTACAGGTTGACTAAAACCTTATGTAGTGTTGGGCCAATAAAGCTGTAAATTTTATAAGGCCAATAAGTGATTGGGCCTATATGCATGTTAAAAGCCAGTATAAATTATAAAAATTGCTTATAAATAAACATATATGAAATTAATGAACTCGGTCTATTGTACAAATATATTGGCCGGAGTTATGATTTATTTAGGGGTTGGGCCTAGCCCATTAAATTTTATCAGACTTACTAAACGTGGTCAAAGTTGATCATACATTATTAAAGTTATTACATTAAAAGATCATAAAATTACTAAATACCAAAAATATCATGTTCATAAAATGACTTTTTATTATGTTTCATGTATTTTGGAGACTTTTATATTAGCGTGTCATTTTCATGTATTAGAGTTAAATGATTTTTTATTATGTTTTATATGTTTTATCGTTTACAAGTATTGATGTAAAATAGTGTGGCTATGCCTGTTTGTAAGACTACTTAACCAATTTATATGATTAATAAAGTTATGGAGAGTTCCGTCTCTCTTTATATAATGTAATTTTTATATTTTTAATTTATTTAGTCAATTTATCATTTTAAATTAAATAACTAATCAAATATATATTGAAACAATGATTATTCGATAATAAAATTATACGATTTTTACAAATATAAAATAAAATAAAAAAAATCTCGTACAAGACACGAATATTACACTAGTTATAAAAAAAAATAAATAAATCCCGTACAACACACTTAGTACTGATTTCAAAAGTAGTAATACGAAACTAACCCTATATTTCTGTAAACCGAGCGGGTGGGGTTATTCTTCTCCTTCACCTCGTCACTCGCTTGTGCGATCATCTATACGATCCAGTTGATCTCTCCCTCTGTCCGCGCTTGAGGTAGGTCACACTCCGATTTGGGGTTTTCGCCTCCGTAACTAAAGATTGATAGTCAATTGACAGCACAAAGCCACAAACCCCGACACTCTCCCGACTCCACCGTGAAACCCTAGCCCTCGCCCACTCCGCGTCTCCCGCCGGCCGCCACTCCGCCAGGTATGTCAAAGCTCGTGCGGTTTTTTCTTGAGTAGCTAGCTATATGTATAACTATATAGGTGAATTTTATTTGATGCGTTAATTTCGTGATGAATTTATGGATTGAGTTAGATTGTAGAAGGTGGATTTTGTGGTTTAAATTTGACTGAGTTCTTGATGTTAACTGGATCTGACAAAGCCATTTGTAAATAGGAAAAGGTTAGTTGTGGAGAAAAAGAAGAGGAATGAAGAAGAACACATCGAACAATTCCTTGTAATGACCATTTTGACTGCATACTTTTTATTTGATTTACAGGAGATAATTGGAAAGCAACAGATTTTTAGTACTTTGGTTTAGCAATTCAGTTTCTGCACATGCTTATTTGGGCTTAATGCTGAGTTAATTTCATAATGGAGTTAGTAAATATATATCAAGGAGATTCTGATATGTTATGTAATTCAATTTCAGTTATATTCAGTTTACTAACTAAACCGAACCGACTATAACCAAATATTAGTAAGGGAAGTAGGAAATTCCTCCTTAAATGCCATAGAGAGTACTCAGAGTAGCTTATAACGACGTGTTTAAATGGTCATTTGGACCTTCAAAGAATTACGACATATTAATTAAAAACATACAAAAAGTTTTGTGATGTTTTGAAACATCTCACAAACAGTTTTTCCTATGTTTTTTTTTTCCCTGTGAACTGCAGCACTAATATCAGTTTGGCGGTAGCTGTTTAAGCCTTTTGAACTGTTACTTTAGACTTCAGTGCCTAACAAAAAAATCTAATGCACCATATTGAGATAAACATGTCATAGAGCTCGAATGAATTTATGCCTGCGCCATCCTTGGCCTTCTCTTTCACATTAAGGCTCCCTGCAAAAGATACTCAGCTAGTTAATGGCATGATACTGCGGCTTCTAGTTTTCAAATCATAAATTATTGGTTAGTATTAGTTATCTGCTCCTCTTGATGATCAAATCATGAAATTGTTTTTACCAGCCATGTCAATTGTCATTCATCAGATTCTCTTACTTACCATATAAGGGACACTCTCTTAGTTGTATAAAGTTACTCTTTGTGACTTGTCATGTATAATCTACATAACCTGAATGTGTTAATATTTAAAAAATATTTTATTATTACAGGTACAGTAGTAAGAATTAGAGCCAGCTCCTATAAAATGGATCACCAATTTGGAGGGGGCAATTGGACAATGATCCCCAACATACCAACACACAGTAATGTATCTACGTCCTCATCAAGTCAAGATCACATGTTCATCAACCCACAACAACCTTCTCAGCAACAATTTCATCATCTTCAACAACAGCAATTCCAGCATCATACTCAGCAGCAGCAGTTTCAGCAATCACCACAACAGCAATTCATACAACAATCACCTCAACAACAGCAGCAACAGTTTATGCAACCATCACCACAGCAGCAGCAGCCTTTTATTCAACAATCACCACAACCGCAGACTCAACAGCCTTTTATACAGCAATCACCACAAAATCAGTCTTTTGTACAACAATCGCCACAGCAACAGTTCCTTCCACAACCACAGCAGCAGTTTGTGCAACAGTCACAACAGCAGCTTGTGCAACAGTCACAACAGCAGTTTGTGCAACCGTCGCCGCAGCAATTTGTGCAACCCTCACCACAACAGTTTGTGCAACCATCGCCGCAACAGTTCGTCCAGCAGTCACCACAACATCATCCACAATTTCAGCAGCAGTTGCAACAACACAACAGCAGTTGCTTTACAACCAGCAGCACAGGATTCAGCAACAACAGCTACAGCTACAACAGCAGTCATCACCACTTCAACAACAATCATCTCCGCTTCAACAACAAAACCTTCGCCACTTCAACAACAACCCTCCCCACTTCAACAGCAGCAGCAATTGCAAGTACAACAGCATCCGCAGCAGCAGCAGTGGCAGCAACATCAGTCTCTTGCTTCTCACTTTCATCTATTACATGTATTTCCTCAATACTGGATCCTATCTATCTGGAAAAAAGAAATGAACTCTTTTTCTGCTTCTTTAAGTTTAGTGTAAAGTTGCCTTTTTAGTTGGGATTTTAAGGGGGGGACTGATTTGATATGCTTTGATGTTGCAGTTGGTGGAGAAATTAGCTGATGCAACTGAAAATGGAACAAGGGATCAGCAAGCAGATGCACTGGTTTGGATCCATGCTTTTTTCATTTCTTGATAAGATCTTGTTATGTAAAGTGCTATACAAAAATTATTGGGAAATTCCTGTTGGTGCCCCTGTTTAGGGTTATTTCTGTTGGTGTCCCACGATTAAGTTTTTCCTGTTGGTGCTCCTAAGGTTTGGGTTTGTTTGTTTCGTAACCAACTTTTCATGTTTGTACCATTCTAGTTCAAATTGATTAAATCCAAATCTACCATTGTGTTCCTCGCCCTCAAATTAGTAAGATTTGACTCCTAAATACCCAAATCCATGTCCGAACCATGTCGATTTGAATTCCGAAACAATAACCCGTTCGACCTTAAGAATTCAAATCGGAATGGTTCGAGTATGGATTTGAGTGTTTTAAGAGTCGAATCCTACTAAGTTGATGTCAATAAACATAGTGATGAGCTTCTATTGATCAATTGAACCGAAATGATACGGATATGAAAAATTTCGGTTACAAAGCGAACAAACCAAAACTTTAGGGGTACCAACAGGAAAAAACTAATCGTGGGACACCAACAAGAATAACCCTAAACTCAGGGCACCAACAGGAATTTCCAAAATTATTTGACAAGTTAGGTCTTGTTGATTAGACGAATAATTTGTTTTTGGTTGTTGACAGATTAGCGAGATGAATAGCCAATTTGAGAAGTGTCAACAATTGTTGAATTCCATATCTGGATCAATCAATGCAAAAGCGGTGGTCAGTATCAGTCTTGGCTTTTTATAGCATTTTAGCAAAATATCATTTAACATTGTTTTCATGCCCTAAATATATCATATACTTTAAGCTACTTCCAATGTAGTTCATGCAATAAGATAACATAAAGGAAGTTAGGTATGAGATTTTTAAACTAGTAATATCATGAATTGCTGCTTCTCTTTTGTTCAAGACAGTTTTCAGAATTTAAAAGGAAAAATTAATCAATGTCATATAACAAACTTATTTCACAGATTATTATGTTTTCTGTATCTGTAATCTAAATTCTTGTTTCCTATTTTTAGACAGTGGAAGGGCGAAAGCAAAAATTGGAGGAAAGTGAGCAGCTGCTATCTCAAAGAGGTATGCAATTGTTCTATTAGTGTGTCTTGCTTTTATTGTTTGGACTTTGGTGCTCAATTTCAAACTCCTTGAAGAATATATGTTTGAATTTAGTAAGTTCTTCCTCAATATCTTTTTTTTTTATGAGGAAAAATTTGAGTTACTGACATAACAATATCGGGTAAATCGAGAGGCCGATAAATCGGTGCCGGTCAAAACCGGACAATAAGAATAATAAATCAAGCTTAGAAATTACAACAAATAAATTTTAGAGCTAAAACAACCTAGAGCGAGTGGTGAAAAAAGCACGATCAGACGTAAGCTTCTTTGGAAGACGAGTCAAACAGGGGCAATCATGCGGAAGTGCTGAATGAACTACCATGACGTTTCCATCTCTTCTAGGAGGGATATTTGGAGCCTCAAGGATGACGTTGCCCCTATACAAGAGGGATCTTCATTGAGCCACAGACATGACGACGACCGAACACTCAGGCATCATCCTAGTTCAGCTCCACAAATGCAGCGAAAAATTTGACACCCATACTCGAAACAATAATAGATAAACAAGGGTGAAAATTGATGTGAAATAAATCATCAATTAGTCTTGTTATTTGGTAATAGTGATAGAACTGTTTTGTTAGAGAAGTCCAAGATATGTTAATATTTGAGTAGTTGGTGAGAGAGTCAGGCATGTGTGTTGAAATATGACAAGTTTTAAGGACCTAATAATTAGTATATTAATAATTAGACTAGATCGAGACCTAAAATCCAAATTATTATAAAATAGTATCACTTTAATTAAAAGTTTCACTTAAGCCCAAAACTCTAATATATCTACTAAAGTAGAATACCTACTACACCACGTGGCGCTTCTAAATGAACCAAATTTTATGATGTCACATGGCGTCACGGTATTGAATTGGACACGTGTCAGCCTATCATTTTTTAAATTTATTTTAAAAATAAAAAATTTGCACTAATAACATCCTACACTTACCATACGAATATTATTTACAATCAAATCTTTCCAAAATGTACAAAAAATATTCTGTATCATATATTTCTAAAATCTAAAATATTTTATTATCTTCTTTCCAATATTGACAACATAATATCAAAAATACAATATCTTGTGCTTTGGAAACTAAGTGATTTGTTTCCAAAAAATTGAACCTGTATTTTTTTTTTTAAATGCGATTGTATTGACAAAAACTAAACATGCTGACAACTTCCTAGTCACGAAAACAGGATGCAATGAAACTTGCTAAAATGCATATTTGACTATAAAACTTGTAAAACTGAACCTGCTACAAAAACAATATTGCCACAAAATACATCAAAACTGGCTATAATTATGAACTTGCTTCACATGCCACATAATAGCTGGATGCCACAAAATAAATCCACAAACTAGATGCCAAAAAATACATACAAAAACAGGTTGCAAATATGAACATGCTTCAAAATAATAGGACGACAAGATTGCACCAAAACTGAACATGCCACAAAATAGCTAGATGCCACAAAATAAATCCAAAAACAAGATGCCATAAAATAACTAGATGCCACAAAATACATCCAAAAACTAGATGCCATAGGAAATGGGGTAGCAGGTGGATCAACCCAGATTTTAGCTCAAAGTTCACACCATCAGCCAATTCAGGAAACTGCACAGCAAGCGATTGCTGTTGTAGATTCGGCACAGTAAGTTGCCTTAAGATCTGTTCTCCGCCAGCCATCTCGAACAACGGGTTGTCAAAACAGGGCAAGAGTGATCTGTTTACCCTTCGGTTCCTAGAAAGTGTTCTCTCGATTTCTGTATCAAGATCTAGAATAGGAGAGTTAGTAGCACGGGTGTGGACCATAAGATAGGTACACACAATAGTTGGCACACAAACAAACAGAAAATTGAAACTTTGCCTTCCTCGGCAACGGCGCCAAATTTGATAGAGCAATAGTCGCGTATGCCTAACAAATAACCTCAAAACCTAACTATGTAGTAGGGTAAATAAGGATCGATCCCACAGGGAGGTAAGCAATGTTCCTATATGCTAAAATTGTATGCCAGTAGTAACAAAAAGGGGGATTTAAGCTTGTGTCAAGTAACAATTATAAGTCAATGCAAAAGATGTAATCAATGGATGGGAAGTAACTTAGCCAGACAAATATTCACACTTCAGTTTGATTGGTTGATCCTAGATTATTTCCAATTCCTACTAGTGAATATTCATGTCCCGGTCTTATGCATATTAACAGTTCAACCAGCCCTGGAAATACTTACCATTAAATAGCAAGAAACTATCAAGATTCAACCTAATGGCAGCAGTAAACATAGGAATTAACCAGGATACATGCAATACTTAACAACCCGTCAGTACTCGACATGTAATTAATTCACTTCACAATAAACTAGTCCTACCAGTCCTAGAATATCATGGTTGCTACACAAGATAAGGGATTTCAACCCGAAATAACCAAATCCTAGTAGTAGAAAATTACTAATATCAACTAGATAATCAGACTAGTCAAATCAGCAAAAATCAATGGGATGAAGCACAAAGAGAATCAATATAATCAAAGAAAAGGAAATAGAGTTATAATCTCACAACCAAATACAAACGAAGACTTCAATCGTCAGACTAAGCAAAGGGTGCTTAGTTCTTCATAGTCTTGAAAGCAAAAACTTCTAAGGGATGAATAAAAACTGAATGAATGATTCAAAGTGGTTGCTACCTAATGAAACCTAAATAACTTTACTAACCCTAATTCCTAAAGAATAATAATAATAATAACCTAAAATATAATAATCGGAATTAAAAGAAAAGAAAGAATTAAAGTAAGCAAAAGATCTCGGACGAAAATCCCGCTCCCGCGTCTCGCACAGATCCGCGACCGCGGAAACAAATCTGCCCCCGCGGATTGCTCTTTGTTGTTATGCTGCCTCGACTTCGATTCCGCGACCGTGGAAACGAATCCGCGCCCGTAGAAATGCTTCTGCTGTCTCCTTGTTTCGGCCTCCAATCCGCGATGGCAGAAGTAAATCCGCGCCCGCGGAAGCACCTTGCCGCGACCTTCTGCTCCGCGGCCTTCTCCTTCAACGCTTCTTAATGTCTTCAATACTCACCAAAATCCTCCATATCAACACTTCTTCACCAAAACTCCATTCTCATCAATCTGTGTCCTAAACCCATATAAATGGCACCTAAATCCTAGTAACAGCTCCTAGTTACGCACTACAAAGTAGAGCGTATCAGATATACAGACACCGCGGCTTGGAACCTATTAAAGAAATTCCTGCCTAAGATGGCGTTATATGTGGAGAGGGTCTTGAGCATGAAGAATTCAATTATTTTTGACCTTCTCTGATCTACTTGGTCGCCTAGGATCACATCAATGCTTATAGTTCCGGCTACCTTTACTCGCTCACCCGCGAATCCTACCAAAGTGCAATCAGATGGCTTCAGCATCATAAGGTCTACCTCTATTGACACAAGGCATCCCAGTAAAGAATGTTTGTTGAGCTACATGTATCTACGAGCACTCGCTTCACAACTTTGGTTCCCAAATGAGCATGGATCACAAGGGATCGTAACAAGGGGTTGCGTTCCCTCAACATCTTACTCTGTAAAGATCAACTGATGAGGTTTGTGAACCTTTCACATTATGCTCAAGACTGGTCTGCCGATGAGTGGTGGGAGAGCATTCGCTATTCTCCTATCCTTCTGCCTACTAGGTGTCTCTCGAGGATGCTTGCCAGTAATTGTACCAATGAACCTATCGAGCCTAGGAAGGTTCTGCCCTCCGCGAGCGTATGGGTTCTGAGGGTTCCTGTATCCTGGATTTCTTGGAGGATCTTGTGGTTGCGGGGAATGAGCGGCTTTCTTTCGGGGTGATCCATATCCCAAGCATCATCGGGTGTCATGGCTTGACGATAGGTGATAGGAACAAAATTTGCTTCTACCTCTCCGCGGCGTTGTAGGCGGGTGGGGTGGCGGAGCGGGGGGTCTATGTTGGGGTCTGGGCGGACCCATGCTTCCAACTTCCCTAACGTTCATGTCTACCGTCCCAAGAGTGTTTTTTGGTGCCTTCCCCTTATCATGGCTCTGGTGTAGTGTGGCTCCCACGTACCGACTTCGCATTTATGATGATATATTCTTCATCTCCTCCTGGATTCGTAGAGGGGCCCTCCCCTTTCCAAATCCTCTGCGCGGATATGAATGTTGGCTTTCTACAAGAGCTTTGTATACAATTCTGGGGCCTTCTTGCTAACATAGAACTTAAAATCTGAGATAGCCAATCCTTGGATAAATTCCATTCTCGCAATTTTCTCATCGAAATCATACGTTTGAACCACCTCGGTTGTGAATCTTCTTACATATGAAGCCAGATCTTCTCCCTCGTGTTGTTTCACCGTCAAGATTTCTTGCATTCCCTTTTTTCTCCTTCGCGACCTCCGAAATGCGCCATGAAGGACTCCTCCAATTGCTTGAAACTTCTGATACTTTTCGGAGGGAGATTCCCCATCAATGTTAATGCGGCCCCTAATAGAGAACTCGGGAATGACTTGCACATTGTAGCTCCGTCAGCTTTGATGACCAACATCGTGTAGCGTTATTTTGATAGGTGATCTCCAGGGTCTTCACTCCCGTTGTAATCCTTCATGACACGAAGCTTGAAGTCGGGAGGCGGGGATGCCAACAAGATGTTCTACGTGAAATTAGTGGTGGCTTCATATAACACGAGTGAGGACTCCATGCATGCTAGCTCCTCGGGGGATCACGACGTCGGCATAGTTGCTTGTCGACGGGGGAGATCTATTCGCGGACGGTAACGTGGGAGCTCCGGGGTTGGGGACATTTGGTCTTTGTGCTGCTCTTCCCTGCCTCACTCTCCCGGATAGTCCTCTTGACCCTAGTGGCCTCATTGCTCCTCCCGCTATTTATGGACTCGGAGGTTGTGAGGCTACATCAACATAAGACATGAGCTTGGCCTTGGACCTTGTCATCAGACCATCAACGACATTCGGTGGTACTGATTGTGGACGTAAAGTTGTCATTCCTGAATTGGAGAAATTTCTCCAGTTCCCCTTCCGCGAACACATATCCCCTCTCTGGGGTTGTCATGAATTTCCCACTAACTGGGCTTGTACGTGAGCTTAAGACTGCACCTCATCGTCTGACTTGTTCGCTTGAGTTGCATCAATGTCCATATACGATCTTTCAACCCTAGCTGCGTGAGAGAGTCCCCTCGTCGGCGCTAGTGTTGATTTCCGAGTGGTAGAAACACCGATCAACACGTCGAATATCTCGGGGTGATGCCTTCTTCGTTTTCTACCACTGGGATTCTCACACAACTTCAAAGACTTTAGAGATGGACCGTTCTTCTTCAACTCCTTTCTGATGGACCAGCTGTTCCCTAAAACAATCCCGAGAAGAGCTTCTTCCTAGGGAAGAAACTCGGACGCTCAAGTCAGCGTCTGAAAACAAAAGGAATTCGAAAACAAGGAAAAATAGAGAGATGGAGAAGATGATCTGGAAGAAAGAGATGGGTCAGGCTTTTTTCTGGGTTTTCTAGGATGTAATATAAAGTTGCAAGGAGTGATCGGAGGAAACGTCGTTGGTTCCTCTTACGCCGACATTCTCTCTGCCACTTCAATCTCTTTTGGAAATTGGAGTGGAAGAAAAGGCCGAAAAGAGGATCATCTTCTTTCCATTTTAGGTCTATTTATACATTTCTTCAATTAGGTTTTTTAATTTCCTTCTTGGACTTTTTGATGGGCTTCTTTTCCTTCAAGCCCATTTGACGAGTTCTTGGGCCTAATATTCTATTCCTGGTGGCTTCTAATGACGAAGTGCCTCCAGACGGTGTCTTGTTTCTGCTTTCGGCTTTATGTCAACGTCATGTTGGTATATACCAACCCATGTTTGAGCCTCTCTCACTGATTATGCATTTTCTCTACTCCTCCTCGATTGTGTTTGTTTCCTTAAAACTTGTTGTTTTTCTTGTTGTTGGCTTTTCCTTATCGATTGTTTTCGACTGCCGTCTTTTCGGCCTCTCAAGAATTCAGGTTTGGTTGTTCAGGATTCTTGAAATCTTTTCTTATTAAAAAATAATAAAGAAAACTGAAGACAAACTTGAACTAACCATTTTCCAATTGTTATAAGCATATCCTAGTTTTCATTCAGAAAGGTCACAAGTTTTACAGGAAATGAAGATGAAAGGCATATGAATGGGGATTACAGTCAATGATCGATAAGAACCCATTTCCCTTCAAGAATTGCCATAAGAACTTTTAGTGTTCTGGAGCATGCACCAGTTGCAGCAAGGACATGGGTGACGGCTGGAGACCAGGTCCTCATAACACCTGCACCACACATGCTAGCTTGTAAATTCTAACAACATACGCTGCATAAAATCAAGAAATGATAGTAAGTATGGAGGCTGGCAAGTGTGTAGCACAAATGGAAGTGAAACCTCAAACCTACAGCAACAAGGAGTGTGACTAGAGAGCAACACCTGCAAGTGCGTGAGACAAGCTGATACAAGATTAGGTTGTGCATAATTTGTCTAACAAATTATTGTTAAGAAAGTTAAGACAGCATGTTAACTTGTTAACCAGAGTGTGACTATTCCGACAGAATTCATAAGTGCAGTACACATTGCTGAATTCTTTCAAAAGAGATATTACAATAAGGACATGGATATAGCACAGCTCACAAATGGAAATTTCACTGTAAAAATCAATAAGGACATGGAGAATTTTACACCATGTCATCCACCAACATATATAACCCACCGAATAGCTAAAACCAGTAACTGATTTGACGGAGATGATAATATAGCATTAACTCTATAAACATCTTAATGAAGTGTGAGTGTCATCTATCTATCAACCAAGTAATGCAAGAAAGAAAAAAAGGTACGTGGCAGGAATATCATCATGAGAGAGCACTAAGTTTGTGAAGCAATAAGGCTTCTGGAATCAACAAGAAGTGGTGAACATAGGCAAATTCCCAGTTCCAATAATGCCATGATCACAATAATATATATAGGCACGTGCTTAATCTTGGGCCCTCATGTATGGTTGTTTAGCCACGATACATGCTAGAAGACTACAGAATTAAGGAATTGCAGCATGATGCATACGCACAAAACATCCTTATGTATCAGACTATGGTACAATCAGCTACTGTTTTATGCTGTATGGGATATCTCCAGAGGTGTCGAAAATTGTCTATCAACTAGCAAGTATAAATGTCATGTTACATGCAGAGAAACTAGGAGTTTGCATGCGACTGGTAGATAAATTCCTCGCAATCAACAACTCAAAGCATCTAGAACGTAAATCGCAAGCCGGCAAATGGAAGAGATATCACAAGGCACTCCTTCTAGACCTTGAAATCCAAAAATAAAACATACAGAAGATGAATCTGAACAAAAAGAGCGCATAGGAGATGCGAAGCAAACCTACAAAAATATTTACCCGCACTGCAAGAAGAATCAAACATTGTTCAATATCAAGTATCAACAAAATTCAAGTATACACACTTACACACCCACTGAGACAAAGTGAATATCAAGTATACATGGTTCATTTTACAAATATATTGGGCCCCCAAATTTTGGGGCCTGTTCCGGTAAATCGGTTGCACTGCATGGGAAGTTGGGCTTGCTCACTGCACGGACCATGCATTGTTTTTTTATAAAGAGCATTGCATGTTCCGTGCACCGAAACGCACGGACCATGCCTTTGACCGTGCACTCTCCAATATTTGGCAAAATTTTGCGCCAGAAAACCACACGGTCCGTGCACTCTCTAATATTTGGCAAAGTTTCGTGTCGAGAATTATGTCATCTTTGAATCGGGTGATCTTGTAGGGGTTCACCTAAGAAAAGACCGGTTTCCTACTTTGTGCAACTCAAAGCTCAAACCACGAGGAGACGACCCCTTTCAAGTGCTTGAGAGAATCGGCAACGATGCAAATAAGCTTGATTTGCCTGGTGAGTTCGGTGTTCATGAAGTGTTCAACGTCGCTGATTTGGCCCCTTCATTGTAGATGATGAAGTCATTGACGACAAAGTTACTTTGAGGTCGAATCTCTTTCAAGAGAGGGATGATAATGTAACCATACCCATGATCAATCAAGAAGACTCATCTTTGGCCACACCATCACCCCTCCACACGGCCACAACAACTCCCGTAGCAACGCCGCGCACAACCCGTGCACATTCAAACCATCTCGGCGATGTTGCACCACTTGTCTCAATTACTCGGGCCCGATCCAAGCAGACCTTCGTCAAGGACTAATGACCACATTATTCATAAAGGGTTAAGTAATAATTGTCCTAAATAAGTTATTTTTTTAAGCTAAGGATGGTTTAATTATGATTAACTTTATGTTAATTATAAATTAGATAAAACTTATCAAATTTCATCTAAAATATTAAATCAAGTCCAAAACTTTGGGCCATTTTTGTAATTATCTAAAAAAGATGTCTTTTTCCCCACTTGACTGAACAACAGCCATTAACGCACAGTGGGAGCTTTATTTTAATGGAGATTTCATGTCCGACTTCGACTCGAATCATCGAATTAAACACCGGGAATTGAAGAGGAAGATTTGGGGCATTCAATTCCTCAATCAATTTGGATTGAATGTGGGCAAGATCATCGGGATTTGTCCGAGAATCCAAAGCTCCGTCGCGAACACCGAATTGAATTTCTTCGAAACTCGATTATACCGGCTTGAATTGGGAGGAGTGGATCACGGGATTGTGTTGAGGGTTGTTAATGCTTAGAAATCCCTATATATACCCCTTCGATTGACCTCCCAATTCATCCAATTTCAACCAAGAATCCATGAACCCTAGAAAACCCCGACCGTGGCTGTTATTATCGGTGTCCGGCCACCACCGTGCCCCACCTCCGAAATTGACGCCACCAATGGAACCACCTTGTCGTCCCCTTCGAAAGCCTCATAGTCCCGCACCCAGAGTCGCGCCGACGAGCCCCAACGAGCCTAATTGCGTCCGCGTGAATAGTGCTAGCCCAAGGTTGAAGACAATGGCAATTTCATAATATTTACCATTTGTGTTAATTTTGGGTATTTTAGTTGATTTTACTTTTAGTTGGGCCTAATATTGATTAATTTAATTAATCTAGATTAGTGAAAAAAATTAGGATTAATTTGATTTTATAGAAATTAAAATTAAATTGATTATAATTGTTATATTATTATCTTAAATTATGAATGAGTAAATTAAACTATTCATTTAGATAATATTTTGAGTTAGAAAAGTTGAGGTTTATAAATAAATTATTTTATCAATTTATTTATGATATGATTATTTAGAATATACGACTAATTAATTTTTAATCGTTTAATAAAAAAGCCTTGAACTTGATTTATTTACGAGTAAATAAATTCAATTAGAAACCGAGACATTGTATCCTTCAAATATTAATATTGAATAAATTATCTAATATGATTTATTCATTGTGTATGATTTGGGTATGTCTCGTAATTGCATTTGGAACGGGAATAAAGAAGGGAGCCGTTTTGCTTTTCGAAAGCAAAAATCTCCGAAATACCGTTCAACATTCGTCGTGATTCAAGGCAAGTGGCAGTTCGCTCTTGTTAATTCATTCCATATTTTTATTAATGGACAATTAATCTGTTGTCTTAATTAAGTTGAGATAATATTCTTAATTTCTCGTTTGGGAACTTGTGTGTATAAAATATTGTGTAAAATGAACCTTTTTATTAGGTTGTATATATATGCTAGCTATAACCCTTATATATATACTATTATGGTATGGATTGTTGTGCTTTGGTGTGGATAATAACTGCTAGTTAGCACGAGTATTCGTAGGAATGCTATTTATCTTGCGAGGTTTATTCTTAAGTAAGTGGATAAGATCGTTTGAAGAATAAATGGTGGAGGGTCAGTCAATCTAATATAAGTTATTGGTTTGAACCCTTACAATTCGTATCATAACGTAATTGATTAGTATCATATACAAGTTGGAAAATTTTAATTTGACATTATGGTTCATCAACAGATGGTGAACACCCGATCCACCATCAATCAGCAAATGAAGGTCCTAACAATGGTTTTCGAATTCAGATGAGGAGTGATGCTCATTAAGGGGATGACGTGGGATCTTGCTCGCACAATAATAACCCACCCCTGCGGGAAGAGATTTATCAAGGACAAGTGGACCCTCAAGCTGTGAGGGAAGTTCCACTCAATCCACCTCCTGCCCGATCGTGTTGGATGCGACGATCTATGGGCAAATAGTGAGGCAAGTGGTCGAGGTATTGACGGCCCAGGGGATGCCGCAAGCTCAAGAGGCTCCCATTCCTCAGGTCATTACTGATATTAGGGAACATGAAGGTCCTGTACCTCCAGTGATTCCCGAAAGAAACAACGGAAACTACAACCAAACATTGAAGACGGTCAATTCAATGCGTTCGGATAGCTATGATGGGACCGGAGAACCAGTCAAGGTTGCCTATTGGTTTTCCCATATGGAGCGACTGTTCCAGAATGTAGTCTGCATCGAGGCTGAACATGTGCACATTGCTTCGTTACATCTAAAAGATGGAGTAAGTGAGTGGTGGAAAGGAACTGGGTTAGATGACCACCCAAATCTGAGTTGGGCAATGTTCAAGGCCAAGCTCACCGATCGGTTCTTCTCTCGTGTTATGACAGAAGAAAAGCTAAAAGAGTTCTTCTACCTGGAGACTGAGGGACTGAAAGTGACCGAGCTGGCGGCAAAGTTTAATCATTTGCTGCATTATGCTGGTTTTGAAGTGTATACAAAAGAACAAAAGATCTGGTACTTCCATAGATGGATGAATCCAAAAATCAAACCTTTAATGGTGCATCACAGTTGCTCTACTTTGGAGCAATATGTGGATGCGACCTACAAAATAGAGGTCACGCTGGAGGAATCTGCCCGAAAGCGGGAGGAACAGGATAACGCTACTGGTGGGCAATAGAACCGCAATGCAAATACATTTAAACGGCCCGCATCGCCTACCAAGTTTGAGAAGTCTGGTTGTGCCAAGACCGAGACAACACACTCTAACTCCACCAAAGGCTCAGGTTGGAGTAGCGGTGTAATCCAATGCCACAACTGTGGTGGAGCTGGACATAAAAAATTTAATTGCCAAAAAGAGAAGCGGTTATGTTATAATTGTGGGAAACAAGGCCACATGAAAACATACTGTAGGCAGAAGGGTCAAGGGCCAACACAATCATACCAGGCCACAAATGTTGGCAGTAGGCAGAACCCAAGGCCGAAAGTTTCTGCTTCTGAGCAATCTGTTGCTCGGAATAAAGGCAAGGCGCCTATTAAATCTTCGAGTCAGAGGTAGCGACTCTTCGTGATTCGTCAATCCGACGAGGAGGAAACCCTGCATGAGTAGTTGTAGTTTGTTAAGCTTTTTAAGTATAAGGAGCAATGACTTGTGGGTCTATAGTCTCCATAGTTTAGTAATCTGTTTGTTTGACATTCCGTTAGTGGTTGTAATGCAATGTTTCGAATAATAAAGAAGTATTTCCATGTTTCGAAAATTGGTAAATTCGTTACTATTTCGAGTATGCGTTTATTCGAGAATCCTTGAGTGCTAAAAATAGTACATGTCAAATGTTGATAGAGACTGCATGGACTCATAAAGGATAGTATAGAGTGATGGAACATGTGTGATTGTTCTCAACCATGTTAGCTCTAGTTTTGGGGTCGAAACTAATTTTAAGGGGGTAGTATTGTAATAATTCACTTTAAATAGAAGGGTAAAATAGTAATTTTAAAGTGATAAAAATAAAAGTTTTGAAATTCATCTTTATTCTTTTAGAGGAATAATTTAAACTTTCATGAACTTAGGTTCAAAGGTGATTTATGATAATTTTTGGTACAAATTATCATATGAATAATAATAATGTGGTGTTAAAATAAATAAATAAGTATAACAAAGATTGTAATTTTATATTTAAGTATGGTTAAATTTATAAGAAAAATAGCATAAGCTTATTTTAACCTAAGTTAAATTTTTATATATTTTAATTTTGCATTAAAATAATATTACAAACATAAGAATATTAAAAGTATTAAGTATGGGCAACATTTGTAATTTATGAAAAGTTAAAAAGGGCATTTTTACCACAAGCCCAAAACTTTGGTTCATTTTTGTAATTATCTAAAAAGCTGTCTTTTTCCCCACTTGACTGAACAGCCAGCAACCATTAACGTACAGTGGGAGCTCCATTTAAATGGACATTTCACTAGGGTTGAGCACCGGTCCAAACCCGGACTGGACCGGACCGGAACCCGAAACGTGAAAAATGATGGACCGGAACCCGGACCGGAAATATCCGGTCCGGTCCAATTTGGACCGGTTTATATTCTTAAATATAATTTAAATCCTCAAATCTAAATATAATTTACTCTTAAATATAATTTATCTTAAACCTTAAACCTCAAATCTAAAAAAAAAACTAAAACCGATTTATATCCTTAAATATAATTTAGGGTTTTTAAAAAAAACCGGGCTAGACCGGACCGGACCGGTATTAGCCCGGACCGGGCTCGGAAATCCGGAAATCTCTAGACCGGAGACCGGACCGATTCGGTCCGGTCCGGTCCAAATTTCCGATCTGGCCCGGTTTTTGCTCAACCCAAGATTTCATGCCCGACTTCGACCCCAATCTTCGAATTAAACATCGGGAATTAAGAGGGAGATTTGGGGCATTCAATTCCTCTATCAATTTGGATTAATGTGGGCAAGATCCTCGGGATTTGTTCGAGAATCCAAAGCTCCGTCGCGAACACCGAATTGAATTTCTTCGAAATTTTATTACACCGGCTTGAATTGGGAGGAGTGGATCACGTGATTGTGTCGAGGGGTGTTAATGCTTCAAAATCCCTATATATACCCGTTCGATTGACCTCCCAATTCATCCAATTTCAACCGAGAATCCACGAACCCGAGAAAACCTCGACCGCGGCTGTTCTTAGCGTTTTTTTTCCACCGGTCCACCATCGTGCCCCACCGCCGAAAATGACGCCACCATTGGAAGCACGTTGTCGTCCCCTTCGAAAGCCCTATATTCCCGCACACGGAGTCGCGCCTAAGAGCCACCACCGAGCCGAATTGTGTTCGCGTGAATAGTGCCAACCCAAGGTTGAAGACAATGGCAATTTCGTAATATTTGCCATTTGTGTTAATTTTGGGTATTTTAGTTGATTTTGCTTTTAATTGGGCCTAATATTGATTAATTTAATTAATCTAGATTAGTGAAAAATATTTTAGGATTAATTTGTAGAAATTAAGATTAAATTGATTATAATTGTTATAAAATTATCTTATTATGAATGAGTAAATTAGAGTATTCATTTAGATAATATTTTGAGTTAGAAAGTTTGAGGTTTATAAATTAAATTATTTTATCAATTTATTTATGATATGATTATTTAGAATATACGACTAATTATTTTTTAATCATATAAATAATCGTTTAATCAAAAAGCCTTGAAATTGATTTATTTATGAGTAAATAATTCAATTAGAAACCGAGACATTGTATCCTTCAAATATTAATATTGAATAAATTATCTAATATGATTTATCCATTGTGTATGATTTGGATACGTCTCGGATTGCGTTTGAAACGGGAATAAAGAAGGGATCCGTTTTGCTTTTCGAAAGCAACCATCTCCGAAATACCGTTCAACTTTCGTCGTGATTCAAGGCATGTGGCGGTTCACTCTTGCTAATTCATTCCATTTTTTTATAAATGACAATTAATCTATTGTCTTAATTAAGTTAGAATAAATATTCTTAATTTCTTGTTTGGGAACTTGTGTGTATAAAATGTTATGTAAAATGAACCTTTTATTAAGTTGTATATATACTAGCTATAACCCTTATATATATATATATAATATTATAGGGTGCTAGATAATAATTGGTGTGGATTGTTGTGCTTTGGTGTGGATAATAATTGCTAGTTAGCACGAGTATTCGTAGGAACGCTATTTATCTTGCGAGGTTTAGTTGTTTCTTTATAACTTGGTATTAGGAGGATAATTGCCCTAATACTTTTGGTCATGACCTACCCTTATTTTATATAAGTGGTGGTGCACTTAGCTATTGCCAAAATTCGGCATTCGTCCCATGTTACATATCTCATTGCGAGATTGGTGTGGATTAAAAGTCTTAACGTTAAATGTATGTTTTGTAACTAAATAAGAAAAGTGCAGTTTTGCACATAATTAATATACTTCGGGCAAGAAGTATATTGTGGAACCCGTCTGGTCTCTTGTTTAAAGTAAGTCCCCTTTCCAATCTGAATTCACATTACGCGGTGAGGTTGGTCGAGGACCCAAATATGCAACGAGATATTTTTAAAACTTTGTGTGTGATAACATAATGTTACCAAACAAACTCATGTAATTTCCCATCAGACTCAATTCATTGGAGTCTTCTCTTTAATCATTCATATTCATTCTTTTCAGTAGAAGTCTGTAGTCATATGCCGTTTATCGAGTTTTATTCGGGAATAAGGATAGTGATTATATACGACTATAAGAACCAATATGTTTTCACCCTTGCATAGTCTTTCATTAGACTAATCAACCGGTTTTATTCCTTGCATGGTTGGATGGTGTCATCCGTTCTATACGGCACATCAGAAGTTGGCCCCCGACGATTCGAAGTAACGATTGAAGGCGAAGGTTTACAATTGAAGGTTGCGTCTTAAGTAGTAGTACTTTAAAGGTGTGTATTTTGAAATAAATTGTAATGCTTATATAAATTGGTTATGTAATTAGGGTTTCTTTAAAAAGTCTTCCGTTGTAATTTAAAAAGTCTTCCGCTGTAAATTCACTCTATTATATTACCACCCTTCTCATTTTATAAGAGGAATTTTAATAAAAAAGTGAGTTTCATTTAAAATTCTTTCGCTATTCACTATACTATTATTTAACGTTTGTTTGTCTATTTTAAGCTTAACTGTTATGATTAAAACCTAGGAGGACTTTGGACTTTACAGTCTGAGGTCATTGACGTGTGACACGACCGTCATAAGTCGGGGGTGTTACAATTATGGTATCAGAGCAATGATTTTAAAAATTTTGGCTTGTTGTTAGGTTTGAGAATTTTCGAAGTTATTTTCGAAACTATTTTCAAACTATTTGATTTTGATAAAGGAATTTCGAGAAAATAAATTGATAGTATTAAATGTACGATTTTAAAATCTCTTAAAGTTTAGAAAAACTTAAAGTAATAGTTTAATTATTAAGACTTTAATAGTTATTTTATAGTCCTTTTATAAAATGATGTTATAACGGTTGAATTTAAGAGTTTCTAACTATAATTTTGAAAGTGTAGTTAAATTTATAAGAAAATAAAAGTTTGGGGTCGAAACTAATTTTAAGGGGATAGTATTATAATAACCCACTTTAAATAGAAGGGTAAAATAATAATTTTAAAGTGGTAAAAATAAAAGTTTGAAATTCATTTTATTTCTTTTAGAGGAATAATTTAAACTTTCATGAACTTAGGTTCAAAGGTGAATTATGATAATTTTTTGTACAAATTATCATATGAATAATAATAATATGTGTTAAATTAAATAAATAAGTATAACAAAGAATGTAATTTTAAATTTTTAAATAATAATAAAGGTCGTAGAAATTACTATGTTATCCATAAAGGGAAGTAATAATTATCCTAAGTAAGTTATTTCTTTAAGGTAAGGATGGTTTAAATTATGATTAACATTATATTCATTATAAATTAGATAAAACTTATCAAATTTGACCTAGAATATTTAAATCAAGTTTAACAAATTTTTGTTAAAGATTTAAGTATGGTCAAATTCATAAGAATAATAACTTAAGCTTGTTTTAACTAAGTTATGAATTTATTTAAATTATTCTAAACATTATGTTGAGTCTAAATTTAAATAAAACTTATCAAATTTAACCTAGAATATTTAACTCAAGTTTAACAATTTTTGGTTAAGAATTTAAGTATGGTTAAATTATAAGAAAAATAGCATAAGCTTATTTTAACCTAAGTTAAATTTTATATATTTTAATTTTTGGTTAAAATAATATTACAAACAAAAGAATATTAAAAGTATTAAGTTTGGACAACTTTGTAATTTATGAAAAGTTAAAAAGGGAATTTTGCCATAAGCCCAAAACGTTGGGCCATTTTTGTAATTATCTCAAAAGTTATCTTCTTCCCCACTGGACTGAACAGCCAGCATCCATTAACGCACAGTGGGAGCTCCATTTTAATGGACATTTTACGCCCGACGTCAACTCGAATCTTCGAATTAAACACCGGTAATTGAATAGTAAGATTTGGGGCATTCAATTCCTGAATCAATTTGGATCCCCGAGATTTGTCCGAGAATCCAAAGCTCCGTCGCAAACACCGAATTGAATTTCTTCGAAATTAGATTACACCGGCTTGAATTGGGAGGAGTGGATCACGGTATTGTGTCGAGGGCTGTTAATTATTCAAAATCCCTTTATATAACCAATTCATCAAATTTCAACCGAGAATCCACGAACCCTAGAACACCCGACCGCGGCTGTTCTTAGCTATTTCCGGCCACTACCGTGCCCCACCGCCGAAAATTACGCCACCATTGGAACCACCTTATCGTCCCCTTCGAAAGCCCATAGTCCCGACCCGTAC